>JAYKKT010000088.1:37472500-37518703 GCA_036023115.1 Brasenia schreberi | reverse complement strand
GACAAAGGATAAGAGAAGGGATAAGACAAAGGATAAGACAAAGGATAAGACAAAGGATAAGACAAAGGATAAGACAAAGGATAAGACAAAGGATAAGACAAAGGATAAGACAAAGGATAAAGACAAAGGATAAGACAAAGGATAAGACAAAGGATAAGACAAAGGATAAGACAAAGGATAAGACAAAGGATAAGACAAAGGATAAGACAAAGGATAAGACAAAGGATAAGACAAAGGATAAGACAAAGGATAAGACAAAGGATAAGACAAAGGATAAGACAAAGGATAAGACAAAGGATAAGACAAAGGATAAGACAAAGGATAAGACAAAGGATAAGACAAAGGATAAGACAAAGGATAAGACAAAGGATAAGACAAAGGATAAGACAAAAGGATAAGACAAAGGATAAGACAAAGGATAAGACAAAGGATAAGACAAAGGATAAGACAAAAGGATAAGACAAAGGATAAGACAAAGGATAAGACAAAGGATAAGACAAAGGATAAGACAAAGGATAAGACAAAGGATAAGACAAAGGATAAGACAAAGGATAAGACAAAGGATAAGACAAAGGATAAGACAAAGGATAAGACAAAGGATAAGACAAAGGATAAGACAAAGGATAAGACAAAGGATAAGACAAAGGATAAGACAAAGGATAAGACAAAGGATAAGACAAAGGATAAGACAAAGGATAAGACAAAGGATAAGACAAAGGATAAGACAAAGGATAAGACAAAGGATAAGACAAAGGATAAGACAAAGGATAAGACAAAGGATAAGACAAAGGATAAGACAAAGGATAAGACAAAGGATAAGACAAAGGATAAGACAAAGGATAAGACAAAGGATAAGACAAAGGATAAGACAAAGGATAAGACAAAGGATAAGACAAAGGATAAGACAAAGGATAAGACAAAGGATAAGACAAAGGATAAGACAAAGGATAAGACAAAGGATAAGACAAAGGATAAGACAAAGGATAAGACAAAGGATAAGACAAAGGATAAGACAAAGGATAAGACAAAGGATAAGACAAAGGATAAGACAAAGGATAAGACAAAGGATAAGACAAAGGATAAGACAAAGGATAAGACAAAGGATAAGACAAAGGATAAGACAAAGGATAAGACAAAGGATAAGACAAAGGATAAGACAAAGGATAAGACAAAGGATAAGACAAAGGATAAGACAAAGGATAAGACAAAGGATAAGACAAAGGATAAGACAAAGGATAAGACAAAGGATAAGACAAAGGATAAGACAAAGGATAAGACAAAGGATAAGACAAAGGATAAGACAAAGGATAAGACAAAGGATAAGACAAAGGATAAGACAAAGGATAAGACAAAGGATAAGACAAAGGATAAGACAAAGGATAAGACAAAGGATAAGACAAAGGATAAGACAAAGGATAAGACAAAGGATAAGACAAAGGATAAGACAAAGGATAAGACAAAGGATAAGACAAAGGATAAGACAAAGGATAAGACAAAGGATAAGACAAAGGATAAGACAAAGGATAAGACAAAGGATAAGACAAAGGATAAGACAAAGGATAAGACAAAGGATAAGACAAAGGATAAGACAAAGGATAAGACAAAGGATAAGACAAAGGATAAGACAAAGGATAAGACAAAGGATAAGACAAAGGATAAGACAAAGGATAAGACAAAGGATAAGACAAAGGATAAGACAAAGGATAAGACAAAGGATAAGACAAAGGATAAGACAAAGGATAAGACAAAGGATAAGACAAAGGATAAGACAAAGGATAAGACAAAGGATAAGACAAAGGATAAGACAAAGGATAAGACAAAGGATAAGACAAAGGATAAGACAAAGGATAAGACAAAGGATAAGACAAAGGATAAGACAAAGGATAAGACAAAGGATAAGACAAAGGATAAGACAAAGGATAAGACAAAGGATAAGACAAAGGATAAGACAAAGGATAAGACAAAGGATAAGACAAAGGATAAGACAAAGGATAAGACAAAGGATAAGACAAAGGATAAGACAAAGGATAAGACAAAGGATAAGACAAAGGATAAGACAAAGGATAAGACAAAGGATAAGACAAAGGATAAGACAAAGGATAAGACAAAGGATAAGACAAAGGATAAGACAAAGGATAAGACAAAGGATAAGACAAAGGATAAGACAAAGGATAAGACAAAGGATAAGACAAAGGATAAGACAAAGGATAAGACAAAGGATAAGACAAAGGATAAGACAAAGGATAAGACAAAGGATAAGACAAAGGATAAGACAAAGGATAAGACAAAGGATAAGACAAAGGATAAGACAAAGGATAAGACAAAGGATAAGACAAAGGATAAGACAAAGGATAAGACAAAGGATAAGACAAAGGATAAGACAAAAGGATAAGACAAAGGATAAGACAAAGGATAAGACAAAGGATAAGACAAAGGATAAGACAAAGGATAAGACAAAGGATAAGACAAAGGATAAGACAAAGGATAAGACAAAGGATAAGACAAAGGATAAGACAAAGGATAAGACAAAGGATAAGACAAAGGATAAGACAAAGGATAAGACAAAGGATAAGACAAAGGATAAGACAAAGGATAAGACAAAGGATAAGACAAAGGATAAGACAAAGGATAAGACAAAGGATAAGACAAAGGATAAGACAAAGGATAAGACAAAGGATAAGACAAAGGATAAGACAAAGGATAAGACAAAGGATAAGACAAAGGATAAGACAAAGGATAAGACAAAGGATAAGACAAAGGATAAGACAAAGGATAAGACAAAGGATAAGACAAAGGATAAGACAAAGGATAAGACAAAGGATAAGACAAAGGATAAGACAAAGGATAAGACAAAGGATAAGACAAAGGATAAGACAAAGGATAAGACAAAGGATAAGACAAAGGATAAGACAAAGGATAAGACAAAGGATAAGACAAAGGATAAGACAAAGGATAAGACAAAGGATAAGACAAAGGATAAGACAAAGGATAAGACAAAGGATAAGACAAAGGATAAGACAAAGGATAAGACAAAGGATAAGACAAAGGATAAGACAAAGGATAAGACAAAGGATAAGACAAAGGATAAGACAAAGGATAAGACAAAGGATAAGACAAAGGATAAGACAAAGGATAAGACAAAGGATAAGACAAAGGATAAGACAAAGGATAAGACAAAGGATAAGACAAAGGATAAGACAAAGGATAAGACAAAGGATAAGACAAAGGATAAGACAAAGGATAAGACAAAGGATAAGACAAAGGATAAGACAAAGGATAAGACAAAGGATAAGACAAAGGATAAGACAAAGGATAAGACAAAGGATAAGACAAAGGATAAGACAAAGGATAAGACAAAGGATAAGACAAAGGATAAGACAAAGGATAAGACAAAGGATAAGACAAAGGATAAGACAAAGGATAAGACAAAGGATAAGACAAAGGATAAGACAAAGGATAAGACAAAGGATAAGACAAAGGATAAGACAAAGGATAAGACAAAGGATAAGACAAAGGATAAGACAAAGGATAAGACAAAGGATAAGACAAAGGATAAGACAAAGGATAAGACAAAGGATAAGACAAAGGATAAGACAAAGGATAAGACAAAGGATAAGACAAAGGATAAGACAAAGGATAAGACAAAGGATAAGACAAAGGATAAGACAAAGGATAAGACAAAGGATAAGACAAAGGATAAGACAAAGGATAAGACAAAGGATAAGACAAAGGATAAGACAAAGGATAAGACAAAGGATAAGACAAAGGATAAGACAAAGGATAAGACAAAGGATAAGACAAAGGATAAGACAAAGGATAAGACAAAGGATAAGACAAAGGATAAGACAAAGGATAAGACAAAGGATAAGACAAAGGATAAGACAAAGGATAAGACAAAGGATAAGACAAAGGATAAGACAAAGGATAAGACAAAGGATAAGACAAAGGATAAGACAAAGGATAAGACAAAGGATAAGACAAAGGATAAGACAAAGGATAAGACAAAGGATAAGACAAAGGATAAGACAAAGGATAAGACAAAGGATAAGACAAAGGATAAGACAAAGGATAAGACAAAGGATAAGACAAAGGATAAGACAAAGGATAAGACAAAGGATAAGACAAAGGATAAGACAAAGGATAAGACAAAGGATAAGACAAAGGATAAGACAAAGGATAAGACAAAGGATAAGACAAAGGATAAGACAAAGGATAAGACAAAGGATAAGACAAAGGATAAGACAAAGGATAAGACAAAGTAAGACAAAGACAAAGGATAAGACAAAGGATAAGACAAAGGATAAGACAAAGGATAAGACAAAGGATAAGACAAAGGATAAGACAAAGGATAAGACAAAGGATAAGACAAAGGATAAGACAAAGGATAAGACAAAGGATAAGACAAAGGATAAGACAAAGGATAAGACAAAGGATAAGACAAAGGATAAGACAAAGGATAAGACAAAGGATAAGACAAAGGATAAGACAAAGGATAAGACAAAGGATAAGACAAAGGATAAGACAAAGGATAAGACAAAGGATAAGACAAAGGATAAGACAAAGGATAAGACAAAGGATAAGACAAAGGATAAGACAAAGGATAAGACAAAGGATAAGACAAAGGATAAGACAAAGGATAAGACAAAGGATAAGACAAAGGATAAGACAAAGGATAAGACAAAGGATAAGACAAAGGATAAGACAAAGGATAAGACAAAGGATAAGACAAAGGATAAGACAAAGGATAAGACAAAGGATAAGACAAAGGATAAGACAAAGGATAAGACAAAGGATAAGACAAAGGATAAGACAAAGGATAAGACAAAGGATAAGACAAAGGATAAGACAAAGGATAAGACAAAGGATAAGACAAAGGATAAGACAAAGGATAAGACAAAGGATAAGACAAAGGATAAGACAAAGGATAAGACAAAGGATAAGACAAAGGATAAGACAAAGGATAAGACAAAGGATAAGACAAAGGATAAGACAAAGGATAAGACAAAGGATAAGACAAAGGATAAGACAAAGGATAAGACAAAGGATAAGACAAAGGATAAGACAAAGGATAAGACAAAGGATAAGACAAAGGATAAGACAAAGGATAAGACAAAGGATAAGACAAAGGATAAGACAAAGGATAAGACAAAGGATAAGACAAAGGATAAGACAAAGGATAAGACAAAGGATAAGACAAAGGATAAGACAAAGGATAAGACAAAGGATAAGACAAAGGATAAGACAAAGGATAAGACAAAGGATAAGACAAAGGATAAGACAAAGGATAAGACAAAGGATAAGACAAAGGATAAGACAAAGGATAAGACAAAGGATAGACAAAGGATAAGACAAAGGATAAGACAAAGGATAAGACAAAGGATAAGACAAAGGATAAGACAAAGGATAAGACAAAGGATAAGACAAAGGATAAGACAAAGGATAAGACAAAGGATAAGACAAAGGATAAGACAAAGGATAAGACAAAGGATAAGACAAAGGATAAGACAAAGGATAAGACAAAGACAAAGGATAAGACAAAGACAAAGGATAAGACAAAGGATAAGACAAAGGATAAGACAAAGGATAAGACAAAGGATAAGACAAAGGATAAGACAAAGGATAAGACAAAGGATAAGACAAAGGATAAGACAAAGGATAAGACAAAGGATAAGACAAAGGATAAGACAAAGGATAAGACAAAGGATAAGACAAAGGATAAGACAAAGGATAAGACAAAGGATAAGACAAAGGATAAGACAAAGGATAAGACAAAGGATAAGACAAAGGATAAGACAAAGGATAAGACAAAGGATAAGACAAAGGATAAGACAAAGGATAAGACAAAGGATAAGACAAAGGATAAGACAAAGGATAAGACAAAGGATAAGACAAAGGATAAGACAAAGGATAAGACAAAGGATAAGACAAAGGATAAGACAAAGGATAAGACAAAGGATAAGACAAAGGATAAGACAAAGGATAAGACAAAGGATAAGACAAAGGATAAGACAAAGGATAAGACAAAGGATAAGACAAAGGATAAGACAAAGGATAAGACAAAGGATAAGACAAAGGATAAGACAAAGGATAAGACAAAGGATAAGACAAAGGAAAAGACAAAGGATAAGACAAAGGATAAGACAAAGGATAAGACAAAGGATAAGACAAAGGAAAAGACAAAGGATAAGACAAAGGATAAGACAAAGGATAAGACAAAGGATAAGACAAAGGATAAGACAAAGGATAAGACAAAGGATAAGACAAAGGATAAGACAAAGGATAAGACAAAGGATAAGACAAAGGATAAGACAAAGGATAAGACAAAGGATAAGACAAAGGATAAGACAAAGGATAAGACAAAGGATAAGACAAAGGATAAGACAAAGGATAAGACAAAGGATAAGACAAAGGATAAGACAAAGGATAAGACAAAGGATAAGACAAAGGATAAGACAAAGGATAAGACAAAGGATAAGACAAAGGATAAGACAAAGGATAAGACAAAGGATAAGACAAAGGATAAGACAAAGGATAAGACAAAGGATAAGACAAAGGATAAGACAAAGGATAAGACAAAGGATAAGACAAAGGATAAGACAAAGGATAAGACAAAGGATAAGACAAAGGATAAGACAAAGGATAAGACAAAGGATAAGACAAAGGATAAGACAAAGGATAAGACAAAGGATAAGACAAAGGATAAGACAAAGGATAAGACAAAGGATAAGACAAAGGATAAGACAAAGGATAAGACAAAGGATAAGACAAAGGATAAGACAAAGGATAAGACAAAGGATAAGACAAAGGATAAGACAAAGGATAAGACAAAGGATAAGACAAAGGATAAGACAAAGGATAAGACAAAGACAAAGGATAAGACAAAGGATAAGACAAAGGATAAGACAAAGGATAAGACAAAGGATAAGACAAAGGATAAGACAAAGGATAAGACAAAGGATAAGACAAAGGATAAGACAAAGGATAAGACAAAGGATAAGACAAAGGATAAGACAAAGGATAAGACAAAGGATAAGACAAAGGATAAGACAAAGGATAAGACAAAGGATAAGACAAAGGATAAGACAAAGGATAAGACAAAGGATAAGACAAAGGATAAGACAAAGGATAAGACAAAGGATAAGACAAAGGATAAGACAAAGGATAAGACAAAGGATAAGACAAAGGATAAGACAAAGGATAAGACAAAGGATAAGACAAAGGATAAGACAAAGGATAAGACAAAGGATAAGACAAAGGATAAGACAAAGGATAAGACAAAGACAAAGGATAAGACAAAGGATAAGACAAAGGATAAGACAAAGGATAAGACAAAGGATAAGACAAAGGATAAGACAAAGGATAAGACAAAGGATAAGACAAAGGATAAGACAAAGGATAAGACAAAGGATAAGACAAAGACAAAGGATAAGACAAAGACAAAGGATAAGACAAAGGATAAGACAAAGACAAAGGATAAGACAAAGGATAAGACAAAGGATAAGACAAAGGATAAGACAAAGGATAAGACAAAGGATAAGACAAAGGATAAGACAAAGGATAAGACAAAGGATAAGACAAAGGATAAGACAAAGGATAAGACAAAGGATAAGACAAAGGATAAGACAAAGGATAAGACAAAGGATAAGACAAAGGATAAGACAAAGGATAAGACAAAGGATAAGACAAAGGATAAGACAAAGGATAAGACAAAGGATAAGACAAAGGATAAGACAAAGGATAAGACAAAGGATAAGACAAAGGATAAGACAAAGGATAAGACAAAGGATAAGACAAAGGATAAGACAAAGGATAAGACAAAGGATAAGACAAAGGATAAGACAAAGGATAAGACAAAGGATAAGACAAAGGATAAGACAAAGGATAAGACAAAGGATAAGACAAAGGATAAGACAAAGGATAAGACAAAGGATAAGACAAAGGATAAGACAAAGGATAAGACAAAGGATAAGACAAAGGATAAGACAAAGGATAAGACAAAGGATAAGACAAAGGATAAGACAAAGGATAAGACAAAGGATAAGACAAAGGATAAGACAAAGGATAAGACAAAGGATAAGACAAAGGATAAGACAAAGGATAAGACAAAGGATAAGACAAAGGATAAGACAAAGGATAAGACAAAGGATAAGACAAAGGATAAGACAAAGGATAAGACAAAGGATAAGACAAAGGATAAGACAAAGGATAAGACAAAGGATAAGACAAAGGATAAGACAAAGGATAAGACAAAGGATAAGACAAAGGATAAGACAAAGGATAAGACAAAGGATAAGACAAAGGATAAGACAAAGGATAAGACAAAGGATAAGACAAAGGATAAGACAAAGGATAAGACAAAGGATAAGACAAAGGATAAGACAAAGGATAAGACAAAGGATAAGACAAAGGATAAGACAAAGGATAAGACAAAGGATAAGACAAAGGATAAGACAAAGGATAAGACAAAGGATAAGACAAAGGATAAGACAAAGGATAAGACAAAGGATAAGACAAAGGATAAGACAAAGGATAAGACAAAGGATAAGACAAAGGATAAGACAAAGGATAAGACAAAGGATAAGACAAAGGATAAGACAAAGGATAAGACAAAGGATAAGACAAAGGATAAGACAAAGGATAAGACAAAGGATAAGACAAAGGATAAGACAAAGGATAAGACAAAGGATAAGACAAAGGATAAGACAAAGGATAAGACAAAGGATAAGACAAAGGATAAGACAAAGACAAAGGATAAGACAAAGGATAAGACAAAGGATAAGACAAAGGATAAGACAAAGGATAAGACAAAGGATAAGACAAAGGATAAGACAAAGGATAAGACAAAGGATAAGACAAAGGATAAGACAAAGGATAAGACAAAGGATAGACAAAGGATAAGACAAAGACAAAGGATAAGACAAAGGATAAGACAAAGGATAAGACAAAGGATAAGACAAAGGATAAGACAAAGGATAAGACAAAGGATAAGACAAAGGATAAGACAAAGGATAAGACAAAGGATAAGACAAAGGATAAGACAAAGGATAAGACAAAGGATAAGACAAAGGATAAGACAAAGGATAAGACAAAGGATAAGACAAAGGATAAGACAAAGGATAAGACAAAGGATAAGACAAAGGATAAGACAAAGGATAAGACAAAGGATAAGACAAAGGATAAGACAAAGGATAAGACAAAGGATAAGACAAAGGATAAGACAAAGGATAAGACAAAGGATAAGACAAAGGATAAGACAAAGGATAAGACAAAGGATAAGACAAAGGATAAGACAAAGGATAAGACAAAGGATAAGACAAAGGATAAGACAAAGGATAAGACAAAGGATAAGACAAAGGATAAGACAAAGGATAAGACAAAGGATAAGACAAAGGATAAGACAAAGGATAAGACAAAGGATAAGACAAAGGATAAGACAAAGGATAAGACAAAGGATAAGACAAAGGATAAGACAAAGGATAAGACAAAGGATAAGACAAAGGATAAGACAAAGGATAAGACAAAGGATAAGACAAAGGATAAGACAAAGGATAAGACAAAGGATAAGACAAAGGATAAGACAAAGGATAAGACAAAGGATAAGACAAAGGATAAGACAAAGGATAAGACAAAGGATAAGACAAAGGATAAGACAAAGGATAAGACAAAGGATAAGACAAAGGATAAGACAAAGGATAAGACAAAGGATAAGACAAAGGATAAGACAAAGGATAAGACAAAGGATAAGACAAAGGATAAGACAAAGGATAAGACAAAGGATAAGACAAAGGATAAGACAAAGGATAAGACAAAGGATAAGACAAAGGATAAGACAAAGGATATAGACAAAGGATAAGACAAAGGATAAGACAAAGGATAAGACAAAGGATAAGACAAAGGATAAGACAAAGGATAAGACAAAGGATAAGACAAAGGATAAGACAAAGGATAAGACAAAGGATAAGACAAAGGATAAGACAAAGGATAAGACAAAGGATAAGACAAAGGATAAGACAAAGGATAAGACAAAGGATAAGACAAAGGATAAGACAAAGGATAAGACAAAGGATAAGACAAAGGATAAGACAAAGGATAAGACAAAGGATAAGACAAAGGATAAGACAAAGGATAAGACAAAGGATAAGACAAAGGATAAGACAAAGGATAAGACAAAGGATAAGACAAAGGATAAGACAAAGGATAAGACAAAGGATAAGACAAAGGATAAGACAAAGGATAAGACAAAGGATAAGACAAAGGATAAGACAAAGGATAAGACAAAGGATAAGACAAAGGATAAGACAAAGGATAAGACAAAGGATAAGACAAAGGATAAGACAAAGGATAAGACAAAGGATAAGACAAAGGATAAGACAAAGGATAAGACAAAGGATAAGACAAAGGATAAGACAAAGGATAAGACAAAGGATAAGACAAAGGATAAGACAAAGGATAAGACAAAGGATAAGACAAAGGATAAGACAAAGGATAAGACAAAGGATAAGACAAAGGATAAGACAAAGGATAAGACAAAGGATAAGACAAAGGATAAGACAAAGGATAAGACAAAGGATAAGACAAAGGATAAGACAAAGGATAAGACAAAGGATAAGACAAAGGATAAGACAAAGGATAAGACAAAGGATAAGACAAAGGATAAGACAAAGGATAAGACAAAGGATAAGACAAAGGATAAGACAAAGGATAAGACAAAGGATAAGACAAAGGATAAGACAAAGGATAAGACAAAGGATAAGACAAAGGATAAGACAAAGGATAAGACAAAGGATAAGACAAAGGATAAGACAAAGGATAAGACAAAGGATAAGACAAAGGATAAGACAAAGGATAAGACAAAGGATAAGCAAAGGATAAGACAAAGGATAAGACAAAGGATAAGACAAAGGATAAGACAAAGGATAAGACAAAGGATAAGACAAAGGATAAGACAAAGGATAAGACAAAGGATAAGACAAAGGATAAGACAAAGGATAAGACAAAGGATAAGACAAAGGATAAGACAAAGGATAAGACAAAGGATAAGACAAAGGATAAGACAAAGGATAAGACAAAGGATAAGACAAAGGATAAGACAAAGGATAAGACAAAGGATAAGACAAAGGATAAGACAAAGGATAAGACAAAGGATAAGACAAAGGATAAGACAAAGGATAAGACAAAGGATAAGACAAAGGATAAGACAAAGGATAAGACAAAGGATAAGACAAAGGATAAGACAAAGGATAAGACAAAGGATAAGACAAAGGATAAGACAAAGGATAAGACAAAGGATAAGACAAAGGATAAGACAAAGGATAAGACAAAGGATAAGACAAAGGATAAGACAAAGGATAAGACAAAGGATAAGACAAAGGATAAGACAAAGGATAAGACAAAGGATAAGACAAAGGATAAGACAAAGGATAAGACAAAGGATAAGACAAAGGATAAGACAAAGGATAAGACAAAGGATAAGACAAAGGATAAGACAAAGGATAAGACAAAAGGATAAGACAAAGGATAAGACAAAGGATAAGACAAAGGATAAGACAAAGGATAAGACAAAGGATAAGACAAAGGATAAGACAAAGGATAAGACAAAGGATAAGACAAAGGATAAGACAAAGGATAAGACAAAGGATAAGACAAAGGATAAGACAAAGGATAAGACAAAGGATAAGACAAAGGATAAGACAAAGGATAAGACAAAGGATAAGACAAAGGATAAGACAAAGGATAAGACAAAGGATAAGACAAAGGATAAGACAAAGGATAAGACAAAGGATAAGACAAAGGATAAGACAAAGGATAAGACAAAGGATAAGACAAAGGATAAGACAAAGGATAAGACAAAGGATAAGACAAAGGATAAGACAAAGGATAAGACAAAGGATAAGACAAAGGATAAGACAAAGGATAAGACAAAGGATAAGACAAAGGATAAGACAAAGGATAAGACAAAGGATAAGACAAAGGATAAGACAAAGGATAAGACAAAGGATAAGACAAAGGATAAGACAAAGACAAAGGATAAGACAAAGGATAAGACAAAGGATAAGACAAAGGATAAGACAAAGGATAAGACAAAGGATAAGACAAAGACAAAGGATAAGACAAAGGATAAGACAAAGGATAAGACAAAGGATAAGACAAAGGATAAGACAAAGGATAAGACAAAGGATAAGATAAGACAAAGGATAAGATAAGACAAAGGATAAGATAAGACAAAGGATAAGACAAAGGATAAGACAAAGGATAAGACAAAGGATAAGACAAAGGATAAGACAAAGGATAAGACAAAGGATAAGATAAAGGATAAGACAAAGGATAAGACAAAGACAAAGGATAACAGAAAGGATATTACAATGGATAACACAAAGGATAAGACAAAGGATAAGACAAAGGATAAGACAAAGAATAAGACAAAGGATAAGACAGAGGATAAGACAAAGGGTAAGACAAAGGATAAGACAGAGGATAAGACAAAAGTGTAAGACAAAGGATAAGACAAAGGATAAGACAAACCATCATCCTTTGGGTTCCACGGACCATAGTGTTCTGAAGTCCTATTACATCCTTCTTAACATATAGATGCAAACTAGTGCATAGAACTTGTTGGAAATTTTCTAACTTTGGGAAAGCAAATGAGATATAAAAAAAATCCTATATTTTTCATTTCTTAATCATCTGTCGGTATTTATATGCTAACATTATATATAGATTATATGATTACCATTAAGATAATGGGAAAGTGGAAGAGTGAAAGATCTACTGAGAATAGGTCTGAATGTCAACTGCATGTTAGATCTTGTGTGTGCACCCTTAGCGAATGTGGAGCATTAATAGATGTCCAATTCGGTGAAACTGCAAAGAGAAAAGTAGCAATTAGATGAAGCAAGTTTATCTCCATATTTGGTCGACTCTTTCCTGTGCCTGCTCTTCAACTTGCATAAGATTCGTGTAATTTTAAGGTTATGTTTTCTTATTAACGTGGTTGTTGGATGCATCTTCAGTTTCATGATGTCTGTCATGGTGTAGAGTCAATTATTTTATGAGTTAGAATACGATTGCTTTCAGTATTTCCTGATGTATTTGTGAAATTCAATTCTTTCCATAGCCAATGAGTTTGTTCAGTGTCGCTAAAAATTGAAAGAATCATGTTTCAAAACTAAAGATGACAAACGATTCTAGTGGAGTGAGTAATCAGTAGTTTCTTGTTTTGGCTTCTTCATGACACCTAATCAGAGATGCAACCTTAACATTTAAAGCTTGACCAAGTTTGTAGTTTTGCTTGATAATATCCATTTTGGCAATCAACTTTCTTTTCGTAGAAGTCATTCTCTTCTGGATTCGGATTGATGCTTTTTAAATAGTTCAACTTGTGGAGTTGTCTCTGGCAAAATGTTGAGCTAGTTGTTATTGCCTTCTGTGCTTATATTACCTTCTTTGATTTATGACTGGTTAGCCCTGTGAATGCACTTGCAAAAGGAGAAATACCTGGTGATAACCTATGTAATGGTGCCATTTGGGGGGAAAAGTAACATATGCAACTTGCTTATGGTCTGACAGACCTTTGCAGCATGACCTTTTCAGAGGATGCTTTTACTGGCACTTCCCTTTATTAGTTCTTGTTGTTCTTGGATATGAAATTTTTAGACATGCAAGCTATAAGTTTCAAAAGATTTTGATTAATTTCCAAAATTTGTATTTTAAAAATCTTCGAACAGTCAACGAAAAATTTTATCAGACTTATCTACCGTGGATTATATAAATTATGATAGGGTTATGTGGAAACAAAGAATCCATCTAGCCGACCAAATTTACTATAGAAAAAGGCTTAGTTGTATATTAAAAATGTTGTTGAAACTAACTCCACTTAAGCAGCATTGGCCGCTGAAGCACATGGGATTGACCACTTAACCAGTGCTAAATCTTATTGATTGGATGAAGGATTCAAGGTTTTTGAATAGTTCTTGGGCATTAAACTTGAAGTTCCACCTTCTAGTTGATGCATTTTAAGCCTAGACATGCATGCAACAAATCTTTTAACAAGACAATGACTGGTAGATAAAATAAAGGTGATTATCCTCACACTTACTGAAGTTGAAACTAGGTAAAAGTGAGCCACTTATTGGATCTTCGCCCATTATATACTGAAAAAGGAAAGTATGCATTTGTTTGTTTGACCATATGGCAACAAGAATTACCTCTGTAGTGTATGTACTATTAAGTCAACATATTAGCACCACTAGACATGGCTGGTTTGGAACCGGCATGACAGTCCGAACTATACTCAGTATCGTCTCATAACCAGAAATTGAGACCCCTCAGTTTTGGTATTGTTCATGTTTTTAAAAACAAGTCCATAATCGAAAGTAGTGCTGACAATTTAAAACCACCATTAAGTTTAAATAAATATATCTTCAAAAATATTTTAACACGAGAGTTAACTGCTAACATGGCACATGATAGGGCTCTGTGAAAACAAAGAATCCATGTAGCTGACCCCATCTAGTATGAGAAAAGGCTTCATTGTTGTTGTTGTTGATTTTAACACAAACAAACCCTTGAGGGCATCCCAACCATGAGTCGGAGTTCGACTCCCAACGGGTGCAAATGTGTGCCTTTTGTTTGAGGAAAAATAGAAAAAGGCTTATCTGCAACCTTTTTCTCACAAAATGTCTTAAGAATAAATCTTGTATTAATCAACATAGAAATAACTTACAATCCAATATGCATCATGCCTAAAATCAGCACTCCCTATAACTTAATTTTCTAATCTACCCCTAATAAGTATTAACTATTTCTAAGATGACATGGGACTCAAAATGACATGAGACATGAATATTCATTTACACGACCCGACTTTCATTACACTATACGACTTTCCTTAACACTCTCCCTCAAGTTGGGTGGAAAATATTGATGACACCCAACTTGGATAAGGTCTCTTTTAATAGTTTGCTGGTAGTAGCTTTAGTTAAAAAATCAGACCTCTATTTGATAGAATGAACATACTCCAGCTGGAATTCTTTATTAGATATCTTCTCCCTGATGAAGTGGTAATCAATTTCTATATACTTAGTCCTTTCATGATATACTGGATTAGATGCCATCTGAATTGTTGCACTGCTATCACAATATAGAGGTATAGGATGGTTAAGTGAATAACCCAATTCACTAATCAATGAAGATATCCATTTTCCTTCACACATAGTTTGTTCTATAGCTCTATATTCAGCTTCTGTTATAGATCTTGCAACCACTGTTTGTTTTTTACTCTTACAAGATATAATATTATCCTCAAGTAAAGTAACATAGCCAGTAGTTGACTTTCTGTCATCATAAAAACCAGCCCAGTCAGCATCAGAATAACGTTCAATGTCCAAATTTGATGATTTCGAATAAAGTAAACCCATTCCTGAAGTTGATTTGAGATATCAAAGAATTCTATACATAGCATCCATCTGATTTTTAGTTGGTGAGTGCATATATCTGCTCATAATCCCAACTGCATACGTAATGTATGGTCAAGTAATAGTCAAATATATGAGCTTACCAACTAGCTTTTGATATTTGTGGATGTCCTTGAACTCTTCACTGTCACCGTTAAAAAATTTCTGGTTTACCTCCATTGGAATGTCACTAAGTTTGCATTCAAGCATTTGAGTTTCTTCAAGGAGATCCATTAGGTATTTTCGCTAAGTTAAGAAGATATCTTTGTCAGAGTAAAGAACTTCTATGCCCAAGAAATAGTGAAGCCTACTCAAATCCTTAATACCAAATAATTTATGAAGATTCATTTTCAACTTTGATATTTCTTCAAGGTCATTTCTTGTAACAATAATGTCATCAACATAAACAGCGAGAATAGATATTTTTGTCCCTTTTTTGAAGAATATTGTATGATCATTGAGGCTTCTGCTGTATCTCAGACTGCACACTACTTTACTGAATTTATCAAACCAAGCTCTTGGAGACTATTTCAACCCATATATTGCTTTATTGAGTTTACATACTCTATTAGAAGATGACAAATTTCTAGTCATTCCTGGAGGTAGTTCTATGTACACTTCTTTATTTAAGTCTCCCATCCCAAGTTTGTTGCCATACTTAGAAGTATTATGATTGATGTAAGTTTAGCCACGGGTGCAAATGTTTCTGTATAATCAATGTCATATGACTGACTGTATCCTTTAGCAACCAATCTGGCTTTATATCTCTCCACTATTCCATCTGCCTTATATTTAATAGTAAACACCTACTTGCATCCTACAGTATTCCTATCAGAAGACAACTGTGTGATGGTCCATGTATTGTTTTTTACCAGTGCATTCAATTCTTCTTCAATTGCAGCTTTCCATAAGGGACACTTATTGCTTCTTCAAACTTTGAAGGAATCTTATGTTTTTCAGCATTCATAATGAAGTTTTGATAACTCTGAGAAGTGTTGGCAAATGAAACATAATTAGAAATTGGATATCGTGCATATGTATGCTTACCTTTGTGAACAATAATAGGAATCTCAAGGTCACTGTCTATTTGCACTTAAGGATCTAATTCAGGAGAAATCTCTTTTGTACATGGTTCTTCTTGAGAGTACACAATCTTCCACTATCCTTTCTTATACGTCAGAATCTCTTTTGATTGTTGTGTGTTCTCACTCTGATGATCAACTATCTCATTATACTCTCCCTCACTAGGAACTAGTGGAAGGACATAAGATGGAGTTTTAGTAGATTCCATGGGAGTAGAATAATAAGGAGTAAATTCAAAGAAAGTAACATCCATGGAAACATATAGTTTTTTAAGCAATGGGTCATAGCATTTGTATCTTTTTTAGAGGTCGAATAGCCAAGAAAAATACACTCATTGGACTTTGCATCAAGTTTATCACGATTGGGAAGATGAATATGTACAAAACAGGTACACTCCCAAAAATACGAGGAACTAGATGAAATGGCTTCGATGCTTTATTAAGACTATGGATAGGACTCTCCCCTTGAATGGTATTACTGGGCATTCAATTTATAAGATAAACAACAGTAAGGACAACATCTCCCCAATAGAATTTTGGAACATTACTTTGAAAGAGAAGGGTTCGGGCTACTTTCAGAATATGACGATTCTTCCATTCAACAATACTATTCTGCTGAGGTGTATAAGGACATGTAGTCTGATGAACAATTCCCTATACATGTAAATAATTTGTTAATTGAGTCCCAATGTATTCTCCACCATTATCGGACCGAAGAATGTTAACAGTAGCATTGAATTGAGTATAAAGAAATTGATGCACAATGGGAAAAATAGAGGCAACTTCAAACTTTGTTTTTATTAAGTAAATAATTGTAAGACGAGTATAATCATCAATGAAGGAGACAAAATACTTATGACCAAACAAAGAGTTGACTGGACTTGCACCCCATACATCAGAGTGAATAAGTTCAAAAGGTTTAGATCGTCGAGAATCACTTAAAGGATAAGATGCCCTTTGGTGTTTCCCAAGTTGACAGACGTCACATTCAAACTGAAATTTATTGGACTGGACTCTAAATTGAGGAATAACATATGAATTTTTTGACACTGGGAGATGACCAAAACGATAATGCCAAAGACAAAAATTTGCATCTGGAACTGGTGTTGCTGAAACGTTGTAAGAGGTTGAAGGCTGAGAATGCTCTTCAAGAATGTATAATTCTTTCTGTAGTTTATCATGTTCAAAGATTTTTCCCGTCTTCAGATCCTGAAATACACAACTAGTAGGATAAAAAGTTACACAACAATCCAAGGCACGAGTTAAAGAGCTAACTAAAAGAAGATTTATCAGAAAACTTGGAACATGATATACTGATGGAAAATCTGAAATACATGTAGATACACTGCCCTGCCCAATCATATAAGTGAAAGAACCATCTGCTAATTTAATTGATTCCTGATCTTTAAGAGTCTTGTAAGTTGAAAAATATGATAATTTTCTAACCATATGATCTGTAGCCCCGGAATCAATTATCCAAGTTTTAGAATGAGAAGGGGAGGAGTGGTTACCCTTTATTGTATGTGTAGCCTGAGCTACTGTAGCTTGGGCAGAGGAAGCAGAGGATTTTTCAGAGAATCTCTGTTCAAGACCTTTTATTCTTTTTATAATCTCTTGAATGCCATCGGTGTTGGGAGTGGAACTTTCTGCATAATGGACTGAGGTATTACGATTTCTATAGTAATCTGATTTACCATGTAATTCCCAACAATGATCTCTGGTATGATGTGATTTGCCACAATGGGAGCAAACACGTTTTTCTCCATTTTCTGAAGTAAATCGACCACGGTCGCGACTCTGGTGTCCCCCTTTGCCACGAAAATGAAAATTGTCTCCTCTTACCTGAAGTGCATGCTGATCTGTATTAATAACATGATCCTTCTCAAGATTCCTGTAATCTTCTTCTCTAATTAATAAGGAGTAAACAGTTCCCAAAGAAGAAAGTTCTTCTCTGCTTAAGATATTCAATTTTACTGATTCAAATTCTGGATTCACACCCCATAATAAATCAAATACTTTCTTCTTTTCAATCTCAGTGTGTCTTTCATTATAACAAGTAGAGCACTTGATATTCGTATAGTAAAGTAATTCATCCCAAAGACCGCGTAGATCTGCATAATATTCACTGATAGACCGATTGGCTTGTTTACTATCAACGATCCACGTGAAAGTACAAACAGAAAAAAACATGCGCAACTGATTGTGTCCACTTGTAAGGATAAAAATCTGCACGTTGAAGGTTGATTGGATAACAGATTGCAATATCAAGGGATGATGAAGGAGTTGTATGGCAAGATCTATATGCAGTCCACTTTGAAGGATGAAATCATGATCAATGGGCAAATATCTGTCCACGCTATTCAATCTTGATCAACCAACATAAAGAAGCAATATACTCTCTGACGTCAAGAAACAAATCAATAACAATCGAAATTCCAAGTTCTAGATCCGATTTCTAGAGTGCACGATCTCTAATTTTAAAAAAAATTGAACCTGACATCTGATACCATCTTAAGAATAAATCTTGTATTAATCAACATAGAAATAACTTACAATATGCGGCAGATTGGAGACATTCCTCCAATCTGCATCATGCCCAAAATTGGCACTCCCTGTGCAGCCGTCACCTCCCTTCACTTAACTCTCTAACTAAATCCTAATCAACTATTAATACCCTATCTAACTTAATTTCCTAATCTACCCCTAATAATTATTAACTATTTCTAAGATGACATAGGACTCAAATGCTCAATAGGTCAATGCTAGATTGCTCCCCACCAGCTACCATGGTGGGGAGTTCGAATCTAAGGGCCTTCATACTCATCCTTCAAAAAAAAAAGGAATTTTCAAAACTTGAGAATTCATACACAAGTGAAAAAGTGTACCCATTAAGTTGTGTTGTGATACCTTATCCACAAGTGAAAAAGTATACTTTGTGCAACAACAACAACTAAGCCTTTTCCCATACTAGACGGGGTTGGCTACATGGATTCTTTGTTTCCACAAAGCCCTATCATGTGTCATGTTAGCAGTTAACTCAACAGAAGCTAGGCCGTTCTTTATTTTTTTTTACAATACTTTTGTGGTCGTCCTCTACCTTTTTTAATACTTTAAAAATCTAGTTTTCATACCTTCTTACAAGTACTTTTGGTCTTCTTTCTATATATCCAAACCATCTTAAACGATATTCTCTCATTTTATCCTCTATTGGTGTCACTCCTCATTTGTTTCTAATAACCTCCTAATTTGTTAAGGACTACCAGACTAGGGAAAAAATCGCACTTGGGGCTTGTGCAAGCCGGAATGCATCAGATCCCTTGAGGCACCAAACCAACTATCTAGTAACTTAATGTGCATAATACATGTCAAGGAAACAACCGTAACATTAATCCATATCAGGGTAGAGAAAAGAAGCATATATTCTTTGTGAATATCCAATAATTACAATTGAAATTTTAACAAGTTCTTTCTTTTTCTTATTTATGCTATCATTTGTTTACTTGTCTAGATGTGTGATATCTTTGAATAATTGTTTCTGGCATTTACTTAGAATTGTATCAATGTTGGTACATTGGTGGTTGTCGTGGTTGTTTCATTATATGCCTACATGAGCTTGTTGCTTGCCTAGTTAGTTGACAATTGTTACTCTCTTCTGGAGGATGTTATGCATTTATTTGTGATGTCAAACACAAGACATTATCTTGAAGAATATTTTTGTTTGATATAAAAACCAGGATCGACAAACACTAAAATGTCTTCAACATGTTTAGAATAGTGCAACAATTTCTCAAACATTATTCTGCTGTCTAGACATGTTGGATAACTGACAGGCATACTGAACCTACCAGACCATGGTGAGTTCCATCATCTGAAGTGCCCCAAGATGCGTTTTGAACGCCTTAAAAAATGGTCTGTCGACCCTTCAAAAGGAAACATTTGTTTTATTCTGGATTTGATTTGGACTCTCAACTTTTGGAAATCCAAATTATGTTTTAAAAGTTGGGCAGCTGAAACAAGCACAAGAAAAGGATTAAAAAACGGCACATCACTTATAATAACGTTTGAGGGCATTGAATTCTCCTGCTCTTAAGCGATGCACAATGGATTCAGATGAGAGTTAAATCTTTCTCACGTGAACCCCCCTTTCCACGGGGTAAACTATATGTGCCTGAAGCTCCCTTTAGTTTTATGATGGGAAATCAACGAAGTGGAGTGATTTACTTTCAAATGTAGGCGGAGTACACATGATATAAGATCCGTAACTATCTTTTGTTATTAAGTGAAACCTTGTATCCATTTTCCTATTTTCTCAGAGCAAAAGACTTTCTTCATGACTAATTCTCTCTCTCTCTCTCCCTCTCCCACACCCCTCGCCCAATGTACAGGAGGAAGTGAGCATGGCGAAGGTGAATCTTGGGAAAAACTTGACACCTGACCTCCAGCAACTCATAGAGCAACTTGATCGCCATTGCCTTGCCCCTGATGGGTCTGCTGTCTCCAGATCTGCATACTATGATCTCCAATTGGTACCCATCCTCAGCTCAATTTTGCACTTCTAGTCTTTTATGGATTTTGGTGTTGAATGTTTTGGGTTGTAGGCGAGGGAGGAGATGGCCAGGGAGAGGTTGCGCCACTTGGAAGCCATGGTATCTGCCAAACTCTGTGACTTCTAGGCTCATTTTCTCTTTTGGGGTTCTAATTGTCGTTCACTTTTAGGGTTTTTCTTTATTTCTTCTGTTGGTCCTATGGCTCTTGATTGATGAATTTTTCTCCATGAAGGCAGTGTACTGTGAAGCAATCTCGATGGTGGAGGAGTATCAACAAGCAGTGTCTGTTGCGAATCTTGGTGGGGTTAGGGATGTCCAAGGTCTCTATTCTCAGTTGGGATTGAAGGCCTCCTGTCAGGTTTGCTTACTATCAGTCATACTTCATGATTGACTCATCATCTGATATGAAATTCCTTGCCTGTTATCATTTCATCGTCATGTTGTAGGTTTCATAGTTTCTCGTGCTGCTGAGTCTATCTCAATGTTAGTTGTACCTGTTGGAAAACATGGTTGCGCAACGAAAGATTAAACAACAAATATCAATAAGATTGAAAAGTAAACATGAGAGATCGAAGGAAGGGAGGTGGACCTCCAATGGAGGCCGCCCCCCCTCTCTCTCTTTCTTAATCACAATCTCTTAACCCTAATACAATCTATCGTTCCTTATATAATGAGTTGTGAAACAAAAAATGACCAAAATGCTCTTAGTACTACGGACAATTACAATAATACCTAAATATGAGAAATTACTGGAATGACACTTAGAAACATCATACACATATATTCTCAACAGTACCAGCCTGCAATTTGTATCTTTTTTTGTTAGACATTTGAGACATAGTCCAGCTAGAATTGAAATTGGAGATTTGGAGTTGTTCATAGCAGCAAAAACTATCCTAAATTGCTTGGACTGAAATTCTTAGTTATCTTGTTCACCAATCTGAAATCTACAACTTATGGGATTGCATGCTTTGTTTTGGTTACTTTCAACATCATAGGAGGTCGAAGTTCACTTGTTTATTTGTTATTTTTTGTGGTCAACATAGACTGTCATGAAGGACATCTTGAGCTTTCATATTCACAAGTTCTAGATTTTCAACCTGTAAACTATGTGCCATCTTGCATTATAATCTTAGCCACAACATGAAAGAAGAAAAGATTTTTGGGAAGCATTAAAACTATTAAGTAACATGTCTGCTTCTATATATGTATAGACATCTACATCTGCTGGATCATTTTTTATGTATGTTCCATAATGTTCTTGTTTATGGGAACAAAGAGTCCATGTAGCCGACCCCATGTGGTATGGTAAAAGGCTTTGTTGTTGTTCCATAATGTTCTTGTGCACATTTGTTCATGCATCAAATGCATAGTGGTACTAAAACCAAAACCAACCCTTCTTTACTAGTTCCATGAGATTCTCGTAGTAAATTGAAAAATGTGCACTATGGCTAAATTACAATAACAACTAAGCCTTTTCCAATACTCTACGGGGTTGGCTACATGGATTCTTTGTTTCCATATAGCCCTATCATGTGTCATGTTAGCAGTTAACTCCCAATAAGCTAGATCATTCTTTATTGTTTCTTTCCAACACTTTTGTGGTTGTCCTCTACCTCTTTTAATACTTTAAAAATCTAGTTTTTCATACCTTCTTATAAGTTCTTTTGATCTTCTTTCTATATGTTCAAACCATCTTAAACGATATTCTCTCATTTTATCCTCTATCGGTGTCACTCCTAATTTGTTTCTAATAACCTCATTAATGCTGGTTGGTTAAAATGGAGAGGAGCATTAGGTATTCTTTGTGATAAGAAGATACCATTAAAGTTAAAAGGTAAATATTATAGAGCAACAATTAAGCCTGCCATGTTTTATGGTTCTGAGTGTTGGACAGTTAATCATCAACATGTACAAAAGTTAATCATCAACATGTACAAAAGATGTCTATGACAAAAATGAAGATGTTGAGATGGATGAGTGGTCATACAAAAAAAGACCGTATACATAATGAGGTTATTAGAAACAAATTAGGAGTGGCACCAATAGAGGATAAAATGAGAGAATATCGTTTAAGATGGTTTGGACATATAGAAAGAAGATCAAAAGAAGAACCTGTAAGAAGGTTAGAAAAACTAAATTTGGAAAGTATTAAAAGAGGTAGAGGATGACCACAAAAGTGTTGGAAAGAAACAATAAAGAATGATCTAGCTTATTGGGAGTTAACTGCTAACATGGCACATGATAGGGATCTGTGGAAACAAAGAATCCATGTAGCCGACCCCGTCTAGTATGAGAAAAGGCTTAGTTGTTGTTGTTGTTGTAACCTCATTATGTATACAGTTTTTTTTTGTATAACCATTCATCCATCTCAACATCTTCATTTATGTCACAGACATCTTTTGTACGTGTTCATGATTAACTGTCCAACACTTAAAACCATAAAACATGGCAGGTCTAATTGCTACTCTATAATATTTACTAAACACCACCAACAATAACAACTAAGCCTTTTCCCATACTAGACGGGGTCAGCTACATGGATTCTTTGTTTCCACAGATCCATATCGTGTGCCATGTTAGCAGTTAGCTCACAATAAGCTCTAGGTCTTTAAGAATTTTCAAATTTAGTTTTTCATACCTTCTTATACGTTCTTCTTTTGATCTTCTTTCTATATGTCCAAACCATCTTAAATGATATTCTCTCATTTTATCCTCTATTGGTGTCACTCCTGATTTGTTTCTAATAACCTCATTATGTATACGGTCTTTTCTTGTATGACTACTCATCCATCTCAAATCTTAATTTCTGTCACAGATATCTTTTGTACATGCTGATGATTAACTGCCCAACACTCAGAACCATAAAACATGGCAGGCCTAATTGCTGCTCTATAATATTTACCTTTTAACTTTAATGGTATTTTCTTATCACAAAGAATACCTGATGCTCCTCTCCATTTTAACCAACCAGCATTAATTCTATGCGTAACATCTCCATCAATTCTTCATCACTCTGAAAAATTGACCCTAGGTAATGTGTGCCAATTTTAATTTTTATGTCCTCTGAGGTAACGAAATGATCAAATTTATATTCCATATATTCTGTCTTTATTCTACTAAGTCAGAGGCCTTTGCTTTCTAATGTTTCTCTCCATAGTTCTAATTTTTTGTTAACTTTTTCCTTAGACTCCTCCACTAATATAATGTCATATGCAAATAACCTACACCAAGGTACTTCATCTTGAATATGTTTTGTTAACTCATCCATCACCATTATAAATAAGTATGGACTTAAAGTTGATCCTTGATGTAACCCAATATTAACTTCAAACAAGTTTGTCATTCCTTTATGAGTCCTCACACGTGTTTTTGCACCACATACATGTCTCTTATAAGGTTAATGTATGTCCATAGGATACCTCTTTTTTCCAAAGTTCTCCAAAGAACCTCCCTCGGTACTCTATCATAAGCTTTTTCTAGATCAATAAATATCATGTGAACTTTCTTTTTTGGTCTAAAATGTTCCATAAGACGTTTCAAAAGGTGAATCGCTTCAACAGTAGATCTGTCTGGCATGAATCCAAATTGGTTCTCTGTTGTACTTGATACTTGTCTTAACCTATGTTCGATAATTCTTACACATAATTTCATAATATGACTCATTAACTTGATACCTCAATAATTCGCACAATTTTGAATCTCCCTTGTTCTTATATATGGGTATAAGTGTACTTGCTCTCCATTCCTCGGGCATCTTTTGGTTTTTCCATATTTCATTAAATAGTCTTGTGAGCCAAGTGATTCCTATTTCCCCTAGTATTTTCCAAACTTCTATAGGAATATTATCTGGTCCTACCGATTTACCACCCTTCATATGTTTAAGAGCCTCTTTGACTTCATTCTTTTGAATACGTCGATAGAAATTGTGGTTTCTATACTTTTCTTATTTAACTAACTCTCCTAAGCTAATACTAACATCTTTATATTGATTAAAAAACTTATAAAAATAGTTTTTTCATCTATTTCTTATATCATCATTTGCCACTATAATTTTTTCATCCTCGTCTTTGATGCATCTAACATAATTAAGATCTTTAGTTTTCTTATCTCTAGCCCTAGCTATCCTAAAAATATCTCTTTCACCCTCTTTTGAGTTGAGTTTTTTATATAAATCTTCCCAAATTTTAGCTTTTGCTTCACTCACAGCCTTTTTCGCTTCATTCTTTGCTTTCTTATAGGGCACACGTGGTTGTGGACTCTTCCCCTTCTTGTGCCCACTTGATAGTTTCTGGAATCGACAAGAGGGTTCTCTTCTCACACTTTCTTCTATTGGGGAATTCTAAAATGATTGAAACCTAATACGCAAAAACTGCTTAGAAATGGTTAAAATAGCAGCACAAAAGGTCAACAAGTATTGACCAATTCAGACCCATGTCACATGGACACTTCTATAGGGACCCTGGGCTGGTGTGAGACACTCCGACACTTGATGCTCATATATCTTTCCAGTCAAACTCAGTATTTTCTATTTTAAACATTTTTAACAAAATTCTTGGAGATAGATAGTTTAGTGCAACATCACTAAGACACTTAATGAAATATTGATGTTAGTTTTTTACTTTATTACTGAATTAACTTATGAAAACTGCCTTCCCTTTTATAATATATTTATAATATGTGTAGTTTATACTTGCATATTGTTGCATCCCCCACCACACCGTACCCATGTTCTACACTTATCTTCACCCCATTGTTATCTGTATCACATTGTATCATGTAAGACGGTGCAATATATATCATATCGTGAGGCTCCATGAGGGGCAGTGTATTGTGCCACGTAACTTATGGGGTTATATTGTGCGATACAACCTGTATCATCCATATCGTACACCCATTCTAAAATAAAAAAATAAACATGTTTTTAATGAATCAAGGTTATCAACATACAATATTTTCCAAAATAGTACTAGTTCAACATATCTCTCTCAGTTCAAACATGCAACAAAAATAAACTTTGAAAACATAATGAACTTAAGTACATCTTACAAGCATAATACTATTTTTCAACATGGCATGCTTGTTTTCATAATTCTAGCTACTTAAATGTGGTCTTCTAACTAAACAGAGCTTTTATATAACATATTCAACCTAATTTATAATTTGATATTAAGTAATGGCATACAATTTAGACTACCTTGCACATCAGCTGCTCTAAAAAAGAAAAAAGAGCAAGCTCACTAACTGACAACTAAATGTAAATCATCATACACAAAGGTCATCATAAGGCACTTTGAGGCTCAATTAATGCATGTAAAACTTGAACCAGTATTCTTTGTAACAATCACATGTTAGAGTTAAATTAGAATGCTATTCAACCATGAAATTCTAAGTTAAGATCATGAAAATGATGAGGTAGAAAAAAATGACAAATCTAAAACCTGAAATCAATAGATAATAGATCAACTACATGAATACAAAATGGATTTAACCGGTCCTTAACAATAAAATGCAAAAGTAAGCACAAACTATTATTTGATACTTAGAGCTTTATGGATAAGCGGTGGATTTTGTGTCTCTTCTGAAAAATCAATCTACAAAAGAAACTTCTGCCTTAGGCTTCATCTTCTAGTAATAATGAGTTTATTTTTGTTTTGTATTTTCTGTAAATTGCTTCTATTGTGGATATATAATATTTTACTTCTAGCTAATAATTACATTTCTCAGACCAATGAATAGAGCTGGGGTTATCACCTAAACTTAGTGTACTTGATTAAATGAAAAAAATTAAATAACCTACATTGTATGCCTTAACTCACTAAAAATTTGTCCGCAAGTCCTTTTGACTTATTACATTTTCAGCTTCCTTTATAAAAACATGCATCCCATATTTACACAGTAATATGTTCTATATACTATAAATTGCTTATATATTGTGTGGTAAATTTATTACATTTTATTTCCATGTAAAAATTTAAGTGTAAGGCGGTCAAATGCTTCGTGTGAAAGTGTTTTCATTAATGTAATGTACAGAATCATATATTCTGTATGCTGAAAAAAAATTATATGTTTAAATCATGACAGTGTATAATCAAATGGCTATATGTGTATGTTTACATTTTTTGCCTAAAATTTTGGAAAAATAATGACCAAACAAATGGTAAAATGAATTATAGATGACTGTGGGTGAGGTATATACTTATAAGTGATAAAAGTATATTGTTCCTTGTCCGTATGTCTTTTTATTCACTTGCTGCCCTTTACTTTTGAATCCTATAAAGACAAGGCATCATATATTTATTTAGAAGCATTTTAACTTTTCAATAGTTTTGGTTATGTTTGCAAAATCAGGTTATGTTGTTGAAAAGCTGTAGTTGATTTAGACACTTTATGGGGACTTTTTGCATGTTTCAGCAAAAAAGGCAATTGCATGGGTTGCTTTAGTAGTTCAAGTTATAGCTTAAGATCAATAATGCCTTACGTAATTCAAGTTCATTCACAGCCACCGATTGTTCTCTAACACATACAGCTTCTAGCCATTGAACATTTTGTTTCTTTACACGGACTTGAATTCCAGAAGCATCATTGGTTTATAGACAAAATTTTCCTTAAATGTAGTTACATCTCTTGTGACCTCAGACCTATTTGCTAAGAAACTATTGATCGTCTTGTTTCTTTTGAAGGTTTATGAGTCTCTTGAACATCAACTGGTTGTTGCTGAGGCATCCCAGCGGCTGAGACTTCCCTTGTTGTCTAAAGACGGACAGGTTCATGAAGAAGAGATTGAGAAATGGAGCATAGCATCTGGGAGTTCCCTTGACAGCACTGGTTCCACAAATGCTCTTGCAAGTAGCACCCTGGTTGGGGCTAACTCCACTGCTATTTTGCCTCCCTCGGATAGCATGGAAGACCAGATTGGTGGGGTTCCAAATCGTTTTCTTGGAATTACTCCTAGTGACCTACGGCAATCACAGCTTCACATCCGCCATGATGCTATGGTATGTTCTCAACTTCTTTTTCGAGATGAAAATAAAGACATAAAAGTTAATAAAGCCCAGCAGTTATTATCGGTTGTTATCCTTGGTGTATAACTTCAAAGTATGACATTTGTTCTGAAATTTCATTGTGTAAAAATCTTTCTGTTTTTCTTCTAGCATGTCAGTGTGATAAAACAACAACTAAGCCTTTTCCCATACTACATGGGGTCGGCTACATGGATTCTTTGTTACCACAAAGCCTTATCATAATTTGTAAATCCATGGTAAATAAGTCCGATAAAGTTTTACGCTGGCTGTCGGAAGCCTAACACAACCCTCCTCTTTATCCGGGCTTGAGACTAGCCATGCAAGGGTGATCCCTTACATGGGCGGGGTTACGAGCATTAGTTTATTTAATAAAAAAAATTCCTATGCATATGATTATGATTTATAAAAGCACATAAATTTAATAAAAAAAAATCCGATGCATATGATTATGATGCATAAAGGCACTTTTAAGTCACAGTGCACCAAATCTGACATAGAATCTAGGTTTTTCTTTGGAGAAAACCAGCTCTAGCAGTTCTACGTTAGGTTGAGAAAAAATTGCTTCTGCCCTTTGTGCACATGGCGCAGCAGAGCTTGGTATGCAGAAAGGAACATTTCCTGATATAGCATATCAACTAACTAAAAGAATAAAATTCTAATAAAAATCATAAAATAATTGTTTTTTAGCTTCATTGCAGGTTATCAGAAGAAATGATTTCTTTCATTTGCACTACCTCTCTTCATGTGATATCTGCTTTTTAAGCTGCAAATCTTCATCTAATTTTCTTCTAAATTGACGATCGGCAGATATACATTCATGCGTTCATGAACGTCAAGTCTGAATAATAAATACTAGGTAACGTGGAAAATAACTTCCAATCAGTGGAGGTATACAGGGCATCCAGCCTTATTTCTTTCCAAGTTCGTCATTTGACTCAACCATATCCTATATTATGTTGCATGATCTGTTCCCATATCCACTTTCCTTTACCAATCATGGTTTCTACTGAATGTGGATATGCATCATCTGATAACTTTTTAGTTTCTTTGCTTCGGTCCCATTTTATTCCTTGAGAGTGGTATTCAGGAAAGGTTTCCTTGTTCTATGGACAATTAGCTCAATTCCATAGCTTTTAATCCAGAGGAATATGCTAAAAGTTTCCACAAAATGGAACCTAACTTTAAATGATATTTAGATAAATACCTAGATACGGTGTAACAAGAACGTCTATTGAACTTTATGTTTTTTCTTTTCACATACTTGTGTTTATTAGTATCATAGTCAGGCTTGTCTATCTGATGTAGTCACAAGAGTCGGTAGTTATTATTTAAAAAAGAAAAAAATGCCATAGGAAATTATTTCCTTCCAGAATGTGCAACCATAGCAATTAAAACACTGTTGAATTCCTATTTTGTGGATGCCTGTCACAGGTCTTTGCGGACTACCCAATATCAGTGGTTCAGGAGATCGAGGCTCGCCTCAATGTCAAATGCGACAAAGTTTATGATGCATTTGCCATAGAAGAGATGGGTATTCTTCAATGTGTTCACCAAAAATGCATAAAAAATTGTGAAGGTTATAACAAAGATTTCTTTCCTTTCTGCAGACTCTACTGGAGTTAGTCGGTTTCAAAGTGCTCGTCTTCCTGAAAGGTTTGCTTTCTCCATAATTTCTTTGATGTTTTAGTTATTATGTCTCACAATACTTGTTATGAGAAATATTTTTTTTCTTCATTTGCTTTCTCCATAATTTCCTTGGTGTTTTAGTTACTATATATCTTACAAAACTTGTAAGAAATACTTTTTTCTTCTTTGTACCGACTTACCAAGCACGCTTGCAGCAAATTAACTGTTTTTCCTGCTTTGCTTGTTACTGGTCGTACTTCATGTTATATTTTATACATGCGTATGTGTGTATGTGTGTTTTTGTGTACTCGCCTGCTTTAAAGTTTCCAGTGACTTTCTTGGAGGTATGTTTTCTAATGCACAATAGGCTGTGGATCTTGATTTGAAATGTCTACAGCAATTAATTGAGACTAGTTTGTTGGACCCTTGCTGGTATTACATTTATGAACATATGTTTTGTCTAATTAATATTTTGTTTGCATAGGGTAAAGTTCATAATCGAGGAGATTGAAAGGGAAGAGGCTGCTTTACTTGATGACCTGTATTCAGCAGATAGAATGTTTGCCGAGTACTATAATGTATTGGAATCATGACGATTATGGACTGGTTTGCCTGTTTTTATTTTGCAAAATCTAGGGTCAGTTTCATTACTGGAAGCTGGCTGTTAGGTTACTGTTTTTTGGTCTCAGGTTCTGGAGCAAATACTTGGAGTGCTCGTTAGGCTTGTCAAAAACATGAAGCTGCAGAAACAGCACACGTATGTAAGTAGATGCTTGTTGCAGCTGCAATCTGAACAAAATCATGAAAGTCATGGTACTTGGTGATTGGAAGCTAGTTCGTCTTATGCATGCATTTTCTTAATTAGAACAGTTCTGCCCCATGCTTGAAATCTATATTTTTCATACTTTGTAGGATGAATTAAAGAAAAACTGGCTTTGCAAGAGGTGCGAAACAATGAATGCTAAATTGAGGTTTGTTTCCTTGTCTCATTCTCTTATTGCATTGGGTTTGAAGTATGTTATTTCTTTCCCAGTTACGAATGGGTATTTATATCATTACTTGTCTCTGTAAAAGTTGTGTGTGCATGCACGCGTAGGGGGGGGGGGGGGGGGGGGAGAGAGAGAGAGTTGCACAACAACAATATGAAGAGAGGCTGGACCCTTGTTAATTGAATGACTCGATTTATTGATTATCTAGGAGGGTTTACAAGACAAAAGTACCTCTGAAAGAGCTTAAGTGCATTGTTCATGCAACAATGCAAGAATATCACCTGTGACACCTGAGAAATCGTATTCAATATTTGCAGCTATAACCAACATTGTGATAATAGGAGTTTGATCAAATTTCAAAATCAAAGTGATTAAGGATAAGATTATTTTGTGATAATTTGGATTCAATATTCACTGAGTTCCTACTTCCGAAATCAGCAGAAACATTAATCTATGTGGACGTTAATCTTTCATACCAAATTTCCACTAGCTATTGGAGATGCCAATGTAATGGATCCATATCAGTTTTTAGAAGTCGGATTTAGGATAAGATTAATTTAGATTTGGCTTCTAGTATAAAGTTCTGCATATGTTGGTGAATCCAAATCTAAATTCGTGAAATAATCTGAATAGGGCATGTTACAAATTACATTATAAGGAAAAGGTCATTAGTGAAACAAAAACTAGAACTTTGGAGGATTTATATAAAAGATCAATTCAAAAGAAGGTGAAATAGATTTTCAGGATAGCTAAGGCCAGAGATAAGAAAATTAAGGACTTACTTTTGTCAATTGATGATATAAAAATTAGATGAAATTTTATTGTTATAAGCTTTTTAATGAAAATATAGGTATTAATATTAACTTAGAAGAGTTAACCAAATCAGAAGAGTATATAATTCGCAATTTCTATCGACTTATTAATAATGAAATAAAAAAGGCTCTTAAATTTATGAGGGTTGATAAATCTATATGACCTAACAATATTTTTATAGAAGTATGGAAAATGTTAGGAGAGATGAGTATTACTTGGTTTATAAGATTATTTAATGAAATATGAAAAAACCAAAAGATGTCTAAGGAACGGTGGAAGACTACAATTATACCGTATGCAAGAACAAAGGTATAATTATATAAATTATAGAGGTATCAAGTTGTGTGGAAAGAATTATAGAATATAAGTTTAGACAAATATCGAGTGAGTGATTCATGTCCGTAAGATCTACTATTGGGGCTATTCATCCATTGAGACGTTTTATGAAACATTTTACTGCAAGAAAGATCATATGGTATTTATTAATTTAAAAAAGCTTACGATAGGGTGCCAAAAGATATTCTTTGAAAGGTCTTGATAAAGAGAGATATCTCTTTGACATATGTTAATCTTATAAGAGATAATTGGACCGTATACGTAATGAGGTTATTAGAAACAAATTGAGAGTAGCACCACTGATAAAATGAGGAGAAATCATTTAACATGATTTGAACATCTAGAAAGATGACCAAAGGAAACTTCTATGAGAAACTATATTATGAGAATGTTAAAATAAGAAGAGAAATACCATAAAAGTGTTGGAAGGAAATAATAAAGTATGGTTTAACTTATATTTTGTTAATGGTTACCATGGTATATGATTGAGCTCTGTGCAAACAAAGAATCAATGTAGCCTACCCGATCTAGTATGGAAAAAGTCTTAGTTGTTCTTGTTGAATCTAAAAACATATATGTGAACCGATGTAAACGTGATATATATTTCTAAGGCAAGAGTGTCTTTAAATAGGTCTTCATTAACTCATTTGACGATGGATGTACATGATGCAAGTTCTCGAGAGTTCCTTTGACAATGAAAGTTCTTGATTTTAATAATTTGTCGAATTGGTTGCTTGATAACCTGTCTACTTGATGTTTGTCTTGGACCACTAAAACATGTATGATTTTGAAGGCTTGACTTTGAATCCTTTGCTGCTCACTCAATCTTGTTCATAGAGCCTTGGTTCTTATGTTTTCTAATGGTTAATATCTGCTTTCTTACAGGGTCCTAGAGCATATTCTCTTGCGGGACACATACACTAAAGATTCAGTACCAGCGCTTCATAAAATCAGGTGTGGTAGTTTTCTAATATTTGACAGATTTGCTTGGTTTCACGTTGTCTTGACCTATTTATCATCCCCGTTTTGCAGAGAGTATCTACTTGAAGCCACAGAGGAAGCTTCTATTGCTTATAATAAAGCTGTATGCTAGTCCAGATTTGATGAAGATTTCTACTGCATCATTCTAGCATTCTTTTCAAATCAATAAATCCGAGTCGTGAACCCTGAGTTTACTTATGTCCACCACATTGAGCAATGAGCTCTACTATATGGTTATGTTTCGCGATGCATGGTCATGGACACGAGAGCAGCCTGAATCAATTCTCTCCCTTAGCCTATGATATCATAGCTGCTGTCTGTCTCTATATTTCTATCCTTGGAGCATTTTGATTGAAATCATGCGCACATAGACACGTTTATACATGTTACACGTGTCTGCTCTGAATAATGCTTGTGCATCCTTAAAATTGTACTGCTCTTGCTCCTGATATATATACAACAACTAAGCCTTTTCCCATTCTAGACGGGATCGGCTACATGGATTTTTTGTTTCCACAGAGCCCTATCATGTGCCATGTTAGCAGTTAACTCACAAAATATATATATACTTGCTGCAGGTAACGAGGCTTCGTGAATATCAAGGTGTTGATCCGCATCCATTGCAAGACAATACCATGAAATCGTGAAGGTAAGGCTTCTCCTATCCTGAGCGTTCATTTTTCAAGTATATGAGCTTTAAGCCTATAAGTGCCATTTGCAGAAGTTGGAGGGATTGCAATGGACCATTCATCAAGTAGAACTGGATCTAAAGCGTTGTTCAGATCATCCTGCAGTGTAGTAACAGACTGAGCATGTCTTTAACTGAAACAGGGAGGGTTTTTGACTACGCAAAATGTGCAATGTATTCGTGAAATGTTGAAAAAACGGTAACTTCTCCAATATACGATTTGGTGGTACACCGAGGGATCGGGCATTGATGCACGATCAGAGTTCCTTCGCCAAGGTGGTGATTGACGGTTTTAGACCATTGACTGAGTCTTGCACAGCACGGCCTGACATGGAGGCTGGTAGCGGCAAAATCATATGGCTTATATTTGTTTTTATCTTTGCATATCAGTAGCTAGGGGCAGTTCATTCGATTTTGGAGATAGTAATGTCTGGCTTTTGTATGATCATCCTGCTCGTTTTAGAAAGTGAAAACGAATATGCACAACTTTCTTCCCTGGTTGGAGTGTATTTCTTCCAATCAAAGATTCGTTTCAATTGTGCCTCACAAGGGCTTTCTCTAGTTAGTTAATGTGATGCATTAATTTTAACATGAAGAACAAGATTGAGTTGTGACAACATCCATGTCTGTGATCGACTGAGTTATTAAATGGCATTCCACATTCATTCCCAATTATTAGTTATGGAATATTGCTGTATATATCTTGGGACGGCAACTTGTTAAATGAATCGGTGAGCGCCATATGGGAATGCTTCTAAAAGAGAGAGAGTGTGCGTTGAGAGTCGTGTATCTTCCGGGGATGGAGCATTCGTAAAGAGTCTATTCTACCATAACCTTCTTACAATCATAGACATTGTTACCCTCATAATACTACAGCTTAAGCTTTGACATCTCGAACACCTTATGGCCAAGTCAAACCTCATTGAACCGAGTATACCTTTCTGAAATTGTATTTTTTGGTAGAAGCCATACAACGGGTTGCGACAGAAGTGATGTTTCCCAATCCTTAGTTAACGAGAACGTCGATGCTAATGTGGTGGTTAATACAACACTGTACGCTCACCCACTCCAATAACCAGTGCAGAGCCTTGCGACTCAGTGGTATCAAATACTGCAAACACGAAAAGAAATATGATCTCCCATTTCCAAACCATCAAATGCGAGAACACATTCATGCTATGGCTATGGAACTCCACCCCACCTTTTCCTCCCTTCAGAACGTGCCGGTAGATAGGCCGCTGAATACAAGAAGCAAAAGAAACGCCTAACAAAGCTGACAACAAAAATGGAAACACGCAACTCTAAGCACAAATATCTTTGCCAGTAGGAAAAATTGAACTCAACTCATGCATAGAGAATAAGAATAATGTACAGTTTTTGACACAAGAATATGCAAAGTTTACAAGGTACACCAAGGATATTATTCTTCGCAAGCATTTCTCCATTTGTACGTGGTTGGTACACCATATGGCCTCCTTATCTAAACCTTTTCTTCAAGACATTGCACAGATGAATGAACGGTACAGCGACCATTGATATTTTTGCACAGGAATCCGCTGCAACTGGCAATTCGGCAAAAGGCTAGTACTGCAGTACAAGACTCGAGGACTCAGGAGAAAACCAACATCTTAGTTCCTATACTGGAGTCATGGAACGCAGAATACAGTGGTTGGGCAGCTTTAGGCTGATCAACAGTCCCAAGAAGAATATCACTTGTGGTGAGATACGGATCACCATAGAATGCTAAGTTCGTGTTGATTCTTGTCATAACAATGTTGCCTTCAAGCGAAATTCCAACAAAAGCGCCTAATTGACTCAGGAAACAGATGTGAAAACGTTGAAAGTTTGTGACCATAAAACCACTGCCTGCAATTTGCATCATCAATTGACAGAAAAAATCAAGTTGGAATAGACGTAGCCAGCTGATACTGGCATTATCAGCAAGTACAAGATGTACGCTTCATTAATATATTGTAGGGATAGAGATGAGCAGGTGAAATGTGGCCTCAAAATGGATCAGCTTCCCAAGTTGGTACTATAGAAAAGCAAACTATCAAGTCCATGCTCCCATAGAAACGGCACATGTTAATATGAATGCTCCGATCTTTAGTAACTTATAGTGCCAAACACGTGAAAACTGCGAAGACGATAAGAAAGCGATTTGTGTCGTTCCCAACCACTGAATGCTCCATGAGAAGATTTGTGTCGTTCCGCGGGAACTGCGAAGACGATAAGAAAGCGATTCCCGGAAGAAGAAGAAACTAAAATACCATAAGGCGGCCATTGTAAAGTGGATCGGGTACAAATCTGAATCAATTCAGACCCGGAGGCGGCCCTTACAAGTGAACGGACGTTTATGGAAGCCTTTTTTCCTGTTTCAATATAATGATGGACACGTTCCATTGATGGTGAAGAGCTCTATGGTACTCTTCGACTAACATTCTCTCTTAAGTCTTAGGTGCTAGCACAATTAAAAAAAAAAATTCAAAAGATCATTATGAATGATTTTGATTTTGAATTGGAAAAAAACGTAGCAGGTGCACTTCATTGACACGTACACTTTTACTTTTTTAATTCAAAAATGATTCTTTATATTTAATATTTATATTATTAATATATTAATTGAATATGTAATTCACATTAAATTAATGATATAATATTGATTAATACAAATATTAAGTTTCTATGATTGTTGAACAAATGCATGATACGTATCTATGCATTATGAAGATGCATTCACAGGCATAGGTTGTCCACGCACACGTCAGCCGCCCTAACGCTCGGTAAGCGTGTAGGATGAGAGTCAGACCCGTGGGTGGGGTGTGTAATTTCCTCAGTTTGTGGATTCAAGGAACCGAAGGACATAATTGAATATTAATTGCACTATAACATAATGTAAATTATAATATTATATTAACTGTTATTAGCTTAATTAATTAGCAAATCATTAATAATAATTAATTACAGTAGTATACTAATTAATATATGATTAATATTATAAACCAATTATAATATTGATTATATAATATTAATATTAATTAAACAAAAATATCATGTAAAATTGTATATAATAAGTTGACAAAAAAATGTCTAAGTTTAAGTGCCACATCAATCGTACCCATATTCTTATATTTGACATAAACAAAATTGGGCATAAAGGCTCTTTTTTATAAATTACAAAATCTAATATTTGAGAAGTTTGAGTTTCAAAATGTCAAAATAGAATTTTAATTATGTCGTGTCATCAGCAAATGAGTTAAGTATTTTTCATTGTTTTTGTAAATTATGTAGAATCCTACCTCCTCTATGCCGGATTCCGGTGATGACGGTTCAGCGGTAGGCAACCTCTTCACTTCAGATTCAGTAGTTTGCCTATGTAGAACGCAGCGGAATGGGGTGGACACGAGGTTTCCACGCAGGGGCTTCCACGGATGAAGATCAGGTGTATCTCGGTTTTCTTTTCTGTATTTTTGTACTCTTGTACACTTTTAATACCTGTAATGGCGGTCTTTTATAGGCAGTTTGCTCCCCCTTCATCCATGTTTATCCTCCTGCGGCTTTCCTCATCCGGGAGCAGATCACGGAGCCATTACCGAAAATCCCGTTAACAGTCATTCGTTACAGATTCGGCCTGATCTCGTTCAGGTAACGGATTGGATGGCCAGTCCAGCCGTTACCTGAGCCGAGAATGACCATTTCTATGTAACATCTCCCACTTCGCCATTCGAGCCAAGTGTATCGACATACTGGTTTTACTCCCACTTTTCAGGGGTTTTTCCTAGTTATGTCGATTCCTGATTACTATTGTAATCAGAACCTGTTGTGTGGTTATTTCCCTACACAACAAATCATCCGTTGTATGGTTATTTTCCTATGCAACAAATTGTCCGTTATATGGTTATTTACCTATACAACAATCAAACATATCTCAAACCCATGTTTAGAGAAGAGATCCTCTGTTATGCCTTTTGTTAAGGGGTCTGCCAACATATCTTCCGTTGGCATGTATGAGATGGATATTTTCTTTCTCATAACCATATCATGAACATAGTTTTGTTAAGGGGTATGCTAACATGTCTTCCGTTGGCATGTATGAGATGGATATTTCCTTTCTCATAACCATATCATGAACATAGTGGTATTTTACCATTATATGCTTGTTTTTCGAGCAATCCGCTCCACTCTTAATAAGACTAATTGCATTGTTATCACAATAGATAACTACTAGCTCGTCTGTTATTTCCAACTTCAAATCTCGTATGAAGCGGCTTATCTATACAACACTTGTTGCAGCCATACAGCAAGCAACATACTCAGCTTCCTGTGTATGCAATGGTACACAATCTTGTTTCTTACATGCCCAAGAAACAGCACCACCTCCAAATAAGAATATTTGTCACAAGGTTGATTTCTTGTCATCTTTGCCCCCAACAAAGTTAGCATTTGAGTATCCTACCACTTTCAGTTTATTTGCTTGAAAACACAGTTTCAAGTCCTTTGTTCCTTTCAGATATCTTAGAATCCTTTTCACAGCTACCCAGTTCTGCCAACCAGGATTACTTTGATATCTACTTACAAGACCAACAACAAAGCTGATATCAGGTCTTGTACACAACATAGCATAAATCAAGCTGTCAACAGCTTGTACATAAGGAACATTAGGCTTATCGTCTACTTCACCGGGACAATCAACCTTACTCAATTTGACCCCTTTTGCAACAGGTGTATCTGCAGACTTGCATTCACTCATTTTAAACTTCTTAAGGATATAATCAATATATTTATCCTCACTCAGGCATAAGAGTCTAGATCCTCTATTTTGAGAGATCTTTATACCCAGGATATAGGATGCTTTCCCTATATCCTTCATTTCGAACTTGGAGTTCAACCATGACTTGTTTTGACAATCATCTCATTGTCGTCTTCAATCAATAGTATGTCATCTACATACAATGACAAGATGACAAAGTGGTTCCCACTGGTCCAAACATATACACATTGATCAAGTTTGTTAGCCACAAACCCAAGTTCTAAAATGGCATTTTGAAAAGTCAAATACCATTGGCGAGGTGACTGTTTCAGGCCATATGGGGATTTTTTTCAACCTATATACTTTATCTTCTTGACCTTCAACCACAAATCCTTCGGGCTGCTGCATGTATATGATTTCTTCAAAATCTCTATTTAGAAAAGCTGTCTTTACATGTAATTGATGTAAATCTAAATCATAGTATGCAGATATTGCTAGGATTATCTGTATGGATGCAAATTTCGCAACTAGGGAATATGTCTTAACATAATTTATCCCTCTTTTTACGAAAAACCCTTTTCAATCAACCTCGCTTTAAACTTGTCGATTATACCATCGACCTTGTATTTCCTTTTCAGAACCCATTTGCAGCCTATAGCTTTCCTTCCTTTTGGCAAATCAGCCAATTCTCAAACTTGGTTTTTCTCAATGGATTCAATTTCTTCATCCATAGCTTTCTCCCAATCTGTTGCTTTCGATGAGTTCATTGCTTGTTGATAAGTCAAGTTATCAGTCAACTCATCCAAATCTACCGAATTATACACTTCTTCTGGAAGATAAGTGTGATAATCCTTTAAGTACGACGGAGTGACTCTTGGCCTCTTATATCTACTTAAGGTATCGGTAGTTTCAGGAAGATCTTTTATGGGCTCAAAAGATGATTGGTCTAAATCTACCAAATCATCAACACATTCCTCATCGTTCTCCAGGATGTCATTCTTAGTATCTTCTATGAATTCAACATCTATGCTTTCAATGAGTCCATGGTCCTTGATAAAATTGATATCCTTTCGAACTTTTAGGATATCCTATAAATATACATCTCAAGGACCTGCTATGTAGCTTATCTCTACACTGATCAAGGATCTTCACATGTGCAACAGATCCTCACCTCCTGAGATGACCTAGGTTAGGTTTTCTTCCAAACCACATCTCATATGGTGTAATGAATAAAGCTTTACACGGTACTCTATTGAGTATGTAAATAACTGTACTTACTACTTCTTCCCAAAATACCCTTGGAAGAGAGGCATCTATTAACATTGACCTTGTCATATTCAGCAAGGTTTTATTGTATCTCTCAACTACACCATTTTGTTGAGATGTCCTGGGCATTATATTTTGTTTAGCAATACCAAAGTCTTTGCAAAATTCTAAGAATTCTGCCGAGGTATATTCACCTCCTCTGTCTAATCTTAAGACTTTGATCAAATGCCCTAATTGATTTTTTACTTCTTACTTATATTCTTTAAATGTATCAAGTGCCTCCGATTTATGTCCCAAAAGATATATATATATATATATATATATATATATATATATATATATATATATATATATATATACATATATCTAGAGTCATCATCGATAAAAGTTATAAAATAACCCTTTCCTCGATGTGTCTTTACTCTAAAAGGTCCACATAAATTTGTATGAATAATTTCCAACACGGTTGTTACCTTTGTTGTTTCCTTGGAAAAAACTTTCCTTGTCATTTTTTCTTGTATACAACCTTCACACTTTTTGAAAGTCTTTTCCTTAAATCTAGGCAATAAGTCAAAGTTGGATAATTTCCTCAACTTTTTTAGACTTATATGCCGTAGGCATTTATGTCACATATTCACATCAACAGTAAAGGCACTCTCAATATAAGCAGAAGATTGATGACTTTCATTATCACATAATTTGAACAATCCTTGTTGTACATCAAATTCTTTTGAGAACAAAATTCTCTCATGTTTACCCACAATAATCTTGTTAGGAATAAACCTTTCTTAACTAAGGCTGGGACCGAGACCATATTGTACCTTATTGATGCCACAATTAACACGTCGGTCAGTAAAATTGGTTTGCCTTATACACATATCCTGAAGAACCCAATACCTAGAACATGTGAGAAAGTATTGTTTCCCATATACACATGATGTTCTTCAAGTTAATATTCCTTCAGATCTATTGCCCCTTCTTTGGTCTTCGAGATATGTCTTGTAGCTCCTTAGTCTATCTACCAACCTGTCACTAGGCAATCCAAATACATGCATTCTGAAATCACGCAGATTATATCCTACTTCTCCGACTGTCTGCGTTATGGGTTGTTTCCTTCACCTTTGTTGTTGCAACAGTTCCTTTTGTAGTGTCTCATATTTTCACAGCTGAAACACTTGACCCGAGAAGCAGCTTCTTGTGATTTCTTAAAGGTTTGACCGCCTTTCTTGTTATTATTGCCAAACTTTTTATTTGGTTTCTTTTTCTGGTTAGACTTGGAGATAGAAGCTAACTCATCCTGAACCACTAGCAATTTCTCTTTCTTGTTCTTGAGCATGTGCTCTTGCTCTATTGCTAGTTTAAGGGGCAACTCAGAAAGGTTGATCTCAGGCCCTAATCTTAGGGTAGTGGTGACTATGTTCCATGACGGGGGTAGACTGTTTAATATTATTAATATCTGCATCGGCTCAGGGACGACTGATTTTGCTACGGCTAAGTCTTTAGCCATTACAAGCATTTGATTTACATGCTCTACTACATTATCTCCTTCTTTCATTCTGAAGGAATTGTATTTTTGTAGTAGCAACTTCACATACAATTTTGCAGTTGTATCATATTTAGCTGTTAATGAGTCAAACAACTCTTCTGTGGCCTCATATTCTTCGAAGACCCTAATCAAGTCATCTTCCATTTATGTTAACATGATTGTCCTTACTATGGTATCGTCTTTTATAAATGTTTTATACATTTTTGGTTGTTGCTCATTTGCATCTGGGAGTGGCGGACACATGGTTTCCTTTAGCACGTACTCAACACCTTCCAATGTTAGACAAAGGAATTCTCTTCCATGTTTGAAAGTTCAAACCATTCAGCTTTTTCATTTTTGTCAATTTCGACACACATATCCTAGAACTCATTTTTATGTGTTTGGCAAAAATAACAATTACCTTTTTAAAAAAATTTCCAAGGAGGTTTCTGCCTCTGTGCCCCTAAAAGAATACCAAGGGACAAAACTGTAATTTTGTCTATTTGTATCTTTTTGTAATTTTGTAAAATTCTGAGGACAAACTCTTAAAATTACTATTTGGTATTTCTGTAAAATTTGAAACTGATCAGGGTTAAAATCATAATTATCCCTATTCTTTTGAAATTTTTCAAAAGAATAGGGGTAAATCTGTCTTTTAACTAGATGACAGAATCATAATTATCCAAACCGGGAAGGGTAAAACTATAAAGTAATAGGTCGGTATTTGGTAATTTTCACAAACAACCAGAGGGTAAAACAAACTTTTCGCTCAATAAGAGCAAAATAGTCTTTTTACTTGAAAATATCTAGACAAAAGGGTAATTTTGCCCAATGGCAATAGAGTAATATCTGAATCCATCTAGGGCAAAATGGTCGTTTTAGACCGTTCCCCGAGGCGGTTTTCAAAAACCACGGAATTTAAAAAAAATTAAATACAAATACAAAGAGTACATTTTAGAGAGACTGAGTGAGGAGAGAGGGGAGAGCTGGAAGAGAGGGAAGAGGGATGGGGTTCATCGGTGGGGCATCCCCGGCGGGTTTCTACTGCCGCTCCTCGGCTATCGACGTCCCTGGCGGCGTCTGCTTTCCGACTTCTCCTAGTCGTTCGGCTGTGGCCTGCCGTTCCGACTTTTTCTAGTCGTTCGGCTGTGGCTTGTCGTTTCGGCTTTTTCTAGCCGTTCGACTATGTCCTGTCTTTCAGTTTTTTCTGGCCGTTCGGTTGTGGCTGGCCTGCTGATTTGTCTTTTTCTAGTCGTTCGCCTTTCTCCTTTTTCTGGTCATTGGATTGTGGTTGGCCTGCCGATTCGGCTTCTCCTGGTCGTTCGACTATGGCCTGTCTTTCGATTTTTTCTGGTCGTTCGGTTATGGCTGGCCTGCTGATTCGACTTTTTCTGGCCGTTCACCTCTGGCCTGCCTTTCTGCTTTTTCTGGCTGTTTGGCTGTTGTTGACCTGCTGATTTGGCTTATCTTGGCCGTTCGCCTCTAGCCTGCTTTTTCTGGCCGTTCGGTTGTGGTTGTTCTGCCGATTCGGCTTCTCCTGGTCGTTCGCCTTTGGCCTGCCACGCCTCTGCTAACTGTCGCTGCTTCTCCCTAATCCCCTTTCCTCTTTTTTTTCAATATTTTTTTTCTTCTCTCTCTTTGTTTTTTTTTCTTACCTGTCCCCCCCTTTTTTTTTCAGGGTTTTTAGGCCCTGATACCAATGTAGAATCTTACCTCCTCCGTGCCGAATTCCGGTGATGACGGTTCGGCGGTAGGCAACCCCTTCACTTCAGATTCAATAGTTTGTCTCTGTAGAACGCAGCGGAATGGGGTGGACACGCGGTTCCCACGCAAGGGCTTTCACGGATGAAGATCAGGTGTATCTCGGTTTTCTTTTCTATATTTTTGTACTTCTGTACACCTTTTATACCTGTAATGGTTGCCTTTTATAGGCAGCCTGCTCCCCCTTCATCCGTCCGGGAGCATATCAAGGAGCCGTTACCGGAAATCCCGGTAACAGTCATCCGTTACTGATTCGGCCTGATCTCGTTCAGGTAACGAACTGGATGGCCAGTCAAGCTGTTACCTGAGCCGAGAATGGTCATTTCTATGTAGCAAATTAATGTATTAATCATCTATTAGGAATTATGCATAAACTGTTAAGAGATAATCACTTAAACTTTTCCCTTTATTAAGAAAGGAGCGGTTTCTGCAACTAGATTATAAAATTTGGTAGCATCTTGTTCTTCGTTCCAAGAGATGGAGGGAGGACCACAGGCCCCCAGGAAGGACTGGCACTGTACGGTGTTCGTGACGCCTTGGGGCGCAAAGATGCACGGCTCTATCACATGAAATTGGTACATATTGTTCAAGTATACTGTATATTACAATTTTTTTTTTGAAGCAAATGATCGAAATTAACGGAGACAAATATACTTTCGTATTAATGAATCTGCATTCATTTCCCGTGTTAAGAACTTACACAAATCATTTGGTGTCAAATTGTCATAATTTTTGGAAAAGTCATCAGAAATAAGCTTCGCAATTTAAGAAAACTGAATGAAATGTCCATTTTTTTCTTGGAGCGCCCATGGATTGTTACATTCATATGAACTTTGATGATTACAAAATTGCATTGCATGCCTATGTTTGGAAGTCTTTCACAGCAAAGTTGAACCACAGATTCATACAATTTAAAAGATAAAGCAATCCTCAAGATGCATAAACCTTTCTTAAGAGGCACAAACCTCATAACTTTCTAAAGATGAGGCTTTACTAATGATGCACAACGGCGCAAATCTGTTAAGCCTAATAATAGCCTTTTCTTTAAATCATCTTAGACACCACCCTGAAAATTAATAGCTTTGTTAGTTGGACTGGAGAGAGAGGATCAAAAGAGCACTTAACTGACCTTGATTACTTTACCTGCTCATACCAAAATTTCAAATAGGCAAAGTAAATAAATTGAGAGTACAAATCCATTACAGGTGAAATCAATTCAAAAGCATCTTCTAGACGAGCAAAACACAGACAAGTTGGACAGTTGAATTGTCCCTTTCAAGTTTGTTCTCAAAAGATTATTTTTGAAGGAAAAAAAAAAGAGCAACCGAAGCTAAAAGCAGTTGGATGCTTTATCCACCCGCTCCAGACTGTCTCAAAGATCATCCTGGAGATGTTATTTTAATATAAATTCATTGCAAAGCAACAGGAGAGTGAATCATATGCAAACACCCTAATTTCTTTAGGGAAAAATAGATAAGCATGATCAAGCTCTTCATAAAATATAGAAACATAAGTGCAATTCTGCAAGTTCATACTGACTTGAAGACCTGCCATCCTGCAGTATCCTGGTACAACCAAACCGGCACGATAGGATTCTCAATAGTGACCTATTTTATCTTCTTCACGGACACAAAAATTTTGAACGGTGAAGATAACATCCTCCCTGAATTCCTACAAAAATGATTTTAAGATGTAACAGCAGCCAAGTGCTGCCACCTGGAAATGTCTCTGTACTACACGTTTTCCTCGAGTGTAAAAGTGTTCTTTCTCCGGCTCCCTGTCTGGCAGTGGAAGTTGAGTTTGGCATCAAAATAGAAGCTTCGAACCACATAAATACACCCATCACAAGGCACTTAAATGGAAATTCCCCTAATTGACATATCATTCAATTCTCATAGGCATAGCAAAAAATATTACGACTGTCGCTTCTTTTTATGAGGCTTATCCCCTCTTTTATTGCCCTAGTCATTCATCAAATGGGCATATTCCTCAAGGCTAGCAAAGGGAGATGCAGAAGATTTTTTCCCCTGGGGTCTCTCATGCTTCATCCTTTGTCTTTGTCTTATCCTTTTGTCTTATCTTATCCTTTGTCTTTATCTTATTCTTTGTCTTATCCTTTTGTCTTATCCTTTTCTTTGTCTTATCCTTTGTCTTATTCCTCAATCTTCATATGAGTCTCTATCTACTGTAAAAAATTACGAGTTTTGAAGATTTAGAAGCTATCAACAAACATTTGGAAATATGTTTTTCAAAATAGAACAGTTTGTGTTTTTCAAAACTTTAAAATATTTCCTTTCAAGATCTAGGTTCACGAATTTGGTTAAGTAATTTGGATTTGAAAGTGTATTTTGAAAACACACCTGATCAAAAATAATCTTCAAAGCATCTAAGCTGACCCTTGAGCATCGGTTCAAGAAGACCTAGGTCGAAAAGATCTCACTTACCTACAATCGCTATTGAAGTGAAAAACACTCTTTGTTAGTTTAAGTAAACTAACTAGCACGCTCGCGCACAATGTAGTTTGTGAAAATTATTTGAAGTCTCTACATAGACTTCAGAGTAAATTTGATTTCTAAGAAAGTATTATGCACAAGAAATAATTTGGGTTTGAGAATGTACATTGGTTTTTGTCACAACCAATTTTTGAAGGTTGTTTTACTTGATTTTGAATCGGGATGTATTATAAATGTTGCTTGTTAGTGCTTTTGATAGATATTGTTATTTATGATATCTAATGATAATTGTTTTCTATGCATGTTTGATAAGAGTTATGCAAGTATGTGTATGATTTTAGATAAAACATTTAATACAGAGCTACTATTCATAGTTATGTGGGGTGCTACATAATGGTGGATCAGGCTGGCGTTAAACCATTTGGTGTATGTGAGCATTTGAAATGATAAATGTGAATATGTTTGACTGTAGGAACATTGATTTTAGTAAATATATGAATGGACTAAGTGATTCAAATAATGTGAATAAGAAAGCGGATTGAAATTTAATTGCGTGAATATAGACCCTTGCGCACGGATTGCTCGACTCCGTAAGCATTATGGTAGAAGCAATTACAGGATGTATGCTATAAAAAGAAGGTGATTGACTTTGGCATGCAACGGAAATGGCCGAACTCTCGTACCTGTGACCAAGATGATGAGGTTCATTTATCAAAACTAGATGTGATGTGTGTATATGAAAGCGGGGCGGGTATATGTGATTGTAAGTTGATGTAGATATAAATGCGTGAGTGATTTATTATATTGTATTTATTAACTTTGATAATTGGGTTTATTGGGACTTCAAATGTGCATGTTTCTACTATGTGACCTTATTGAGAGTGTATCTGTTGGTGCGTCCATTCCATG
>JAYKKT010000088.1:37080000-37467500 GCA_036023115.1 Brasenia schreberi | reverse complement strand
CAACTGTTGTTGCACAAAACTTCGAGTAGAATGAGGCTGTGGTTGAGGATTAGAAGTTGGTCTAGGCTCACGTAACGCGCTCCTCTTCTCCATGCTTGCAATAGAAGGTTCTACCAATTAGCCTTCAGCCTTAAAAGCATTTCTGGGAGTTTTAAGATAGGAAAGAAATGAAGCGCATGAGCAAAAATATGGAAATTTGTAGTACGAATTAGTCTATAGCACTTAGGAGAAGAAAAAGTTGGCAATTGCATAATATGGAGAAAGAGGAACAAAGATAGTGAGAGATGGGCATAAAGCTTCAATTTTCTAACTGAACATTGTGGTAGAACATTCGAATTGAAGAGAGACGACGGATAATTGAAAGGCCCCAAACAGATGTTAACCACGACAGCGTATATATTCTTTTTTTCAAAACACAAATGTCAATACCAGAATCCAAATTCACTTGTAGGGGTCTACCATGAGAAAATCATCGTCGGATCTTTTAAGAAAGATATCAAATTGTTCAAGCATAACCACAAACACAGAAGGTTATCGCGGTATACCGGACCTCAAACAAGCAGTTAACGATGTCAACTGAGGCAGCTTCGTGGATCCGGTGATGCTTGGAAGGCTTCTCTAAATCGCACCAAGTCTGGTTGGAAGGCTTGATTTATAACAGCAGGAAGCCTGCCTTGCGAAAAAAAAGGCTAGCAAATGTAACAAAGAAAAAGAAAAAGAAACAGGTAACCGCACAAAAAGAGGAGGCATTGGCGGGCGATATCAAATCTTAAAGTTACCGTTAAGTTTATCAAATGTTACTAACAAAACCTTTTAGAAAAAGCCACCAAATGTCCAAACTTATCAGTTTGGTAACTTCTCGTTTGCCTAGTTGTTAGTGATTGTTTTTACCTTTATCCTAGTACTTGCGTATTTGATTAGTAATTCTTCCATACTTTGAGATTTTGGATAATCATCTTTCATTCTGAAGAGGATTAGATTTGGTATTTGGAATTCAAATAGTGGTAAAGAATAGACCTAGCAAATCTGGTCATCGGGTAGGCTCACTAGATTTCTTTCGGGTCACCTTTTCTCAACCTGCAGGCCCCACCCTGGTCGGGTTCGGGTCATCCTAATGTATATAAAAGATACTCTAATATATATATACACACACTAGCATATTATGATGGATATTGAGATTTTAATCTATAAAGTAAAAAATACATGTGTACTTTTAGTAAATACATTTATTCATGTGAGTCATGCTCTTTAAAACTACGCTCATGTAAGGGATCACCCTTGCATTGCCGGTCCCAAGTCCGAATAAAGGAGGAGGGTTGTGTTAGGCTTCCGACAGCTAGCATAAAACTTCATCGGATTTTTATAACATTGATTACAAAAATAATGAGCATTGCTTTGGGGCGTTCCCGCCTAACGACGTGTTGCAAAGCCCAAATGCAGTAATAAGTAAGCAACGACTACTACATTTTTACCTAAATGTAGTAAATCAATTGTAGAGAGGGTTCCCAAATCATGAATGGGTGTTGGTAAAGAAGTTAGTCCCACTACATTGCCGCCCGAATGTAGTGAAAACTTTTCAAAGAAGGTCTCTGCATTTTGAATATGGACGGATGTAGGGAGTAAGAAAGCTAGTCGTAGATAATAAGATTCGAATTGGTTCTTGGAATATCGGAGCATTATCCGGTAAGCTAATAGAGGTGATAGATATTATGATTCGGAAAAAGATTCATATTCTATGTTTACAAGAGACAAAATGGGTTGGAGAAAAAGCACAGGAGATAGAGGATACAAGTTTTAAATTATGGTATTCAGGTAAAGAAAAAGCTCGAAACGGAGTTGGTATTATTATAAATAAAGATTTAAAAGATAGTGTAGTAGATATACAACGATATGGTGACCGAATCATGACGTTGAAATTAGTGTTACGAGCAGAGGTTTTGAACATAGTTTGTACTTACGCACCCCAAGTAGGACTAGAAGATAATATAAAGACAACTTTTGGGGAAGAGTTAGATAAGCTGATTCAAAAGATTCCACAGAGGGAGATGACTTGTTTAGGAGGAGACTTAAATGGACATGTCAGTAAAGAGGCATTAGGATATCAAGGGATTCATGGAAACTTTGGTTTTGAGGATATAAATGAGGAAGATATAGAGATTTTAAATTTTGCTATGGCATTTTATCTCTTTATAGCCAATACAATCTTCAAAAAATGAGATTAAAATTATAATTACTTATAAGAGCGGCTTAAAACAAACACAAATTGATTACTTTATTTGTAGAAAGAAATATAGAGCGTGTTGTAAAGATTGCAAGATAATTTCAGGAGAAAGGTTAACCGCTCAACATCGACTTTTAATTATGGATTTATAAATAAAAAAATGGACAAAGAAGAAAAGAGTGCATCGAGCTATTCAGACTTAAATGGTGGAACCTCAAAAGCGAGAAAGAAGATATATTTAAACAAAAAGTCTTTAAGGAGATGTTTGGAATTATGTTGGTACACCCTATGATATGTGAAACAATATGACTACACATATTAGGAAAGTAGCGAAAGATGTGTTAGGTGTATATAAGGGAGGTGTACCGGCACAAAAAGATGCTTGGTGGTGGAGTGAAGTAGTGCAAAATAAAATCAAGGCAAGGAGAGCATGTTATAAATTACATTATGCTAAGAAAACTAGTAAAACTTTAGAGGCTTATAAGAAAGCAAAGAACGAAGCGAAAAAGGCCGTGAGTGAAGTAAAAGTTAAAATTTTGGAGGATTTATATAGAAAACTCAATTCAAAAGAGGGTGAAAGAGATATTTTTAAGATAGCTACGGCTAGAGATAAGAAAAGTAAAGATCTTAATTCTGTTAAATGTATCAAAGACGAGGATGAAAAAATTCTAGTAGCAAATGATGATATAAGAAATAGATGGAAAAACTATTTTTATAAGTTTTTTAAGGAAGGAGGGGCTGATGGGGGGACCCACACGTAAGAGCTATATATATATATATATATATATATATATATATATATATATATATATATATATATATATATATATATATATATATATATATATATATATAGAGAGAGAGAGAGAGAGAGAGAGAGAGAGAGGGAGATGAAGAATACGAAGAAGGAAAAGACATAGGGCCAAGGGAGAAGTTCTATATGTCGAGGGCATGTCGAGTTAATCGGAAAATGACAAGATTCATTGGATTTGAGGTAAAATAGGATTTTCTTTTTGTTTTAAATTTTTAGAAGATAAAATATGACTAATCGTCCTTTGCTGCAGACAATTCTTTGAGAGAAAATGATAGCCTGATCATATCTTTATGGGCTGGAAACAACGTAAAAAATCATGGATTTTGGCCCAAAATAGGTGGTAGTTGGTGGCTCGGTTAAGACATGTTGTGTCCTTCCTTTTTGTGTCATGTAAAGCCAAACCGAACACATAGTGTTCACACAATTTAGATATGGATAAATCTATAATATAAGAAAAGAAACTAGACCCTGACTCTTAATGAGATCTAGACAGACTCAAACAATTCCATATTGAGTTTTTGGGTCATTTCAAGACCGTTTGGAGTCTTATTTGGATGCAGTTTGAATCGTTGAGTCCATGTCCGAATATATAATATTAATGTTGTATTTTTATCATGATTTATAAATTAAATCAAAGTTATCTAAGGGGGTAAATATTATATGTTTTGGATCCATATAGAAGAGACACATAGGTGGACATGTTATCTTTTCAAATACATGCAAGAGATAGTTTTATTTATTTTTTATGATACATGTGATTATAAAATATTTGGGTATTCATGGGGCAGGAACCCATAATAAGGATAAAAAATTCCCCCGTCCTCATATCACCTATGGGGTTATTCCCCCATATTATGATGTATTTTCTATGATGTATTTTCGGAGTACGGATTGGTTATATCATCCTCAAGGATCGGTGAATTCTTGGGCCGAGCTGGATTTGAACCAGCGTAGACATATCGCCAACGAATTTACAGTCCGTCCCCATTGACCACTCGGGCATCGACCCAGGAAGAATCAATTGTCGGTTTATTGATAATCCATGGTCAACTTTTCTTTCGTAGTACCCTAATATACTACCCCCAGGGGAAGTCGAATCCCCGCTGCCTCCTTGAAAGAGAGATGTCCTGAACCGCTAGACGATAGGGGCATGCCCACCCCCATTCCCGATTAATACTCTAGAAATCAACTATGGCTATTGCCTCGTCTTGAGAGATGTTAGCAAGTACTCTAATAGGCTAAATGACTATAATACTTAAGAACAAAAATAGAAAAGGATGGAATGGTAAACAGGGAACCAACATGATGACCATAATAGATAATAATTAAAGCATATATTTTTCCACTAGCCACATCATGTACTTGATCTACATAAAGAATTTAAAAGAACTCTTTTTACGGTTCATATTATATCAATATGGTCACATAAATACAACACATCTCACATGAGCACAAGTAGTTCTCTAACAAAAAGCAACAACCATTTCTTAATTCTTACTCTCTTTCAATAGGGAGCTAGCTCTAACTCCTAAAAGAACGTGGATTTATAAAAATGAGTTCATGCGAAGTCTTCCATTCCAATTCTCTTCTGCCCTTCCGCCCTACAATTGTTCTACCAACTTTTGTACTCTCGAAACTGCCAATATAACAAAAGTCATTACATGTGAACATTTAAGCATCAAATAAGGTGAATGAAAGCCTTGATTTCATCATACATAAATCTTTTAAGAAAAGATGTTGTCAAAAGTGATTTCGCTGTCCTGATTCTTGGTGAGCATCATGATATAAACTTCTAATTTAGAATCATATTATTGCTACTAAAATCAAGTAAATAACAACATATCTTCTCTTTCAACCAATTAATAAAAAAAAAGGTTTAAGTAAAATATGAATGTTGATGAGCAAAAAAAATCTTTTGACAGAAACAAGCAAAAAGTCACAAATATAGTTAAATTCATATGCAGAGGGAAGAAAGGAAAAAATTTGACACCTACAAAACATAAAGCATAGATTTCACCTAAAAATAAACTAAGAAGGAAAAAGAGAGAACTAAGATGGGGCATCTTTTGAAGTTGCTTCTACTACCAATTGTTGTAAAGCTACTACATTTTCAAGAGAATTTTGTTCCAAAGCCTATATAGAGATTTGAAAATCAATTCGCAAACTATGAGTGCATGAGCGTGCCAACAAGTTTTCTAAAACTTGCAAAGTTTAGTTTGATTTCTGACTTCTTTGGCGAATGTCGATAAATGAGTTCTTTTCAACGTAGGCCATATTGAATTGATATTCAAGGGTTATCCTAGATGCTTGGAAAATTGTATTAGGATCCATAATGTTTTCAAAACAAAGTTTTTAATTAAAAAACCTTTCCAAAATCGTGTAATCTTTCTCTTACAAAATTCAAATTCAATCCTGAAAAATATAAATTAGTTCTATTTCTAGCAACATATGTTCCTAATGTTTTTGGTATCTTTAGGATCTCCAAAAATTCTAAAAAATTTATTTGAGAGAGACTCATGTGGGGAGTTTATTGAAATAATTTTTTTTTGGTTTTTGGATCTGTGAATGAGCAGAATTAAATCATTTCAGTTTCCAACCTTGAAAATCAAGCCAGATCCTTTGACAGAAATATAAAGGTTTAAAAAAATACCTATAGCTGAGTTCAGTTTCTTTCACTTTTCCTAGGTACTGCCTTACTCATGTGTAAAATTCTTGTAAATTTTTTGGAGTGTTGGCCTGTGTGTGAATAAAGTGTGGACTGATTTTAGGAATTTTTTGTTTGCAGACTCAAAAAATCAAAAGAAAAACTATCATATAGTTTAAGAATAGAAGAGATGACAGAGAATAAGTTTATAATATGTATTGAGGTAGATGCAACCACAAATAAGACAAATGATAGATGATTTTACCTTTGCTCATGGATGAAAATTTGCAACACCTACCCTCAAATATTACAATGATTTCGAGACAAATGCCTCTTAATTATAAATTGAATTGAATGGAATTGAAGAAAGGAAAGAAAAGAGAAGAAAACTGACCTTGATTGAAGACCTTGGAATGACTTGAGACCGATGGCTTGGGGGCAACACCTCAACTTTTGGGGGATGACTCCTTTCTCTCCTCTTCCTCTCTCTCTTACTTTGTTGGGATTTTTTCCCTTGATTTTTCTTTGGATTTTCCTCACTTTGCCTCTCTTAAACCATCCCCTTAAGAGGTCTATTTATAGCTTTCAAGGTGAATCTCTTGGATCTTTCATGGGTTGGGCATAGAGCTTGATATTTGGCCAAATTTTGATTCAATTGACTTTGGAAGGTGTTGGTCACATGACTTACATGAGAGCACGTGGATGGTCTCCATTTTGGTCAAGGATGAGCCTTGGTGCAACCCTAGGCTAGGTTAAATGCAGCTCGCCCCTTGCTTAGCTCAATTTGGTGTAGTCTTGCTTGTGGCTCGTGGCTAGGTGCAACTCGCCACTTTAATGCATGAGTATGCCCTTGGCTTAACTACTCAACCCTTGCTTTTGTCTTCACCTTGACTTGTTTGTCTTAGCCACTTGACTCATTTTGACAGAGCTCACAATTTGATGTAGCCTTGGTCCTTGAAATATCTTGGTTGGATGCACCCTTGACTCCTCTGTAAGGTCCTGATTTGATTTTTGTGTGGGATTTATTTTTAGCCCATTTTTTACTTCATATGGGTTGGTCATGGGCCCATCTTTCACTTGGTATGGGTTGGATCATGAGTCTATCTTGAATTGAGTTTAATTGAGTTTGAGCCCATCTTATTTGATTTGATATAGGCTTTATCGATTTGATTTGAGCATGATTTGAATTGGGATAGTTGTACGTGTAACCCAATTTGACTTGAGTTCGGCTTATCTTAGGTACTGATTTTTTACTTGATTTTATTTGATCCCCTATAGGTATTGGAGTTATGTTTTTTCAAATTAGATTTCTTAAGGGCGATCATATGCTTTCATCCTAATCTTTAGGAATTCTACTTTGCTTGATTATCTTTATAGTTAATATTTATAGTTTCAAATATCTTCTTCTTAATTATTTAAAACCATTTCATTTGAGATATATTTGAAAACATCGAGTTTTATCAAAATCTTCAAATACATTTTAGAGAACAATTGAGTCTCATCCTTAGTGTTTGTTTGCATGGGTGACTTGCTTTTGCTTCGTGAGTTAGTATTTACCATTTCAACCACTTTAATCATTTTGATGGGTGTAGGGTCTCGGACCCTTTTAACCCTTTAGATGGGTGTAGGGTCATGGAGTATGACTATTCTCGATCAGGTGAGTTTTTGAGGTCTTTGTTTTGGACTTGATTTGATTTTGATTTTCAAAGGTTTTGTAAATTTGTCATTTTGCAAATATTTTGTGAGTTTGGTTCCCAATATCTCATTTTAATTTGTTTCTTTGAAAAACTTGTTTGAAACCTTTATTTCTTTGAAGGAAATCATTTGAATTTACAAAATTTCTCCAATTTGGTCTTGAGGGCAAAACAATCATTTTTTTTGTTTTTGTTTTTGTCAAAATTATTTTTTTTAGAGGGGTATAATGTAGCCTTTTTTTGAGATTTCTTTTAACACAAAAATGGATTCATTTAAGGTATCTTTATTTGAAAAACCTTAAAAAATCGAAAACCACTGTTTTTCTTGGAAAAGGTAGAAATTTTAAAAAAAATCAAATCTTTTGAAATATTTTTGAGTGTTTATTGATGCCCCTCTTTGTCATTAATTAAATTTATTTGGTTAATGACAAAGAATAACACCTATAATTTATTATTTTTTTGAATGCTAGAGTTGATTTGAGTTTAATTAAGATTTGATGAACTTTTTCTTTTTTGTTATGAGATTTATTTCTTGAACTTGAGCTATCCTAATTCTAATGAGGAAGATCATTTCTAGCAAAAGGGGACTCAACATAGATAGTGGTCGACGAATGTAAGGATCATATATAAATAAATCCATCTATGAATGCACATGGGCATGGATGTAAGATGCAATGGATGAGTCTTGTATGTTTGGAGATCTCCACGATTTATTTAGGGAGATCCCATTAAAGTTGGCTGCCCTAAGTAGGATGACCCCATGTTCATTTGCTTGATGCCTTCGGTTTTTGTAAAATTCATTTCGAAAGAGATACTTTCTTTTTAAAAAAGGACTTTCATCTTCTATATTTCCTTTTACTTTGGTTTTAATATAAATTACTTGGAAGAAATTTTTATTATTGAAAAAGCTCAATAACATTTAAAACTCTATTTTTTACAATACAAGGCCTAATCCTCAAACAAAATAAGATCTAAATTGGTAGGCTCTATTCCTACTTTAGGATCATAATGACAGACGAAGTGTTCTTTTAGAGTTGGATGAGCGAAGCGAAATTGACTATAGTGAACGAAGTGTTCTTTTGGCGAAGCGAAATGTTTTCTTAACGAAGTGTTATTTTGGCGAAGTGAAATTGACTTGGATAGTGTTCTTTTGGCGAAGCAAAATATTTTATGGGTTGTAATTTAGGAGCCTATGTCTCTATTTTGATGTAATAATTAAGAGGTTGCGTTACCCAATTTCCTTTATGTACATAGATGTATGCTATATGTTTGATTTTCGGTTCCTTCTATCCCAATATACATTGTAAGATCTTATATCTCCTAATCCCCTCTATGCTTATGCTATAATCATTTGTAGATGGCCTTTTAATTCGGACAAAATGCAGTCACGTATCTTGTAAAAATTGAAACTCTATTTTCTGCACTCTGCATATGTCTGATGAATAATTTTTACTTTCTTACTCCCTATCTGAATGCGTAGAACTTTTGCACAGTTAATCTACACACACAAACTCACTGTCAATAAAATTTTTAAGAATTTTAGAATCGTGTAAGATTGTAAATAAAATCAGACAAAACTGAATGAAATCGAAAGAGTCTGTAAAACCCGTTGTTCCTAGAATAGAGGTTGGATCATAATCCATAACTTTGTATGCATCAAAATATTTTGATTAATTTAGAGAATTTTTGGAGATTCGAAAGTTGTCCAAAAAAATTAGAAAACAAGTCTTTGAAAATAGAATCGATTTATGTTTTAAGGATTTCAAATGTTTTCATTTAAGAATTAAGTTCATGATTTTTGCAAAACTTTTGAAAATTGAAATTAAATTTTGAAAACTTACCGAATTTTAAACAACTTTTAAAGCACCTAAATCGACTCTTGAATATCGGTTGAAGAAGATCTACAGCAAAAAGAATTCACTTATTAACAATCATTAAAAAAGTTAGAAATAATCTTTGCTAGATTGAGAAAACTAGCGGGAACGCTCGCATACTCGTAGTTTGCGAATTTAGTTTTAAGTCTCTACATAGACTTGAGAACAAAAATTCACATTTACAAATTTGGCACGCTCGGTGGGACTTTAACCTTTGAAAATTGTTGATTTGGTCTTGGTTTTTAAAACAATTCGCTTTCTAAAATTGTGATTCTTAATTCATTTTTTATATACAGATTGATTTTTTGCAAGAATAATGTACTTGCTACACACCACTCTCTCTAATAATAAAAAAGACAAGCAAGTAGTGATCTGCAGAGCGTTGAGAGTCTCGCACCTAGTTAGAGCCTTTGTAAAAATTTGAGGTACTCAAAGGCATCAAATTAGAGCCAAGTTAGGATCGAGCTTTAACAAGAGTGTAGGGGAAGTGACTAGATCTGCAAGGATCTATCAACACTCACACTTAGCTAAACAAGCTAGCAAATGGGTGTTCGTTTTGCCCGACCCCCCAAAAACATAATCCCTAACTCATATCATGGCATGGACGAGGGTAAAAGTGTTGTGTTAACCCTATATGATTTAAAACTATATCTTTCAAAACTTTCCATAAACATGTCTATCTTAGAGTTGATAAAACCTCACCTAAACAAAGACAAGCCTTGAGAAAATCTTAGGAAAAGCCAAGGTTAACATTACCATAACTCTCAAATTCATATCATTCTTGGTCTTCCCCATCTTTGCTAATGCCCCAATTATGTTTACCGATGATGAATTAAAAAGACCTGATACAACCCACAATTAAGCTTTGCACATAGAGGTGGTATTGAATCACCAAACTCTCACAAGTGCTTGGTTGATAGGGAAGGATGTCTAAATATTCTTTCTCTCTATGTGGTCTTCCAAATAGGAGTACCCATATCTAGGCTTGAACCAAGTCCAATTGTTATCACAGGATACAATGACAACTCATCCCACCCCTTAAGCTCAATAGAGTTATCAATATAAGTCGGCCAAATACCACATGTAGGGTTGTTTCATGTCTTAGATACACTAAAACTTGTTGTTAGGGGTCCTTGGATACATTTTTTCCGAGTTATCCCTTCAACCTTCTACAAGTGCCTTAAAATCTCATGAAATAAACAGGTCATGGTAGTCTTTGGAGAAGACAACCAACATCTCGAGAGAATACATGATCCATTGAATGGAATGGAGAGGACCATGAAGATGCTCAATTCACCAAGTCATCTATATCTCATTCCTCATTACCAAGATCATCCATCTCTTAAGAGAACCAAAATCATCTCATCCCAAATCATCTAGGATCACATGTATCTTAGGGGAACTCAAGTCATACCCTTCCAAGGTTGTTCATCTCCTAGGAACACCTGAGTCTTCCACTCCTAGGGTTGTGTGCATCCTAGAAGAGTCAAACCCTTTCACCTCTAAAGTTATACACCTCGTAGGCACACCCAACAAAACTCGAGTGTATAACCATGCCATGAACGATATACTATTCCAAAGCCATCTCTTTATCAAAAGTTTACAAAATTTAAGAAGCCTTAGAATAGGATATTGAACATGGGATATGCACCATACTAGGGTCTAGGAGCCAAGAACCAAAGTAGATTAGAACCCATCTTACCTCTACCTAACCCGAGTCGACATGGCTTAGGGCACAACCCATCTATATCCCTTGAGCCACCACCTAAGACCAATTGGGTCAAGGGTGCCCTAGATCTAACTAAAACCAAAACCTATAGCCTAGACTTCTTCTTTGGAGTATAATTCATGGTGTTTTCATTGTAGGCTTGATTGAAGACCCCTTTCTTGAAAAAAATTTAAAAAAGTATATTTTAAAAAATCAGAAAAATTTAGAAAACCCCCACAACCCAAAAACTTTTGAAAAATCTGAAAATTTCAAAAAGAAAGTCTTTTGTGTTCTTCTGTCTTATATTTGTCTGTTAAAATCCAAAAATATATAAAAAAAAGGTCAAAAATTGGGTCAAACAACTTAAATGTATCTAAATAAGAAACTAGATCCAACTTGATATGACACAAAACCAACACAAAGACAAGCCTAAACATGAATCAACACAAAATTGGATCTTGTATGGGTGTTGATATCACCATGACATCACACTAATGTCTCTATGACATCATCAACCGAATACACGGTATCAACAAAGTTAACACGACTGATCGGACGCATGACACATTGGCAGGATATTGTACTGCCGATCAAGGGTTTGGGTCCTAAACCCGAACCTGGCCTACCAGGAGCAAACCAACTAGAATGACTCAGTTCAGGTCAAGTCGTCGCCTACCGTTGCTTCTCTTTGGGGTTTTCCAACTAGAATTACTCACCTTGGTGTTCAAATGTTTGTATTAGAGAGATCTATAAACCTCCTAAACTAATCAATTATGGGAATTCACTGAAAAATTAAAGACGTAAAAACTCAACATACCCTGAAAAGGGCCGCTCAATCTGAACTTTGCCACCGTCCGCCACTACTCACATGTTGGTCCCTCTACTAGGGCTTCCGTGGGGCATATACGACCCTCAACATTATACAGCCAAAATTTCCAATTTGGATGGGAAATCCCTTCCCTACTAATCGGCAAGTTTTCTTCTTTGTTAGGACTTTTCCCTCCTAGGTCGATTAAGTCATAAATGCCCCATCACAATCTCTATGTTGAGCTCACTCTACCCAAACATTTATGTACTCTTTTGAACGATTTTGATCATGTTCTAAGCTCCTTTGGAAACCAATCAAGGCAAAAATGATAACTTCGTGCAAAACCTACATATCGTTGTTGTGGGTAATAGTTGAGTTGGGCCGAGGACAAATCCAGTTTCATCAAAGTCCATGCCAATACACTAGGTGCTGGTTATGGGGACGGACTTGGGAGCTAACTTAGAAGTGAAAACCCACCTTTTGATTTGTCGTGTATGGGGACCACGGTGAAAGGAACGATGGAGAATAAGTACAAAGGAAGAAGACAAAAGAGTCTTGTGAGAAGTCCTGAAAGATTGTAGAATAGAGAGACATGCGGTGAAGGATTTATCGAGCCAATGCCAACGACACCGTTTTGATTTTCAGTATGTGCGACTTCGGGTGCATACTTCGAAGGTACTAGTAAATATTACAGGGGCTCGATCAAGAAAGACATTTTGGTCAATCGTTCGAGCCTCGGCATAACTAGATAAGGACAACAATGTAAAAGTAAGCATAGCAAAGTTATCTTTAAACCCATAAAAGCAAAGATGTCCAGATTGCATCTTGTTCTAGCTTCTATTGTGCCGAAAGAAGTCGTTGCAGTTGCTCAAGCACCCTAGCGCGATCTTGAGTCAGGTTAACCTCCTCTACGTTAGTTGCTGATGCTTGCGAACACAAGGCCACGAGATCTAAAACAGTGCTAGCCAGGTTATCAATAAGACTAACTTGACAGATATAGAGAAAGTCCACACACTTTTCTAAACTGGTTATTTTTATGCTGATGGCATGACGAGCCGTATCAAGTGCTTAAATCTTGCCCAGCACGCCTAGCAAACCTTTTGTCATGAGCATGAGAAGCAGCGGCGACATATGCAGGAAGCAAGCTTACCCACTCCCGAATAATGAGGATACTCTCGAGCTATGACAAAAGACGAGCTTGCACTCTTCCTAAACAATAGCCAGTCATAAAGGAAGTGTGGTGTTCTCTAACAACCTCGACACCTTCCTAGAAGGTCTTGAAGAATGCCCGGTTGATAGTCTCTAGCCGGACCTCGATTGATCTTCGTAGCAGGATAAAGGTCCTCATCTTGGAAGGAACCTCTCCATCAACGTTGGACAACATCTACCTTCGTAGGTCTTGTATGCACTCGAGCTCAAGACAAATCAACCCCAGAGTTGGTCCTGAGCAGGTGGTAACAATTGTTGGAGCAGAGCTTCCCTCAATGTCATCCTCGATAACTCTCTTATCAGTAGATGTTCGGCGCATCCGGAGGAGTGCATCCCCTAACCACAAGATTGTAAACGCTGTTAGAATTGAAATGGAATAAGGACTGGTTGACAATGTTAGAAGATAATTCAATTTAAGAGAGAAACCACTTCAATCAGGATTCCTTCTCCACACGAACTACCAAATTACCAATGATTTGTAACTTAAGTTTACATCCAGTCCGTTACCTGAACGAGATCAGGCTGAACCTGTAACGGATGACCGTTACCGGGATTTCCGGTAACGGCTCCGTGATCTGCTCCCGGACGAGAGAAGCCGCAGGAGGATAAACACAGACAAAGAGGGAGGCTGCCTATAAAAGGCAACCATTACAGGTATGAAAAGTGTACAAGAGTACAAAAATACAGAAAAGAAAACCGAGATACACCTAATCTTCATCTGTGGAAGCCCCTGTGTGGGAACCTCATGTCCACCCCCATTCCGTTGTGTTCAACAGAGGCAAACTACTGAAGTGAAGGGGCTGCCTACCACTGAACCGTCATCACCGGAATCCGGCACAGAGGAGGTAGGATTCTACACTGATATCAGAGCCTAAAAACCTTGCAAAAAAAAGGGACAGGTAAGAAAAAAAAAATAGAGAGAGCGAAGAAAAAAGATTATTGAAAAAAAAGGAGGAAAGGAGATCAAGGAGAAGCAGCGGCAGTCGGCAGAGGCATGGCAGGCCAGAGGCGAACGGCCAAGAGAAGCCGAATCGGTAGGCCAGCCATAGCCGAACGGCCAGAAAAAGCAGGCCAGAGGTGAATGGCCAGAAAAAACCGAAAGGCAGGGCCAGAAAAAGCTTAAACGATAAGCCGCAACCAAACGACCAGAAAAAGCTGGAACGACAGGCCACAACCGAACGGCCAGGAGAAACCGAAAAGCAGACGCCGCCAGGAACGCTGACAACCAAGGAGCGGCATTAGAAACCCGCCGGGGACGCCCCACCGGCGAACCCCCTTCCCCTTCCCTTTGTTCCCCATTTCCCGCTCTTCCCTCTCTCCTCTCGGAGTCTATGTAAAATGTACCCTTTTTATTTGTATTAAAAAAAAATTGAATTCCGCGGTTTCATAAAATCGCGATCAAAACCATCTCGGGGAATGGCTAAAAAGACCATTTTGCCCTAGCCAGTTTAGATATTACTCTATTGTCATTGGGCAAAATTACATTTTTGTCCAGATATTTTTAGGTAAAAAGACTATTTTGCCCTTACTGAGCAAAAAGTTTGTTTTACCCTTTGGTTGTTTGTGGAAATTACCAAATATCAGGATAATACTTTACGGTTTTACCCTTCTCGGTTTGGATAATTTTGATTCTGCCATCTAGTCAAAAGACAGATCTACCCCTTTTCTTTTGAAAAATTACAAATTCGCCCTGAAGGTTAAAATTACTATTTTAACCACGATCAGTTGCGAATTTTACAAAAATACCAAAAAGTGATTTTTATGAGTTTGTCCTCAGGTTTTTACAAAATTATAAAAAGAGGACAAATAAGCAAAATTACAATTTTGTCCCTTGGTATTCTTTTAGGGACACAGAGGCAGAAACCCCCTTGGAAAAATTTTCAAAAAGATTGTTTGCTAGATATCATGCATCACATTAACATGTTTCTTGCTATGTGTGCTTGTGTTTTTGTGTTGGTTTCCTTTTTAGACTGCTTAATTGTTATTTTTGCTAAACACATAAAAATGAGTTATAGGATATGTGTTCGGAATTAGCAAAAATGGAAAAGTTGAACGTTCTGAACTTCCAGACATTGAAGAGAAGAATTTCTTTATCTAACACTGCAAGGTGTTGAAACATGGTTGTGTAGAGTTGCATATATATATATATATATATATTGCTTGTTATATGGCTGCAATAAGTGTTGTCTAGATAAGCTGCTTCATACGAGATTTGAAGTTATAAATAATAGACGAGCCAGTAGTTATCTATTGTGATAACAATGTAGCAATTACTCTTATTAAGAGTGGAGCGGATTGCCCGAAAAGAAAGCATATAATGGTAAAATACTATTATGTTTATGATATAGTTATGAGAAAGGAAATATCCATCTCATACATGCCAACGGAAGATATGTTGGTCGACCCCTTAACAAAAGGCATAACAGAGGATCTCTTCTCTAAACATGTTACAAACATGGGTTTGAGATATGTTTGATTGTTGTATAGGTAAATAACCATACAACGAATAATTTGTTGTATAGGGAAATAACCATACAACGGATGATTTGTTGTGTAGGGAAATAACCACACAAAAGGTTATGATTACAATAGTAATAAGGAATCAACATAACTAGGGAAAACTCCTGAAAAGTGGGAGGAAAACCAGTATGTCGATACACTTGACTCGAATGGCGAAGTGGGAGATGTTACATAGAAATGGTCATTCTTGGCTCAGGTAACGGCTGGACTGGCCATCCAATCAGTTACCTGAACGAGATCAGGCCGAATCTGTAACGGATGACCGTTAACGGGATTTTCGGTAATGGCTCCGTGATCTGCTCCCAGACGAGGAAAGCCGCAGGAGGATAAACACAAATGAAGGGGGAGCAGGCTGCCTATAAAAGACAACCATTAAAGGTATGAAAAGTGATTTATATAACAACTAAAGATATGTTGGTTGATCCTTTGACTAAAAAGATCTCTTTACAAAATCAATATGAATTTGAGATATACCTACCTCCTGGTGGAAACCATTTACAGCATTATGACCCAGTCATGAACATAAGCGAGAAATGGACACTCTGAACCCATTCTGGAGCATTTTTTGATGAATTCATCCCAAGCCTCGAGCTCTCCTTTTTTTGCGAGCGGCTCGTGAACATGCTCCAACACGTTCAAACAAACACAAGGCTGCTCGTGCAGAAAACGAGCCGAATTCGAGCTCAAAACCGAGTTGCGGAGTTGAGCCACGAACAGGCTTTGTTCGGCTCGTTTGGTCCAGAAAGAGGAGGGAAAGGCAAAAGCGCGGGAAAAGCCCCCTCTCTCTCTCATAGGGTTCGCCGAATTTGATCGGCCGGGATTCGTGAATGGATAGTTGGGCAATGAGGGGAGAAGGCAAAAGAAGGGAGCGTGGATCGTCGAGTATCCAAGCCAAGTCAAAGTTGCTCGTTCGCAATGCGGAAGAGGAACTCGAGGCGAAACTGGGAATTGAGTTTTTTTCCGAAGGAGAAAGCTGACTTGGCTGGCTCCTCACCTTCTCATCCGTAAGCCCTTTTCCGCCCAGATATCCTCATGTATCATCCTTTATGATATTCCCTTCGTTGTCTCTTATCTGGTTCCTGAGTTTTATCTTCCGAACGCAGTCACGTACGCCGGTTTGTGTCATCTTTCGTATGCTCTTGCAAGCATATCTATGATTGCATAGACTACCATTTCCACGAGTACGAAGTTTACCGAGTCTGATCGATCAGGTCCAGAAGAAACGGCGTCTTTCAAACAATTTTCAAGATGTCGCAGACAATCTTAACTTGATACCTTGAGATTCTTGTTCCCACTTCTGGTTGTTCAGTTGTTTAATCACTTGCAGGTTCTCTGAACAGATTGATCGGACAGTTTCTCATAAAAAATTTCCTAACAAGCAAGATGAAGCTTTAGTTTGCAACGTGGTCATGTTAACTGAGAACTTCCAGTGCCAACGTGATATCAAAGCAGCTGGGATTACCATTTACTATATAGGAACCCCGTTAAGTTATTGCTTCCACTTGAATAGGTAAAGAAATGTGGAAATGATTACGTCGGACATCTTTTCCTTTCTCCCAGTAGACCACTTGTTTTGTGAATTGAGGTTTAATATTTCCCATGGGGGTCACAGAGAGACTAAGGAATCAAAATGGATGAACTTATATCCCACTATGTTCACTATTACGAACTTATGGACCTTGTGTTCTGCAGTAGGCTGTTTGGTTTTGCCATAACAACCAGCATGCTTAGGTTGCCAATTTTAGTTGTACAAAAACATGTCTGTTGCTAGTTGTTCACCACAGTATAACTAAAGTTTGTTTGGAGTATCTAATTGACAGTGTTGCAACATGCAGTCATCACTGGAAAATCAAGATGATAACAAAATATACAGTTGTGTGGATCTTTACTTTGTTTCACAGGTAAAACTTAAAACTCAGTAAAATAGCTATCTCATGCTATGATGTTTGCAAATTTCAATATTAACAGTTCATGTTTCATGCATCCGTTTTTCTTTTCTTTTCCTTTTAGTGATGGTTCAGCTTCTTGCATGACCTTTGCAGGACGGATCTACCTTCAAATCATAGTATAAGTTTTCTCCTTATTTCTATGCTGCAACAAAGGCAAGTCATTTTTATGCTTCTTTGCATTGAAGTATTACCTTCATGGTGAATGGTTTTGTTGCTTGGTGGCCGCGTAGGTTGTGACATGTATGTGTTTGGATGCGCATGTTTAAGATGTCATGCCTTCCTGCATCTTTGAATTCCCTCATGTTTGTTTAAGAAATATACACGTGTCATCAACACAGTGCATGCATATTTGTTGCAGAAAACTGCTAATCTGCATGTTATGTAGAGATATATCAATGCAATGATTGTTTTCTTTTACATGATTTAGGAGAAAGCCGAATTGGATGTTGAAGCACATCTTCGGAAGCGCTATGAAGGAAAGATATCAGATGTACAGATTATAGAGAAAGAGGACCTTGACTTGTATCTTAATGAAATTATTCCTCATATCAAGTATTGTTTAAGCAGAAGAGAAAATAGTTTAAGACCCCATGGTGATTTTCTTTAATTTGAAATTCTCATGATATATCATGAGAAAGATTAAATCTTGAGGGTTTAGTTTGAGTAAATTCTGTAGGTACTTATTTATTATTTGCTTTTGTTTTAAAAGTGCCTAGAAATTCATGGTACACTTTCCTCTAGCGTTACATCTTGGATGCTTGCTGTAGAGATTATACATCTTTATTGCTCAAACAAATTGGTCAATTTTGCATTATATTATGCTCCTGTTGATATTATTATGTCATGATCTGGCTGAACAAGCTATTTGATGGGGACCAATGAGCTGCATGATGCATTTCAACTGAAAAACAATGTTTAACTCTTTAAGTATGTGTTAAATATATCAGAAAATGGGGAGAGCTGTGTTGCCTTTTTGTTTGCTAGTTTTTACAAGACATTGATTCTTATTTAAGCTTAAAATATGTTGGTTCTTAAGTGGATTTTTGTTCACGGTCTATATTCACTTGAAAACACTTTCATCCATCTCGTTCAGTGGTAACAAGATATGGATCATGATTCATAACTAAGCAATTTACTCTCAAACTTTGTCAAATTTGTTATTGAACTATAGAACATGAGTGTCTGAACCTCTACCAAGGTCGATGCCTTGTCCTTTCTCATTAGTCCCTTAAAGGAACCGTCTCATGAACTCTTGTGCTATGCCACCCTCTCCCTTTCATGAAGCCCTTCGTGCAGAGAATCCTTAGCTAGCCTCTTCACTGGTTGGCGTTAAGGGTTCCAAGTTATTTAGTAGTTATGAAGAATCATCCATTTGATCTTTATGTACTTAACATGTCATGCTATCATTCATTTATTATGAATTCCATTTTAATCTCCCTCTAACCCTAGAAGGACCACTGATAGCCTTCTTCTTGTTGAGAAGTGAAACGTGCAAGTGTGTCCATGAGGATCATTACGGATTATGGGAGTTCAAATACATTATTAATTGCTTATTAATGGTAGTCATGTGATTTCAATATATAATCAAATTTTAGTTGGTGATTTCATGCAAGTATCTGCTTTCTGATTTTGACACATTGTTTTTTCCTAAATATCTTGCTGATGCAGAAAAATCATCTGTCTGGTTTGCATAAAAAATACTTAAAGATTAGCTTTGACACAGTGCAACAATTAATGCATGTGAAAAATGATTTGCTACGTATTGTTGAAAGAAATCAGTCAAAGATAGAAGCAGCAGAAGCATATGAATCGTTATTTAATAGAAACAGGTAAATCTCGTCTAACAATTCTGCTTTCTCTTTCCCTGGTTGAATTACAAAATGTCTTTATTACTTTGGTGAAAATAGAAAAATTATGTTCTGGTTTGTTCTCTCTCTTTCTCTCTCACACACATATAGTAATTTGTTACTTTGGGTTGTTTTTTGTCACCAGGAACAGCAACCAACGTGTACATGACTATTTAGATTATATTGTTGATCTTAGAGAGTATGATGTTCCTTTTCATGTTCATTTTGCAATTGACAATGGTAACTGACCTGCCATTCAGTGATTTCACAGAAATGCTTTTAGCGAAGCCTTTTTATACTTCTTCATCTTATGCAGATGTGAGGTGTGGGCAGTGGTATAATGTTACTGTGACTGCTGGTGGTGTTGTTTTAGAGAAAAGGGCTGATCTTTTGCAGCGCGCTGAGGTCCATGTCTGTGCATTTGATATTGAGACGACAAAACTTCCTTTGAGATTTACAGATTCTGAATATGACCTGATTATGATGATCTCTTACATGATGGATGGTCAAGGTTACTTGATAATCAATAGAGAGGTAAGTTTGCAAATTAAGTTCCATTATTCTAATCATGGTTTACTTTTATTACTGACCATAGACATGTGAAAGAAAAATTTTAGGTACACAGAATTTGTTCTTACTTCTTACCATGGTTTACTTGCTCTGATGGTTGTGTTGCTTTAATCCATAATTATGTTTGCTTGGGGCATCACCTTTCCACAAATATTGAGTGTCGTGCACGAGTTGCTTGACATGTATTTAAGAAACTTGTAATAGTCAGAGCTTTGTGCCTGTTTGTTTAGCATGCACACCTGGGGAGTGGGGGCGGGCATGTTCCCCATTACATGTGTATATGTGTGTGAATATCCATGAGCACATGTATATTCGTGTTTGTGTTCATGTGCATGCACACACTCACGTGCATGCATAATATGTTCTTGATCATGAATACCACTTCCCAGGTTAGTATACGTTTGTTTTCAGATCAGAATTCTTCTTTTATTCTAGCAAAGGAACAACTACTCCAATGTAAGGGATCACTCTTGCATGGCCGGTCACAGCCAGCGTACTACAAATTATGATAGGGCTCAATGGAAACAAAGAGTCCATGTAGCCGATTCCATCTAGTATGGGGAAAGGCTTAGTTGTTGTTTGTTGTTGTTTGTTGTTGTTGTTGTTATTCTAGCAAAGTTACCAATTCTCGTGATATTTATTCATCATTCTGGAAATGAGCCTTTGTGGAACTTTAGCGCTCATTGTAGTTTAGTGTTAACTCATGATTACATAAGCTCAGGTTCCCTCTTCAAAATTTGCACTTTGCTTTTTGGACCACTTTCAATACCTCTTTGAAATCCCATGAACTATTGTATTTCATGCTCCTTTTAACACTTGCTTGTTTTGTTTTCACGGTTTACTTCTTCTCTCCATTTTTTAATAACCCTGGTTTAACTTGCACCACTTAAAATATACTTTATGTTTATATTTTCTTTTCCTGACAAGGCTAAATGGTTTTTATGAGCATTTAACTTTATAAATTTCTATTCAGTGTGTGGGAAAGGACATCGATGATCTAGAATACACTCCCAAACCAGAATTTGAGGGGCGCTTCAAAGTAAAAAATGCAAAAGATGAGGTGATTTTCTTCTTATTCTTTGAAAGCCATGCAGACCATATCTAAATCGGCCAGCCACCTCTGTCTTATTATTATTGTTATTGTTGTTCTTGTTCTTGTTGGTTTGTTTGCAGAAAGAACTTCTCAAGCTGTGGTTTACTCATATGAAAGAAGTGAAGCCTCAAATCTACGTCACTTATAATGGTGACTTCTTTGATTGGCCTTTCGTTGGAAGACGGGCTGAACATCATGGAATCAAGATGAGTGATGTATGCATTTAATCAAATACATGTTACTGCAACATTTAAAAAAAACACCTACTTGTTTCTGATATAACTTCCTCATCAACTGACCAAATAATCTAGATCTTTGTATTTCCAACTTAACCTTTATTTGCGTACAGGGAGCGGCACAGTCTTGGTCAAATCAAAGTGAATAAATGCGTTTGTAATTGATACTAAAACTATCATCTTGTAGGGTTCTTTTCTCCTGCCCCTTCTTATATGGCATAGTCTTGCCCAGAGCATGTATGTGAGCCTGTCAAAATTCGGGTCAGAAACCAAGATCTTCATCTGCATGCTTGTCTACATAAAATCCTCTTCTCCTAATGAAGGGACACCATAAAGATATCTTTGAACAACCTCAAAAGGATGTTTATGGCAGTCAAAATCTCCTTCCTAATGAAGGGGCAACGTAAAGATGTCTGTGAACAACCTGAGATAGGAACAGTACTGATAATATTTTAGTTGTGAGAGCTTCTTTAGTCTTTTTGTTCGCTTTGCTTTCTCTGGGGACAAACGGCATACCAGAGTTTATCTATTTTGCAAACTGCCAAAGGGAAAATGAGGAATTATATCATCAAATACAGCACTACTATTATGAATTAAATGTACTCCGTCCTTTATAATGTAGTTTTGCATTTAGCCATGCATATAAATGTAGCTATGCTGTAATGTAAATGACATCTGTGCAACACGGAGGGCCCCCCAAAGAAGTTGTGTATATGACACTGAACTGATTAAGTTTGCCTACCGTTGTCTTTCTTTTTAAGATGACTATTTTTGGTATATACTAAAAAAGGAAGTTTAAAGCAGCCTCTTTGTGTTTCTTGTGTCAGAATCTGCAATTGTTAGGGATGACAATTTCATAAAACATCTACTGTTCAGCTTGATCTGAAGGAAGTAAATGTTAGAGGAACATCATTGGCTTTTAATGTCGTGAATGCGAAGTAACTGACCAGTTCCAGAGTTGGGTATCTAACCCGCTTATCGCTGCACTTTCAGGCTAATCTATATGCATTTTGTACTATAGCAATAACTAGGCGTGAGCCATTACAAGCATCATCGAATCTGTGTAGCAATAGAAAGGCAGCTTGGAAAGAAGAATTCGTACTATAAGAGGAAATGTCCACATGTATCCTTTAAATGTCGCTATATGCTATGGGTTAACTAGTCTTTAATTACATATTTCTGGCTGCATGATAATATACTTCTCCTATACTTTTCAACCCTTGCAGGAGATAGGATTTAGTTGTGATACTATCCAGGGAGAATGCCGTTCCAAATTCTCTTGTCATCTGGACTGTTTTGCATGGGTCAAAAGGGACAGTTATCTTCCTCAAGGGAGCCATGGTCTAAAGGTGCGGGCTGAGTCTCCATTTTATGCACAATGAGGATGCCATTTTGCTGGCTCTTTAAGAAAGTCATTTTCCTTTCTTATATTCTATTGATTCATGGTGCTTACAGTTGAGTCATACAGTAATACGCTGCCCCTTTGTCTTGATTTCTCTTCCAAGCTCTTGCTTGTAAAAGAGCAATGTGTTTCAAAATAATGAGAATATCATGCCATGCAGGCTCTCAGGATACTGCTACACAAGCAACTCTTTTGTTTGTTGCAAAAGATTTAGTTGTGAAAGAAGCATCAGATCATGTAGAGCTGAATTTCACCTTTATTTTAACTAGTCAGAGAGACCAGAGACAAAGTTCAGTTTCTTATTTTTCACAACAAAAGGGAAGTCCTAGAAAAATGCAGAAGTTTACGTTGAAGCTCAATTATTTGATTCATCACTTACTGAAACTTGAACTTTTAGACTTCTAGTCACTTTAAAGGTGACGATTGAAGGTAATTTTAAATAATTGACATTACTATGTCAACAAGACAAAAGAATTAATAGAGATGTCACATACAAAATTAAAGCAGGATGGCTCAAAAGGAGGTGCATAAGGTACTTTGTGTGACAAAAGATAAGTATATGAGGCTGCTATAAGACCAGCATGCTTTATGGTGCAGAGATTTAGGCAGTCAACTATCAATATGCACAAAGGATGCTTGCATAAATGAAGATGTTGAGGTGGAGGTATGACTTAAGGAAAGTTTTGATCCATGATGAGGTTATTAGGGAAAGAGTTTGTGAGACACCAATTGAAGAGAATGAGAGACGCTTAAGGTGGTTTGCATTTATAGAGAGGTGGCCACATCAAGCTCCAGTGAGTCTGTGAACAATTTAAAAGAGGGACAGGAAGGTTAAATGTTAAATGAAACTGTAAAAACGATCTTGCTTGTTTGGAGTTTGATACTAGTATTAGACAGATGAAACTCAATGGCAACTTATAATCATTGTAGCCAACCCCACTTGGAATGTGAAAAGGCTTGTTTTTTTTTTGATTGAAGGCAAAATAAACATCGCAAGCCTAATCGCTGCATTGAAGCTTTGCAGAGAACAAAATGATACTACACGAAGTTATATTGGAACCGGCTGGCAAGTGAGAACTTTCTCTACTGATTCATCATGGTCCAATGGGTAAAAGCCTAGCAAGTTTCAAGTTATTACTTGAGAACATATTGATTGTTTGTTGATCCTTGCCATCACTTAAAAAAGGCAGTTAGAACAAGACTAAACCTACAAAAGTAAAGAAATTCACATACAGGAGTTGATCATAAAATCACATATAGGAGTTTGATCATAAATTCAAATGTACTATTTGATATATGAAACCTTCTATCTAAGTAACTTTTCTTTGTTACCATATCATGAAAAATGAATGATCAAAATTTAAATATGCTAACTGATAAAACCAGCTTGAAGATCTTGGTTCTATGTTATCAATATCGGTTAGTGGGTTGTTAGCGGTTGACCGTGATATAGTGGTAGCGGGATATAGCAGTACACTTTTATTTATGATTAAAAATTATATATATATATATATATAATGGATTCTCTAATTTCTAAGAAATGTCAAAAAACACAACTACTACTTTCATAAATATGAATCAAGCTAAATAAACAAATTCTAATTCTAACTAAGGAAACAAACAATAAATTTGATGTGGCACATGCATATTGAATTGTTAACCTTAAATTAGAAAACAAAAGCATAAATGTAACAAAGTTATTCTAAGTATTAAGCAGAGGAATTAAAAAAAACAAATATATAATTACATATGCTCAAGTATGGTGAATATGATGTCACCAAGCTTGTTCCCTCTCTTACTCTCCAGAACTTGTATGCACATTACATGTTTTGCTCCAAAATTTTTCATAACCAACAGTGAACATGAAAAGTAATTCACATGTACTAATCAGTAATCATGTTGCCACAAAAAAAAAGGCTAAGGTACATATATAGAAGCACAAATGCATATTTAGCAGGTACCAGTGAGAATCTCAAGCATCACATTCGAACCACCCCACAAAGAGTAAAACAATCTTAACTTCAGGCTAAAAGAGATTTGCAACCAAGAACAAGACCGAAAATAAAAAGACAAAGCATTGTACATCAAATTCTTTTAAGAATCTCATTTTCCATTCATCCACATTATGTTGAATGATTATCAAGGTAATCATGTTGATTAAAGATAACAACCAACATGAGGCTTAAAACATTCAATTATAAAAATTATACACCATGATGTTATTAATATAAGGCGCAAAACACTTGGAGAATATGAAAGAGCCCATAGTCTCAGTGAGTATCGAATAAAAGTGATTCCCAGTCCTGTGGTTTAAAGAAAACCAAAAAAAATTGAGTGAGAGAAGGCAACAGAAGGCGGAGTCAGAGAAAGTGAGAGAAGAGAGAAAGGGAGAGCGCTTACCTGCGACGGAGGAAGGCAGAGACAGAAAAGAGAGAAAGGGAGAGAGAGCTTACCTGCGGTGGAGGGAAGCAAAGGCGGAGAAAGAGAGAGAAAAGGGAGAGAAAGCTTACTTACGACGGAAGAAGACAACGAAAAGCGAAGGTGGTGGTTATTAGGGGAGGCTGCTCACTAGTGGTGGTTGGGAGAGCAAATGCAGACACATATCATGTTTAGGTTTAGCGTTTTATGCTTTTTGGTTTGGGTCGATTCAAAGGGACGCCCGCTACACGCGATAGCGGTTTTTGTTCCGCTACATGTTATAGCGCACTATTGATAACAAAGCCTTGGTTAACTTTGAATGCCGTATATTTTGGTATGCAAAAGAGGGATTAATTAGGAACAAAGCAAGAATCAAAGAAAATGAACTAGAAGACCTAGAATTGAGGTATGAAATTAAGGAGGTTAAGATCTTAAAGCTAAAACATGCATGGTACATAACATTTGATGCCTGTGATGGTAAGGGCCTGCCTAATCCTAGTCTTTAATAAAGGAAAGGATGGAATATTTGTCCTTTATCATAAGCATATCATTTACTTCTTCACATCTGACTATCATGTAGTATCTGCAATCTTTCACTGTCCTATTTTGAACATGGTTGTTGGTGTCCATTAAATGAATGAGACATCACCTGTGGATGGAATTCAAGTCTTATACAGTCATGCACTCGGCATGTTTGGGCACACATTGAATGAGGATATTTTTAACCACCAGCCTGCATGATAAACTTCATATTTTAATGTTGTCTTGGTGGCGATTGATCTAACTGTAAATTGGCTTTATGTGCTAATCTAAAGATGAATTTCCAGTATCGCTGGTCTCAAGATGTCTGATGTTGAAATGGTGACTTCCACCTGACAACAACAACTAAGCCTTTTCCCATACTAGATGGGGTTGGCTAAACTTCCACCTGACAATGATATATGAATATTGATTTTTCTTTTTGTTTCTCAGGCAGTCACAAAAGCTAAATTGGGTTATGATCCACTTGAGGTGAATCCTGAAGATATGGTTCGCTTTGCCATGGAACAGCCTCAGGTAAGATCTAGTCCGTCAAGATCTAACTTCAATTTTTTGATAGTACACTGATATTTAACGTGGGTTCCTCTTCTCAAATTCTGACCATCTTTTGTTTGTTGAATTAAATTGGTGCAGACTATGGTTTCCTATTCGGTGTCGGATGCTGTTGCCACCTACTACCTGTATATGACATACATTCATCCTTTTATATTTTCACTTGCAACTATTATACCTATGTCACCTGATGAGGTGTTGAGAAAAGGAAGTGGCACACTTTGCGAAATGCTTCTAATGGTTCAGATTTGTTTTGTCTTCTCTTAGACCTTAAATGATCACTATTGTTAGTTGAAGTTGCAAGAGCAATGATATTAATGCACCCTTAATTCATGTCTGTCTAGGAGAACTGGCTCATCTCCCACTATCCTGAGTTTATAGACCATTGGTTTTTGTGACCAAGCCTGGAATTATATGATTTGTCCTCTATCAGCTAATTGCATTTGGTAGACAGAGCTTGTATTCTGCTGCTCAATTGTTTTCAACACAAAAATAACATCTATCCCAAATTAGATTCATGGACCTCTCTCTCTTTCTCTGTGACCATTATAAAGGACCATGTATTTAAGAATTTTGTTGATGTGATACATAGATGTTTTTGAATTAGGAGCAGTTGTTGCCGCCTCCATTTTCTGTTTTTTCTTTTTATATTAGGGTTTTAACTGTTAAATTTTATTGAATCAATAATCTACAAACCACAAATTTGATTGGATGGAGGCATTCTCTCCATTGTTGTCTTCATAGTCGGCTTCTCTGTGCCTCCTTTGGCTGCTGCCAATTACACTCACTTAATTAACCCTAACTAATACTACTACTTATAATATCTTATAACTTGAATGACTAATCTACCCTTACTAAGCTATACTTAACATAAGATAAAATACCATGTCTCCCTGATGTGTTCATGGGGATACAGAGGTGATAGGTCATCACACTATGACTTGGAATCATTTGTCTTTAGATCAAAGTCCCTCACTTATGAGTTTGAATGCATGTTGAAATCTTTCAGCTAAATGCCAGGGCCTTATGTGCCACGCATGATCTGGTCAGTAACTATTCTTTCTACTCTTCTATGAAACAAAGTTGGTCCTAGTGACTACTGAAATGAAAACAGCACCTTAAGTGCTTTTCCAATGACTGTTGCAGTCTATGTTGCATGGATACGGGTATGGGTACACAATTTTTAAAAAAACTAAGGTACGGGTACGTCACTATTAAAAAATATAATAAAAAGATAAAATTATATATAGAAATAAATAAATATATTGTGTTCTAATGTCACCAATGCTTGTTTTAATGTCAAAGGTGCCTTATTACCACATGCTTCAATTGTAGCTCTTTTTATAATTTTCTAAGATCCGCTCACAAATTTTGTGGAATAACTCCTTACAATCAAGTTGTCTTCTTGTGATAAGAGTACAAGGTGCCTTAGTTGTTGCCATGTGCTTTAAACATAGCTACTTCTATAACTTCCTAAGTTCCACCCACAAATTTGGTAAAATGGCTCTTAGCATCAACCTGTCCCAGGATAAGATTTTTCTAAATCATAATGTGTGTCGTACATTTGGTAGACTTAGATTTGCCATGTTCATGTTGTGTTGCGTACTTGCTTTACATATCCAAAGAATCACCTAACTTTCCTCTAATTTCCTTTTGCGAATATTCTTCCACGTAATCTGTTGTCTATCACATTCTCAGATTTAAACAGTATATGTTGAATGAAATCTTTCTACCTCATGTTTTTTAGAACATTTTCATATCCTTTACTTTTCATGTATGATTTGCATGCAGGCATATAAAGCAAATGTCATATGTCCAAATAAGCACCAGGCAGATCCGGAAAACTTTCATAACAATCGGCTTTTAGAAAGTGAAACATACATAGGGGGGCATGTTGAATGCCTTGAAAGTGGTGTCTTCCGGTCTGATCTGCCGACAAGGTTTCAGCTGGATCCTTCTGCCTTTGAGGTATATAATTTTTGATTCCTATTGTTGTCTATCTGAAACTCTATTTTAACTGCATACATTTTCTCAGACCACCTAGTAGAGGTCATGACACTATGATCTTTCTCTGAGTCAAAATGTTCTATCTGTTGAGATTTGGGAGTCGTGTGGCGGAATATTAAAACATCAAAGATCAATAATATTGAAGAGGAAAAATATGGGAGATCGAAGGAAGGGGCGGACCTCCAATGGAGGCCGCCCCCCCACTTTCTCTCTCTTTCTTATTCACAACCTCATAACCCTAATACAACCTATCAACCCTTATATAATGAGCTGTAAAACAGAAATGACCAAAATGCCCTCAGTACAAAAAATTACCAAAATACCTTTATTACTACAGGCAATCACAATAATACCTAAAAACATTAGAAATTATAAAACTAACACTAAGAACACTAGATATGCATATTCTTCAACATCTTCAATACCCCCCTCTCAAGTTGGGAGTGAGATACTTCGAACTCCAAACTTGCCAAAAAATTCTTCATCCGTCTGCAATATTCTTCATCTGTTTTCATGACTAATCTGATCTTCAACAGCTTCTTTGGCTGCAACATCTTCAACTTAGCCTTCCAGGTTGATCATCTCAAGCAGCATCTCTGGCTATAATATCAACTCAACCTTCTTGGCTAATCACCTCAAGCAGCATCTATGGCTGCAACATCAACTCAGCCTTCCTGGCTGATCATCTCAAGCAGCATCTCTGACTGTAACATCAACTCAGCCTTTCTCGCTGATCATCTCAAGCATCATCTTTGGCTGCAACATCAACTCAGCTTTCTTGGTTGATCATCTTAAGCTGCATCTATGACTACATATAAAAACATTTCTTCAGTCTCATAACTGCAATCTCTACAAGAATCGACAAATTGGAGACATTTCATCCAATCTGCCTACAACTCTATTTCGACGCCCACACATGGCTACCTCTCTTTCTTGCTTAACTCATCAGTATGACAATCCATCCAATCTCATTCTTTTGCATTTTTTTTTCTATTTTTTTTTCAACCCTCTTTAACATTTCTTTAAACACTTCATGCACAGGTAAATATATCTTCTTGAGCATTTGAGCGAACACTTATGTGCATCCTTCGCTAGTAATGGTGTTGTTCTATCAATTGGATGGTGGAATCTGCATCCTTCACCAAACTTGCACTCCCCAGTTCTCATATAGTAATCACATTAACTTGCCCTGGCCTATGAGGATAAACAGTGGCTCCTGAATTCATCGTAGCTCGAGCCAACCAGGGGTCCAAATTTGCTTGTAAAGTGGATCACATGCTCGTCTTCCCTTGTTTCTGCTGCTCCGGAGGAGTTTTCTATCTTGGCCATATACATAACCGCACTCTACCAGCAGGGACACAAGAACCAATTTGGGAAAAGCACCAAAGCTAATAATACGCTCCTTCATCTTCCCTGTCATTGTATGCTTTTGTTTACTTCTACCTTCTCATATATACGTGCATGCAAAATCCCTCTATACATGGCATCATGACATTGAGCATATTTTCATTCGTTATGGGGGCAAAACGGAAGCGGAAGGCGGTTCCTCTTCTTACGAAACTTTGCCATTCAGATCAGTCTCTTGTTATTGAGATTATGGGACTGAACTTGGCTTCGCTATTGGTGCTTCCGCAGCCACACGAGGGAAGGAGAACCTGGAGAGATAGTGGGATGCTAAAAGACCTGCAGAGAAGGATGTATCCCCAACGCTAGGGAAGACCTGAAAAATGCCAATACCAACACACTCCTTCTTGGACCCAGAGGTCGTTAAGAAAATGAGCCAAAAGGGCCGAGGAATCCCTATCGTTTTCACTCCAGCATCGGTGTAGCTGGTGGCAGGAGCCGTCAGTGATTTTCAACTCGACGGCTTTTGCCATTACCGGTTTCTTCGGCGGACCGAGTAAACCTCGTTCCTGAAACATTCCTCCCTCACAGTGCATCTTCATCCGACCACCTTCCCCATTGCTTCATACAACAACTCCCACGCGTCATTCTTCTGATTCAACGGCGTCGACGGTGGGGAAGACACCTGAGATGGCCGGTTCGAGCTTCCTCTGCTCCTGTCGCTCAAGTCCATGCTTTGATCGGACCAACTCCCCAACGAGCACAACGTCAAATGTGGTGAACCCGCGACCGAACCCACCTTCAGCACGGGAAAACACTTGTCGTCGTCTTCGAGCGTCGAACGAGCGATACTGTGGGTAAGCCCAGCCATGTAGTCTTCTTCATCGCTTTCTGCCTCCGTCGAACTCACCACCGAGTCGGATATTTCAAAAACTAGGGCTTCCGCTTCCCGTAGCACATTTTTTCTCAATTGCTTGCTGCTCCCATTAATTGAACAACTCTTATATGATGTTGAGATTTGGGAGTAGCGTAGCGGAAACACAAATGAAAAAGATAAACAAAAAGATAAACATGAGGAAAATACGAGAGATCGAAGGAAGGGGCGGACCTCTTATAGTGCGGTTAGGCATCTTATTTCTTTTCTTTTTTCCTTAAAGGATGCTCATAAAGAATAGTTTTAGTACTGAAATTATGAAAACTCTCTGAAATGACTGATGACTTTCAGTGTTGAAGATGGAAAATATCAATCCAGAAGAATGAACTCGAGACATTTGAATCAGAGTAACATGTGAACACATGGCATGATATGAACATTACAAGGCTAGGAGGGAACATGGTTGCAGTGTGCATGTGTGTGCGCATGTGCATGCTTGTGCATATGGTAGTTATATGGATGGAAGTTTGTTTCAGTTCCACTTTCTCTTTCTATGCTATGTTTACATTTGGCTTGAATTTGTAAAGAGCTTATCTCAGCCTTCAACTAGATGGTTATTAGTGTCTTAGTGTAGTCCGATTAGTCTTTTACCTGAAGGTGATTTGTGCTGACTTTCATATTCAGATTATGCTTTGATTGTTCTTTCTCTACTTGGCAATCTGCCGATTGGTTGCAACATCCAGTTTAAGTCAGTAGTTTTGGCTTAATTATATGTACTAGAAATCATATCACTTAGAATTTTAGATTTGACAGACGTGAGGAGATAACCACTTTGAACTTCTTACTCTGACTGTATACGAGGGAATACACAACATGAGTCATGACTGGATGCATGCAACTAGTTAAAAAGATCCTGCTGTTGTTGGACTTTGGAGGGCATCAATATACAATAATCTGCTTACGTGGTTTGCAAACTGCTCTCTTGACTCCTCAAGTTGCACTTGTCAATTTTTTGATGGAGTTAAGCATATTAACCGAAAAGCCATGCTGGTAGATTTTTCTTATCGTTAGTGGAACATACATAAGCACATACTAAGGAAAACACTTTCTCTGTGCAACATGTGGCAGCATTTATTGTGTAGCATGTTGTCTGTGAAAGTGATTTTCTGGCCCATGGATGTCCCAACACTCTGTGGCACAAAAGCTAAAATATCAAGGGTCCATATGTGCTCCTAAGCCAGTTGCAGAACCAGCTATCCCTTGTGACTTTTGATTTTGGAAATTCAGTTGGTACAATCTCATCAGGCACTTTATCTAGCGGTTACACTGCAGAAACAATGTCTCATATTGAATCATGTTGCTTTCAATGGCTTAACTTCTGGTTAATGATACTTATGATCTTCATTTTGTTGGTAATTCATCTCATTTCTTTGTTATGTAATAATTGTATGCTTTTACCACGGAATTTGTACTCATATCATTTGCATGCATCTTTAAGTCTGCATGACTTCAACTTTGACATGAAATGTTTATTTCATTTTCCAGGCAGAGGTTTTTGACAAATTCCTTAACGGGGCAACTTTAGATGAATGCTATTCTGCAGTTGGGTCTGTTGCAAACCGCTGGCTTGACCTTTTAGATGTATGGTTTTCTCTTTCAGTTTTGATATTCGTCAATAAACCGCTGGTTTTCTCTCTCTTTATCCTATCATGACTGCGAGAACAAGTGTGGCTTGCCAGTGAGTGAGTGAGAGACAAGAGACACGAATGAAAGGTAGAATCGAATGAGCGATCGACATTGTGAATGTTGGAGAAGGAACTAAGGTTATCAGGTGAATCATCATGGCTGAATAGAAGTGATTCTATTGCAATCACTGGTTGATCTAAACTATGTTCATCTTAATACGAGAAACATTATTCAATCCAATGGTAAATTGGTATCATAGCAAATTGATCGTGAGACTAGACATTGTTCATCATTGGAGAGCATATCAGAAGTTGAGGTAAGCTTCTGGCGAATGGGTTACTCCTCTGACGTGTTGCAATTCTAATTAGGTTTGGACGGATGGCTGAATCAAAAAGTTGATTGTGAGTTCATCTACTTCAATTGTAAGTCTATGGATGATCAACACAATTAAGTTGTGATTGAGGTTTGAAGTGAAGTGAATAGAGTTCACTTCAAAATCTCAATAAAACAAACATAGATTTGTGAGTTGATGGTGAATTGCTAAGAATCGACAGTACCCTTTTTTTCGATCGGGTTACTTAAATCAGACCTGAATAATTCCCTTTAATTTTGTTTCTAATATAGATATAGATTATTGTTTGTTGCTACTGATTGAGTGAATTAAGATAAACAAAATTGATTTGAGGAGAATGATTTATAAGTGTTTCTCCCTTGGTTGCATTTATTACAATAAATTATTGTTATTAAAGCTCGATCATGAAGTCTTTAGTGAATTACTGTCGATCTATGTTTTGCTGATAACCAAAGTCTTGTATTGTCCCCTAGAGATATTAAAAATATCTTTGGACAAGAAGAAACTTTGCTAGATTTTTACCTTTAAGTTGTAAAAGAATTGTAGGGTCGATGAGTTTATTTTTGTGTTACTGTAAAAGTTATGTGCATGCATTTTGATTGAGTTAAAATACTTGGTCGACCAAATTAGGTGTGAGAGACAATGACGAAAGGTAAAGCTTCAGTTGAAAGTAGCCAAGCTACCAACGAAAGACTACGAGCAATTGTGAGTCTAATTGCTCATAGGACACGAACCTTTTTGACTCTTTAAGACACAAAAATCCAATAAATTTTGTGGAAGTGATCAGTCGAGTCATTTGTAGATCTTCAATCTAGTAAGCAACAAGGGGACGAGGGATCTATGAAAAAGAAGCAACATAGTGAACCTTATGGTAATAAAGCAGTTTAAACAGAAACGTAATGCTTCTGTTGCTCAAGTTGCATCCACTTGAAATTTTGACGGAAAGTAAGAGTCTACTAGGGAAACATAATCTTCAACCCTTGTTACATCTGTGAGTGACTACATGCGATGAAGTTCTGTCTCAAGTTAGCTGCTCTTTTGGTGGAAGAATAACAAAATACAACAAAAGGTGGATGTTTGTTCAAGTGATGCGCATGTTGCAAGTTTCCAGTTACTGAGCATAGTGCAATTAAATGGTGAACCAAGGATGGCTCTTGTTTTCGTGGAGGTGTTCTTCGGGCAGCATATCTGTAAGAGCACCTATCAAGTTAAATTAGGTGCCTCATTCCATTATTTCTTCAATTATAGCGAAGAACATGGGGATCAAGGTCATGACTTTTGGACAAAGGTTTAAAACCGTGAACTCTCAAGCAAGTAGAGTCACAAGAATCGTGCCAGCTTGCAAATTGAAAGTCGGATGTTGGTATGGATATTGGGCTTCATTTGTTATAGCTATTGATGACTTCCCAGTTGTGCTCCGATGTGATTTCCTACAAGCTGTCAGGATGAGGGTGGCTTCTCATGTTGACATACTTGTTTACGTAGATGAGAAGTAATCCAATTTTGTGCATCAATGTGATCCCAAAAAAACTCCCAACACTAGTTCGTGTGGAGTAATGATTCTTTTGACCATGGAGCTGGAGGACAAACTTCAGTGGAATCGTCCCACACTCCGTCATGTGTTGAGTGAATAGGAGCTGATGGTAAATGCATCCATTCCTTGAGATTGAGGTAGTGCTAAGTCTCTTGGCATCAAGCCTCCAAAGCTTCCTAAGAAATTTTCATCTCGTGGAGGCGCATATCATGTGATTGTATTGATGTTGGAGATGAAACCTTTAGTCGGAAAGCTTACTGGACGAGTCCTTCATAGCTGGTGGGACTCTAGAAGCAACTAGGGAAGTTACTTGACAAGAGGATGATGGAGCTATCCAAATCTCCATTTGGTTCACCTGTCTTCTTCTAGAGAAGGTAGATGAATCACTTTGGATGTGTGTGAACTATTAAGCCTTGAGAGCATGAATACTTAAGTAGCCATATAAGACTAAAGATATAGGTGATTAAGTGTAGCTTTGGGTACCTAAGAATACTCGTAAGAAAGTCTATTGAAGCAGCCATATAGGGTTGAAGACATGGTATAATGGTCCTTTCCCGATGGTGCAGATGATAGGACATGTTGTCTAGAGGTTGGAGTTACTCAATAGGCTAAAGCTGCATCCAATGTTCCGTGTCTTGTGGCTAAATGTGTATCATGAGGATCCATATATATTGGAGAGACACTCTCCACCATTAGTGCGAAAGGACATAACATAGATTGAGAGGATTTTGGATCATCAAGTTGAGGGTTCAAGTTTCATACGTCATACATGGTAACTTGTGAGGTGGGAATGACGAAGTGCTGGTGACGACTCTTGGGCACCCACCGCCCGACTCTCATAGTACAAGCACTTGTTGCGAGAGTTTCACGAGATCTCGAGGGAGAGTTCTGACTCAGTTGAAAATCATTATCACCATCGTGAGGCCAACCTTCCTCTACTGCGATGCTCATACTCGTGCCATTCACAGCCAACAACCTTTTCTGCTTTCTTAATTGCTTCTTATTTTGTTTTCATATAGTTCCTAGACACGTTATTGTAATCAACCCAAATCAGGTTTGCATGGATACATATAAGCCACTATATAAGGTTGCATGCATGTGTAATTCATATATTTTAACTTGAGTGCATAAACCCTTTCTTATCATTCTGTTCCTTCTTTATTTCTGTAACTTCATTGCTATTGTGAGAGTGAGAGAGAGTGTGGCTTGTCTGTGGGTGAGTGGGAGATTGAGAGACAAGAACCGGAGGTGGGACCAAGTGAGTCGTCGATGTTGTGAATATTGGAGATTGAACAAAGGCTGCGGGTGAAGGATCATGGCTGAACGGAAGCAATTCCATAACAATCGCCGGCTGATCTGACCTCTGTTCAGATCAATACGAGTACTAGCAGGATTAGATCCAGTGATACGCTCCGAGAATCAAACTCACGACTTGCCCCGTGCTGTGGAATGCACATCCTCTGAACTTGAATTGGCCGTCTCACCTTACAGACCCAAAAAGCCTTAAGTGTACCAAATAAATGGCTAATTAAGCCAAATAATTTAATGAGTCAAACGTGGATGAATCATTACTGAAAATTCTGTGCATGCAATATGTTGCAAGTAATGTACAACCTCAACTTGCAGAGGAACTGTAAATTGTTGTTGATAATCAAAGGCTGAAGTATCCACAAACCAATTTGTCAAAGCGCCAAGAACTCAAATTATCAAAATATGGATGTCACACACAAATATCTCAATAAGAATACGGAAGCAAGTCAAACACCAAACAAAAGTTGTGCAAAGACAACATACTTTATTCATGAGTGAGTGTATGTACATGAGAGACAACAAATGAGAGCAAATAATGGAGCAAGTGCTGTCCCAACCTTGGCCAACACTAGCCGTTGGGATTCCAACGGCTATGGCTAGGGCCCTAGTGGCCTTGCGCCATACCAAGGTAGTGCACGGGCCTTACTGGCCCATGCCACCCATTACATTAACACCCCCTCTCAAACTGACGGTGTATATACCGATAATTTGTCCAACAAAAACTGAAAACGAGCGGCCGAAAGAGATTTGGTGAAGAAATCAGCGAGTTGCATCTTCAATGTAACATAACGCAAGGTTATCTTCTTGTTTAAACATTCTTTACGAACAAAATGGCAATCCATCTCAATGTGCTTCGTCCTTTCATGGAAGGTATTGTTGGAGGCAATATACATAGTGCTTTTATTGTCATAATACATAGTAGCAGGATGTTACAAAGTAACTCCCATATCACCTAGAATAGCTGTAATCCAAGAAATCTCTGTAGCCGTAGTAGCCATGACTCGATATTCAGCTTCAGTGGATGAGAACGACACTTTTTGTTGCTTTTTACACTTATAGGAGATAAGTGATTCACCTAGAAAAAACACAAAAACCAGTCATAGAGTGTCTATTGTTGACATCTCTACCTCAATCAGCATCCGTATATACAGATAAATCAAAAGATGAAGGAGTTAAGAAAACTCCCTTTTAGAAGAATTTTTGACATATCGAATAATACGCAAAATATCACTTATATGAACAGAAGTTGGTGCTTGCTGAAATTGACTGGCTGTATGAACTGCATCAGAGATATCTGGTATGGTAATAGTGAGATAGATAAGAGCACCTATGAGTTGTCTGTATGGGGTGGGATCATCTAATTTTTCACCATCAGTGGATCTTAACTTGATACATAGAACTTCTGGAGTGTCCACTATTTTGTTGTTCGTGAGACCAGACCTTTCAATGATATCATTTGTAAATTTAGTTTGATATATAAAATACCCACAACTGTTTCAAGTAAATTCAATGCCACTCCCAGTGATGATCATATCATCCACATACAATAGCAAAATAATAATACATATTTCTGTCTTTCGTACAAACAAAGCAATGTCAGTATAATAAGTTATAAAATTATGCAAATGCATGAATTTTTTCAAATCGATCAAACCAAGCCTTGGGAGATTGTTTCAGACCATACAAAACTTTTTGCAATTTAAGAGCATGACTATGAGGAACATTAAAACCAGGAAAAGTCATATAAACTTCTTCAGTCAAGTAACCATTTAGAAAATCATTTTTAACATCAAGTTGAAATATATCTCAATTCCTAATGGCATTAAGGGTTGTGAGAATTCTAATTGTGGTCATTCTAGCAAATGGGGTAAATGTTTCATCATAATTAATTTCATACTCTTGAGCATAACCCTTTGCAACCAGTCTGGTCTTATATCTCTCAATATGACTATTGCTATGAGTTTTGATTTTGTAGACCCATCGACATCCAATAATCTTCTTATCTTTTGGCAGCTTTCTCTAAGGCTTTAAGTTTATCCCTCATAGTATCTTTCCATTCTGGAATACCTTTAGCTTGAAGATAAAACTTGGGTTCTCTAATTTGGTGAAGAGTTGCAATCAGGTATTTGCGTTGAGGTTCAAAGGATTCATAGGAAACAAAATGTTGAGGCGGTTTTGGGTTCTAGACATGTGTCAACTGATTCTCTATGATGTCGTGTATAATGTAATGGAAAGAGTTCAACAATGAGTTGGGATTCAACAGTTCTACTCGGGACATCACTACTCTCAAGGGAAATATCCTTATGATCTACGGAGTCACAATAATCTTCTTCTTCTAAATCAAAGAAATCTTGAGATATGGAAGATTCAGAGTTTTTCAAGGATTTAGACTTATAATAGGCATCATTCTCAAAGAATTTTACATCCTTAGAAACATATAATTTGTCTTTAATAGGATCAAAACACCTATAACCCTTTTTGTCTATGCCATAGCAAAAAAATACACATTCAATAGTCCTAGAAAACAATTTATCATTTTTATCTGTATAAACAAAGCATTTGCATCCAAAAACTCTAAGTTTTTCATAATAAGGTGAGATTTTATATAATTTTTCAAAAGGAGAAATATTTTCAAGATTAGATGAAGGCATTCTATTTATAAGATAAACTGCAGTAAGAGTAGCTTCTGCCCACAGAAATTTAGGAACATTGCTAGCAATTAACATAGGTCGGCATGTTTCTATTATGTGTCTATGTTTCCTCTCAGCTAAGTCATTTTATTGAGGAGTTTTAGTGCAAGACTTTTGATGAAAGATCCCATTTGTTTTAACAAAGTTTTGAAATTCATTTGACATGTATTCTCCTCCTGAATACGATCTAAAAATCTTAATGGTGGCTCCAAACTGATTTTTGATCATGTTGCAAAAGGTTATAAATTTTTCAAATACTTCTGATTTATGCTTCAAAAGATATATCCAAGTAAAACGAGTAAAGTCATCTACAAATATCACATAGTATTCAACTCCTCCCTTAGAAACAACATGAGCAGGGCCCAAGAGGAAACAGAAGCACAAGAAGGGAAGTGAAAGATCCGTACATGGGGGAAATCGTTATGCCTATTACGTGATTTTATCAATGAACCTCTTGCTCATGAGATCATTCATAATGGTGCAACATTGCAGGTATAATAGTTGATCATTCTCCAAAATTTGTATAGATCTCTTATACCATGCTATAAATTTTATTTTGTCATCTTCTTTACACCTTTGTAGTAAGACTTTCTAGCTTATATAGCTTCTCCGTTTTGCTTTTCTTTTATTTCTTTGAGCTTCTATGTGTTTGAGCTCATGTATTGGTTAATGAGAAGCTATCCATTTCTCTGATGAGCAACAGAGTATTAATTCCACACTGGCCCCTCATTGTCGAAAATATTGTTTGTGCTTATGAAAGATACTAAAAAGTATTTGGATTACCAGAATCCCTAATACTTCATGGTGATTTTTTAAGAAAAAGTAAAGAGGAGTTTGAAAAGGGTTGGGAGAAAACAAACAGCAGCTAAGTCTTTTTCATACTAGATGGGTTGGCTACATGGATTTTCTGTTTCCATAAAGCTTGATCCTGGAGAAAAGGGTTGGGACAGACAGAGATTAAAAATCAGTTATCTGTTGCACTTCAGTGGTTAAAAAAATTCCTTTCACGGTTTGTGGTGATGAAAATTATGGAAATGCTAATTGACTTGTACTATTTGACCTTATGATACAACAGAGTATCAGTATTATTGTATGGTACGGTCTGATGAAGACTGAGAATTTATGAATCAGTGAAATATGATTCAGGTTCATGGTGTTGTTATATATGATATAATAACATTGCAAATTTCTATTAGGAAGTAGTTGTGAACTTGCCTTTTGTGTCTTTAGATGCATGGTTTGATAGTTTCTTATAGCATGTGTTGTGTTTTCATTATTGTCTTAGAATCAAGAGTGTGCTTAAGCATCACTTAAACTTTTATGGCATGTGGGGCCTTGGTTCTTAAGCTTTTGATAAGGGATCTGGAAGATTTCCTTGTTTTTCTTTTAAAAAACATTCTTTGCTTAATATAGGTCTGCATGCTCTGCATGCATTTCTATTGATTCAATAATCATGAAACATCTTGTTTGTATGCTCTTATTCATATTTAGAGTTAATTGTGTTCTTTTATGTTTTTATTATCTTTTTCTTGGGTGCCTTGTATGCTACTTAGGCCTTTCAAACTCATGGCGCCTAGACTTTACCTAGTGTTTTTTATTACAGTCACTTTTGTACTTCTGTCATGGTTCAGGAAGGCTTGATTCTTACAGACCCTTCTTCAAATGCTACAGTTTCCATTTATTTTGTTTTCTAATTTAACACTTCCATATCTATTTGGTACGCTCTCACTAGATTTCATCCTATTGTTCAGGTGGCTGGATTGACAAACAATTCTTGTTTAGCAGAGACACATGAAGTGCTCCACTGTCTAAGAGTGCATCCGTCTCTGGGACGATATGTTCTGGATGTTGCAAAGGTGGTGGATACTGAGCAAAATTAACTGACTGAATTACTAACTTGTTACGAATATCTGGTTGTTTTTGTGGAACAGAAGAAATAGACTTACTATCACTAAAATATTTCAGAAGAGATTGGAGAGAATTCTGTACGTTGGACTCACTGAGAAGCAGAAGGAGTACGTGAAAATGTTCGCAGATGTTGTTGGTGCTCAAGTACTTTCCCAGCTACAAGTGCTAGCATCTCAGCCTGAAGAAGCTGCTAATAATGAGACAGGTAGCTTCTGAATAATTTGTCACTGGGAGCATGAAGAACCTAATTGAAGGAGTTAATCATTTCCTTTATTAGATGGACTACTTCGTCATATGTATTATAAAACCTCTTACGAAACTTATGATAAAAGTTCCTGTAGTGACTAGTCTGCCTCAAGATTACTATTGCTGGTAAGGGAGGAGCATAAATTAGCAAGCAATCAAAATACAAATAGAAATTAAGGAATAATTGTGTTGATTTGCTCTTCATCCTATCCTTTGACACGATCATCTACAAATCTCTTTCAGTTTTGATGGTATCGAGGCAGTTCAAGCGGAACCTGCCACACCAAAACCTACAATGACACTGCTATGCTGGTGCTGGTCATAGGAACTCACCCTGGTAACATAGATTGGTATCATTTTTTTGTTACAGCTAACCTAGTGATTGGCGGATAGCCTTTAGTGGGAACTGATCCAAGATACTTAAATAAAATGCACCTTTTGTTCTGTTGGACCTGTTTTGTAAATATGCCTCTGGTGCTTCACTTAGAGTAGGTTCTTGAGTAGTTGATGTAGGGGTTTTACTGTTCCACAACTTCAAATTGCGAAAGAACTTGCGATGATTTTTCTATTACTTAAGATTGTCAAGTACTAATGAACTACTATGGAATTTTGAAGAGCCTTGAGAATATTATTGACACATTGAGGACATTATTCTTGTTGTCTAGGCAAATCAGCCCTTTTCTTAGTGTCTTCATATTGTAGGACGCCTTTGAATTGTTGAACCATGCATAACTGTGTGTCTGATTTTTTGTGGCAGAACCAAGTTCTTCACTCACTGATTCCGTGTTTGAAGATCCAAATAGTCAGCGGGTATCATTTATATGGTTAAAGTTGGGTAATAACATGCATACTCTTTCTTTTTTTCTTTTTGGAAAATCATTTGTGGGCTAACAGATCATTGACTTTGTATTTCGGTGCTAGAGTGTTCTTGATGACAATGTTCAAGGCAGTGTTCCCTCTGAAAGTGCCAAAATGACAAAAAATGTAAGCTGTTTCGGTTGATATGGACTATCTAGTACAACAACAACAACAACAACAACAACTAAGCCTTTTCCCATACTAGACGGGGTCCGCTACATGGATTCTTTGTTTCCACAGATCCCTATCGTGTGCCATGTTAGGAGTTAACTCCCAATAAGCTAGATCATTCTTTATTGTTTCTTTCCAACACTTTTGTAGTCGTCCTCTACCTTTTTTAATACTTTCCAAATTTAGTTTTTCTAACCTTCTTATAGGTTCTTCTTTTGATCTTCTTTCTATATGTCCAAACCATCTTAAATGATGTTCTCTCATTTTATCCTCTATTTGTGCCACTCCTAATTTGTTTCTAATAACCTCATTATGTATACGGTCTTTTCTTGTATGACCACTCATCCATCTCAACACCTTCATTTCACATCTTTTGTACATGTTGATGATTAACTGCCCAACACTCAGAACCATAAAACATGGCAGGCCTAATTGCTGCTTTATAATATTTACCTTTTAAGTTTAATGGTATCTTCTTATCACAAAGAATACCTGATGCTCCTCTCCATTTTAACCAACCAGCATTAATTCTATGCGTAACATCTCCATCAATTCTTTCATCACTCTGAAAAATTGACCGTAGGTATTTAAAACTTTCTTTTTCGGGGATGCAATGTGTGCCAATTTTAATTTCTATGTCCTCTGAAGTAACCAAATGATCAAACTTACATTCCATATATTCTGTCAAACTTACATTCCATATATTCTGTCTTTGTTCTACTAGGTCGGAGGCCTTTGCTTTCTAATGTTTCTCTCCATAGTTCTAATTTTCTATTAACTTTTTCCTTAGACTCCTCCACTAATACAATGTCATCTGCAAATAACATACACCAAGGTACTTCATCTTAAATATGTTTTGTTAACTCATCCATCACCATTATAAATAAGTATGGACTTAAAGTTGATCCTTGATGTAACCCAATATTAACTTCAAAGGAGTCTGTCGTTCATTCATGAGTCCTCACACATGTTTTTGCACCATCATACATGTCTCTTATAAGGTTAATTATGTCAATGGGATACCTCTTTTTTCCAATGTTCTCTAAAGAACCTTCTCGGTACCCTATCATAAGCTTTTTCTAGATCAATAAATATCATATGAAGGTATTTCTTTTTTGCTCTAAAATGTTCTATAAGACGTCTCAAAAGGTGAATCGCTTCAATAGTAGATCTGCCTGGCATGAATCCAAATTGGTTCTCTGTCGTACTTGTATATATATGGGTATAAGTGTACTTGCTCTCCATTCCTCGGGCATCTTTTGGTTTTTCCATATTTTATTAAATAGTCTTGTGAGCCAAGTGATTCCTATTTCTCTTAGTATTTTCCAAACTTCTATAGGAATATTATCTGTTCCTACTGATTTACCACCCTTCATATGTTTAAAAGCCTCTTTGACTTCATTCTTTTGAATACGTCGGTAGAAATTGTGGTTTATATACTTTTTTGATTTGGCTAAATCTCCTAAGCTAATACTAACATCTTTATTTTCATTAAAAAGATTATAAAAATAGTTTTTCCATCTATTTCTTATATCATCATTTGCCACTACAATTTTTTAATCCTCGTCTTTTATGCATCTAACATAATTAAGATCTTTAGTTTTCTTATCTCTAGCCCTAGCTATCCTAAAAATATCTCTTTCAACCTATTTTGAGTTAGTTTTTTATAAAAGTCCTCCCAAATTTTAGCTTTTGCTTCACTCACGGCCTTTTTCGCTTCCTTCTTTGCTTTCTTATAAGCCTCTAAAGTTTCACTATTTTTCTTAACATAATGTAATTTGTAACATGCCCTCTTTGCCTTGATTTTATTTTGTACTACTTCACTCCACCACCAAGCTTCTTTTTGTGCCGGTACACCTCTCTTAGATACCCCTAACAAATTTTTCGAAACTTTCCTAATATTATAGCCATATTGTTGCACATATCACATGGTGCACCAACATAATTCCAAACATCTCCTTGAAGGGCTTTCTGTTTAAATATGTTTTCTTTCTCGCTTTTGAGGTTCCACCATTTAGTCTGAATAGCTCGATGCACTCTTTTCTTCTTTGTCTATTTTTTTATTTGTAAATCCATAACTAAAAGTCGATGTTGGGTGGTTAAGCTTTCTCCTGAAATTACTTTGCAATTTTTACAACACACTCTATCTTTTTTTCTAGAAATAAAGTAATCAATTTGTGTTTGTGATAAGCCACTCTTATAAGTAATTAAATGTTCATCTCGTTTTTTGAAGATTGTATTGACTATAAAGAGATCAAATGCCATAGCAAAATTTAAAATCTCCCTACCTTCCTCATTTATATCCCCAAAACCAAAGTTTTCATGAATCCCTTCATATCCTAATGCCTCTTTACCGACATGTCCATTTAAATCTCCTCCTAAACAAATCATCTCCCTTTGTGGAATCTTTTTAAACACCTTATCTAACTCTTCCCAAAAAGTTGTCTTTATACTGTCTTATAGTCCTACTTGGGGTGCGTAAGCACAAACTATATTCAAAACCTCTACTCCTAACACTAATTTCAACGTCATGATTCGGTCACCATATCATTGTATGTCTACTACACTATCCTTTAAATCTTTATTTATGATAATACCAACTCTGTTTCGAGCATTTTCTTTACCTGAGTACCATAATTTAAAACCTGTATCGTCTATCTCCTTTATTTTTTCTCCAACCCATTTTGTCTCTTGTAAATATAGAATATGAATCTTTCTCCGAATCATAGTATCTACCACCTTCATTAGCTTACCGGATAATGTTCCGATATTCCAAGAACCAATACAAATCTTATTATCTAGGACTAGATTCCTTACCCTTCGCATCCGTCCATAATCAAAATATAGAGACCCTCTCTGAAAATTTTTCACTACATTCGTGCGGCCCACACCCGTCTATGATGTGGGAACCCTCTCTACAATTGATTCACTATATTCGGGCGAAAATGTAGTGGACCTTGCTTACTTATTACTGCATTCGGGCTTTTCAGCACGTCGCAGCACGTCGCTAGGTGGGGACGCCCCAAAGCAATGCTCATAATTTTTATAATCCATGTTATAAAAATCCGATGAAGTTTTACGCTGGCTGTTGGAAGCCTAACACAACCCACCTCCTTTATCTGGGCTTAGGACCGGCAATGCAAGGATAATCCCTTACATGGGCGGAGTTGATATGGACTATCTAGTGTATATAAAAAATCGTTGTGTAAAATCAGAGTGAACAGAAAGAAAAAGCAATCCTTTTGAATGACAACCTTGTTAAGATGTGGTTGATGCTGCCATGTGTACATGTGTAGCTTTCTGCTGCCATGTGAATTTTCTATTGATGGTGCCATGTGCATTTTCTTTTTCTTATATTGCATTTTAGGACATAATGTATTTTTTTGAAATTTTCTTTTTGTACTGTCATTGTTCTTTTCTTTGTCTCAGCTAAGACAGCCGGCAGATGGGCTCCAACGGCTAGAAATCTAGCCATTGGCACCCTACAACAGCTATACTTCTAGCTGTTTGGAGCACCTCTGTCGGCTGCCTCCCTTTCTCTATATATTGGCTCTTGCACACTTAGTATCTAATGCCTTATAGTGTCTTGTGAATGAAATACTTGAGGTTTTCTTGAGTTTATCTCTGCTCCCTTGAATGCAACATGAGGTTGCCTTTTGAGTTGTAGACTGTTTTCAGCTGAACCTGTTTGGTGGACTGGCATCCACCAAGTGTAGTTGCTATCCATGATTTTGTTACATGGTATCGTAGCAGGAACTATCGTTTTTGATGTACCTCATGCTTATGTTATCAATAGTGGTTAGCGGGTTGTTAGCAGTTGACCCTGATATACAGGGAGTGGGAATATAGTGAGGATTTAATGGATTTAGCGGCACACTTTTATTTATGATTATATATAATAGATTCTCTAATTTCTAAGAAATATCAAGAAACACATAACCACTTTTTTAATAAATATGAATCAAACTAAATAAACAAATTCTAAGAAGACAAACAATAAATTTCATATGGCATATGCATATTAAATTGTTAAACTTACATTAAAAGACATAAATATAACCAAATTATTCTGCCTAGGAAGCACAAGAATTAAAAGGACTAATATATATTATACTTATCTGTTCAAGATGGTGACTATGGTCCATGACTCCAATCTAATTTGAGCAATGAATTAAATTATACTTACATGCAAAAAAAAAATGTTAGGATGGACTAGTGGACCAATATACTAATTGATCAAAATATTTATAATGCATTTGAAGCAACAACTTCAACATACATCAAATATAACAACTAACAACTTAACAATTAACAAGTCCAAAACATAGCATTTATCAAGATTGAAGTGTGATTATAATATTTACTTAATTGATTAAGATAAACCAAAAATCTATTCTATAAGAAACTAATCATGTTCATTCATTTCAAACGAAGACCGTTCCTCTTCCTCTTCATCTGTATCTTCAAAATTAAATTCTTCTTCTTGATCTTTCACATGCATCTTATCATTTACCTTTGTCTTTTTTGTTGCTTTAGTGTCCTTGATATTGTATATGCACCTCTCCTTTTCTATGCTTTGAATGCCATATCAATATTTCACTATTTAAGTGAATCATCGCCACCAACGAACTCATCATTATTATGATATTCATCATGATCTTGAATTGATGCCAACATGATAGGGTCAAAATGCATTTTGTTAGCTTTTCTCCCTTTCCGACCTTCTTAGCTTTTCATTGTATTGTACAAAAACTAAGTCATTAAGCTTTTGATGTAATAATCTATTCCGCTTCTTCGTATGAATCTAAAATAAGAGAAAAAATTTAGGTAAGTCGTTAACTTAATAAAAGCTTTAATTTTTTTTATGTTGTAAATAATAAATTATAATTCCTACCATTTTGTATTTACTCCAATTGCATTCACATGGGGAAATATTTAGAAAAGGAAACCAAAATCAATACTGAGACCTCAGCATTTGTTGGGAAGAATGCGTATGTTCCACCCTTTGCTCGTGGAAGAGAAAGTTGTGGTAGAGGCAGAGGTAGATCTCGACCGACCTCTGACGAAAAGGATAAGTTACTTTGCACCCATTGTGGAAAATCTCGACACACCAAGGAAGCTTGCTGGGATCTGGTTGGAAAGCCTACTTACTTTCAGAATAAATCTAAGGTATATTTCAGCAGTGATCAGACTGATAAACAAAAGACTGAAGACACCTCAACTTCGCTGACTGATATGAAAAAGGAAATAGAACTCTTAAAGGCACGCCTGACTGATTCGCAATTGCCATCTACTTCTTCTCACAGTGACTCTCAAGCAACCATGGCCTATCTATTTTCCTTTCTAACCCAGGGTAATGTAAATTCTTTCTATTCAAGAATATGAATTAATGATTCTGGAGCTATAGACCATATGATCAGCAGGAGAGAATTCTTTGATACGTATGAATTGACACAGGGGAACATCAATATCAAACTAGCAGATGGATCTCTTACTCCGATTGTGGGAAGAGGGACTGTTATTACATCCTTTGGAACTTTACACAATGTTTTACATGTTCCCAACATATCAGTGAACTTATTATCTGTATTTGCTTTAACTCAGGATCTGAAATGTAGAATAACATTTGGTTCTATTGGATGTGTATTTCAGGAAATCAAGATGGGGAAGATCTATAGTCAGGGTAACATAAAGAGAGGCCTCTACTTTTGCGAAGATAATAAGGGATCTGCACTACAATCATCTACCATTACAGAAAAGCAAATAGAAGATATACCCCGTTGGCATAGGCAATTAGGCCATTTACCGTTTTCAAAAATAAAGTTGTTATTACCTGAATTTAGTACTTGTAATGATGTGAACTTAATTGTGAAACTTGCCAGAAGGCAAAATATCACCGTATTTCATTTCCATTAAATGAAGATAGAGTTTCTATTCCATTTGATCTTGTACATTCTGATATTTGGGGTCCGTGTTCTACGACTTCTGTGCAGGGATATAAGTACTTTGTGTCATTTATTGATGACTATACTAGATTTACTATGATTTATCTTATGAAGACTAAAGATGAAGTGAAGAAGATCCTCCTAGTATACTGTCAGTTTATACAAAATCAATTTCAGAGTTCTGTAAAAAAAATTCGCAGTGACAATGGTGGAGAATTTATGTCTCAATCTCTTCACTCCTATTTTTTATAGCATGGAATCTTACACCAGACATCATGCTCTCATTCACCTCAACAAAATGGTGTTACTGAAAGGAAGAATTGACATATCTTAGAAGTGGAGCGCACACTCTTAATTGGAAGCAATGTACCAATATCTTATTAGTGTGAAGCAGTTCTTACATCTGTGTTCCTTATAAATCGCATGTCAAGAAGGATTCTTAGTGGAAATACTCTCTTCCACTCTTTATGTCCATCTCAGAAATAGTTTCATGTACTATCGAGAGTTTTTGGTTATACTTGCTTTGTTCGTATTTATCAAGGGGCTCGAGACAAATTAGATGCAAGATCAGTCAAGTGTATTTTCTTGGGATACTCGACTACCCATAAGGGATATAAGTGTTATGATCCATTAAAGAGGAAATTTTATGTTACAATGGATGTGACCTTTCACAAAGACACACCATTTTATAAAATACAAGAGGATTCCTCATCAGATATGCAGTCCACTCAGGTGTTTCCACTTCCTCCTGCTGAAATTCCATCCATTAATGAAGAGAAGGAGTGGCAAATGTATAATAAAGGTAACCGAAACATATTTTTTCCAGATCCGATGGGTGATAGAAATTTACATCAAGAATCAGATTTATCTCTTCCTCCAGTTACTCCGGGTACTCCAGACAGTGAATCGGATAATCTACCTATTGCTATTAGGAAAGGTAAACGTGCAGTCGGGAAGTATGCCTTGGAAAAAATGGTATCTTATTCTGATTTTCCAAGAGAATATCAACTGTTCGTAATGAATGCAGATAATACATTTGTTCCAAGAACATACGAAGAAGCCAAGCAACTTCCAGAATGGAAAGCTGCTATGGAAGAGGAAATTTCAGTGCTTGTGCGAACCAAACTTGGAATTTAACTCATCTACCATCAGGAAGGAAAACTGTGAGATGCAAGTGGGTATTTTCTGTCTAAGTATAAGGCTGATGGAAACATAGAAAGATATAAAGCGAGGTTAGTAGCTAAGGGATATAGTCAGTCGTATGGGATTGATTATACAGAAACATTTGCTCCTGTAGCCAAGATGAATACTATCAGAATCCTATTAAGTCTGGCAATCAACAAAGGATGGAAACTATGGCAGTTGGACGTGAAGAATGCTTTCCTTCAAGGTGATCTCACAGAAGATATTTATATGGACTTACTCCCTGGATATTGTTGTGGACAGGAACCAGAGAAGGTATGTAAATTAAAAAAATCAATCTATGGATTGAAATAGTCTCCACGAGCATGGTTTGAAAAATTTAGCGATGGGGTTCGAACCCTTGGTTTCACACAATGCATTAGTGATCATACTCTCTTCATCAAACAAGGCCAGAAAATTATCATATTACTGGTATATGTTGATGACATTATTATTACAGGAGATGATACTGCATGCATTATTGATTTAAAGAAGAAACTCAACACTCTATTCGACTTAAAGGATCTGGGAAGACTGAATTATTTTCTGGGTATAGAAGTTGTTCATAGGAGAAATGCCTTATTCCTATGTCAAAGAAAATATATCATTGACTTATTAAAGAAAACAAAAATGGAAGATTGTCGCTTATGCTCAACTCCTATGGAGATACCCATGGAAGAGGATAACAATTGTACAGAACCATATGAGGACATTTGCAGGTACCAAAAATTAGTTGGAAAGTTGATCTTTGTCACTATTACACGTCCCGATATCTGTTTCGTAGTTGGTTATGTTAGCAGGTGGATGCATAACCCTTCCAAATATCACATGAATACTGTATTTCATATCATCCGATATTTGAAGTCTACAATAACATATGGCTTATTATATACCTCCAATTCATCACTAGACCTGAAGATATACTTTGATGTTGATTAGGCAGGTTCAAAGACAGACAAAAAATCAACTTCTAGTTATGTGGTCTGTTTAGAGGGTAATATTGTATCTTGGAAAAGTAAGAAACAATCTGTGGTATATAGATCTAGTGCAGAAGCTGAATATCGTGCAATTGCATTGGGTATATGCGAAGGATTGTGGGTATTATCTCTGCTGACAGAACTTGGTCTAAAAATAACTACTCCAGTTTCCTTCTACACAGATAGCAAAGCAACCCTTCAAATGTCACTCAATCCAGTTTTCCATGAACAGACCAAACATATTGAGATAGATTGTCATTTTATCAGAGAGAAGATTTCACAAGGCATTTTTTATCTCATTCATATATGTTTATAACGGCAATTAGCAGATATTCTCACAAAACCATCATTAGCAGGAGGACTCCAGAAAACTCTTCTATAGCTGAAAATTACAAATCTCCAAGATTCAACTTGAGGGGCGTGTTGGAGATCAACTTAAGTCTTGATTGTCTAGATGCAGAATTTAGTTTATATGTAAATTTAGTTAATTATATAAATAAGCGTAATAGACCTAGTGAGTTATGTAAATAAATGTAATATAAGGATCCATTAGGACCCGTATCCTACCAGCTACTTACTAGGAGTAGTTTTGTCTTTCAAGTTAGATTGTTAGTATAAATTAGTGAGTCATTAGGGTTAGAGTCTTAAGAGAGAAATCATGATTGGAAGGAGGCGGTTGGAAATATGTGGCCGACCACTCCATGGATGGAGCTTGTGATGTAAGTTGTTTTTATTATTTATAAAGTGTTTGTTTCTCGTTAATCTCAACAGGGGCATGCACATATCTCACCATAATACGATATAACGTTACTCATGCAGTACACACTATAAGTCAGTTCCAACATGCACCTATAAGTGTAAATATGAGTGCAATTATGAGGATTGTTCGATATGCTTGGTAAATCATTACCAAGAGAGTATTTCTATCGTCTTCATCTTTACTTCAGTTAATTGCCTATATTGATGTTGATTAGGGTGGTGATATGAATGATAGGTACTCCACAACAGGCTACTGTATTTTTCTTGGTGACTCTCTTATCTCATGGAAGTGCAACAAACAATAAAGGTGTCGCTCTCTTCCACTGAAGCTGAGTATTGCCCCATGATCAGCACAACCACTGAATTGACCTGGCTTAGACGACTACTTCACGATCTGAAAGTATCATTGGAAGTCACTCCACTTCTCTACTGCGATAACAAGATTGCTATAGCCAACATTCATATTTTTCATGAGTGCACCAAACATATTGAAATGGACTGTCACTACGTTTGTGAGGAACATCTAAAAGACAATTAAGCATTACACTTTATGAGGTCAGAATATCAACTTCCATGTTAGCAAATCTCTGCTAGTCCTCAGTTTTAATTTTCAGTTAGCAAACTTTCAGTCGTGGTACCGTTAGTTCAAGGGGGGTGTAAAGTTGTATCAGTGGCTCTAAGGGCCAGGGGCCTGGCCATAGGGCCCCTGGCGCCTGGCCACCAAGGCCAGGGCATCAAGCCCCCAACGGCTGAAGTAGCCGTTGGGGACCTCTGTCCCTTGCTGGCCGTTGGGGGCCTCTGCCCCTTGCTGGCTGAATGCAACCCTTCTCCTCTCTTCCTATAAATCTACCTTATGTTCACTCTTTTAAACTATCTATTTTGGTTGATCAATAATATTCATTCTTCACTATTTTTTATGTGCCTTCGTCATACTTGGTGAGATTATAGCATTTTCTAATGCTTTGTGATAGTTATATTGTGGTGATATTTACTCATCAACCTTGATATTTGTTCATCGATCTTTCGCTGCTATATTAGAGCATCGTCTTCATTACAGTCTATGTTGTTCTTAGACCTTATTTAAGGAGAATGTAATTTTTAATTTTACTATTTTGTCTCAGGTAAGACAGCAAGCAGATGGGCTCCAATGGGTAGAATCTAGCCGTTGGCACTTGGCACCCTCCAACAGCTACATTTCTAGCCGTGTGGAGCAGCTCTACTGGCTGCCTCCCTTTTTATATATACTGGCTCTTGTACACTTCATATCTTATGCCTTGTGCTTGTTTAGTGAATGAAATATCTTGAGGTTTTCTTGAGCGATTTCTGCTCCCTTGAATGCAATTTTATATTGTCTTTTGAGTTGTATATTCAAGTCCACTGTGTACTGTTTTCAGCTGAATCTGTTTGGTGGACTGTGAAAGCCACCAGGTATGGTTGCTGTGCGTGATTCCCTTACAAATCTTCTGTTAAACGAATATTAGGCACAGCTTGCTGTGATATACTAAATGATCCTTTTGTGTATCAGATGACTGTTGAAAAATTATTGGAGGCTTGAGACGTGCATCTCTAGTCTGCGTAAATCTCAATCTGTTCGGCGTGCGTCATCCCTCAAAACAATCTCTCATGCCAACTTTTCAAAAGAGGTAACTACAATAATTTTGGTACCATATGTCTTGATTGTTCCAGTAATCTCATTGCACCGTATTTCTTAATGAAATGGTTTATACCATGTGTTTGGTCCACTGAGCTTTTCTTTGACGGGTAAACATTAGGTCTGCGTGCAGAATATAGAAGAGTGCCTAATTATGGGATGCATGCCAGTGAGAAATGTACAAAAAGAATAGCTGTTATCTCATTTATTATGTTGTTTGCCCTCTGTCCCACATCCCAAATGTTGAAATCACTGGAAAACGTTTGTCAGTAGTGGAACAATGGGGGTTTCAACTTGAGGATGGGAAAACTCAGTGGACAAAAAATGGTCCCTCGTGTAATTTTGTAGTCAATCCTCAAAAGAAAAAGAAAAGAATGTGAAATGGCAAGGAGTAAGGATGGCACGACCAGAACCAAGTTTTACCCCACCTGCATCCGTACTCATGGGTACACGTCCCTTGACTGCTCATGTACCCAGAACTCTCAAACTTGGCCAAGCTTAGACAACCAAACCAGTTCTGATACTTAGTAGCCTGCCTACTGGACATCCTATGGAAGATATTGTTAAGATGTATTTTCTATTTTTTTTTTCTATTTTTTTTATTCAATGTATGACAGGACCCGAGGGCAACAAGGTTAGTCGGGCCCTGTCACATTGGGCCTGGCCGAATGGTCCTTGGCATCAGGCCCCAACCACTACCAGGGCCCCGAACAGCTAGTCCAGCTAGCCGTTGGGGGCTGGCTGGATGTTATCTGTCTCTTCTCTCCCTTCTTCCTATATAAAATCTCCCATATACACTCTGAAATATACACTTTTGTGGCTGATTAATATGATTGATTTTCGTTACTTTTTGTTGCACTTGAATGTGATTATAGCATTTTCTAAGGCTATGTGATAGGCACGTTGTGGTGATATTTATTCATCGATCTTCCACTGCTACATTGAAGCATTATGTTTGTTACATAGTATCAAAGTCATTCTCGATCGTGTAAAAGTGGTTTGTCACCTCGGGAAGCATGTCGATCGGAATTTTGTCTTTATTAGTTTACCTCTTTAATTTTTTTTCTCCTTGAAAAATAGATGAGAAAGAAGAGTTTAACTTTCGTTTACACCCTCGAACTACAAAACATAAGCCCAATCCATGAAAAATTACTTATATTTTAATAAATTATAGGGCTATATAAGTAGTTCGAAGGTAAAACCCTTCGTTAATGCCACGTTTGATTAAAAAGAAAAATACAAAGGAGGTCATAGAACAATTTTATAGGTGATCATAAACAATGTGAATGAGCATATCATGGACACTTTGACTAACTTCACTAATGTTAGAGAAGCATGAGAAAATTTGAAAAAATCTCATTTTCAAAGCAATGCGTAGCATCTCTTAGACAAGGAGATAAAGGAGTAAACAATTTTTTGATGAATATTCAAATGTATGGAATCAATTGTATATATATAAAAGAAATGTATATAATGTTTTAGTGAGGGACAATGTTAGGAAAATAAAAATTTCGTGTATCAATTTCTAAGAAGCTTTCTAAAAGAATTTGAAGGGGTAAGACCATCCCTCATCTATCGAAAACTCTTTCCTACTAAGGAAGAGTTTATTACCGATCTTCAATTGACGAACAAAAGATTGAATGAAGCTAGACTTCAAAGAGATATTGCCTTAGCCACATCTATACCCGAAGCAAATATCAAGACATATCGTCCTCCTCATTTTAAAATTGAAGGGTTAAATGAGGCTAGAAGAAAAGTTGTTTGCCACTTTTCTAGAGAGGCTGGTCATATTAGGCCAAATTGTCCTAAATTAAAAAAAAGGTGACCATGGTAGAAGAACAAGCCTCCTCCTCCATTCTTATACTTCAAGAAAAAGTGAAGCTATTCGAAGTTCAAAAGAAGGAGAAAGCAACAGTATAGTTTGCTCTTCAACTAAAAAAACTCAAGGTATGACTTCTTGATTCAGGTGTTTTTTTCCATGTCTTTTAATGAGAAAATTTTAAATTCATGTGTTAGCAATTCCCTATCTTATGTTTATATTGCAGATGGAACCAAATTAAATGTTGATAAGATTGGTGACCTTCAAAACAAAAATTTCGAGATCTCTAAAATAAGTATTGTTTTAAAATTAAATTTAAACTTGTTTTATATATCTCAAATTTCGGATAATAGTTGTTATAACTTTTTGATCCAAGGGATGTATTATAAATGATCACCTATCAAAGAAGGTAATTGGTTGTGGCTATAGGGAGGGTGAACTTTATATTATGGATTACTTGAATAGTATATGATATGCTAATGTTTTATCAAATAATAAAGGTGATATCTCTTATTATGTTATTTTCTTCGATGATTTCACTAGATATAGATGAGTATATCTTTTAAATTTGACTCTAAAATTAAGATTTTCATAACTGACTTGGGAGGAGAGTTTATGTCTAAAGAATTTTCAAAACTATCTTAACAAATTTGGAATTATTCATTAATCTTCTTACACTAAGACTCCCCCACAAAATTAAATTTCAAAACGTAAACATCATCATATTTTAGAAACCACAAGAACATTACTCTTATCTAGCAAGGTTCCTAACAATTTTTTGGCAGAAGCAATCATGATCATTGTTTATTTGATTAACCATATGCCTTCTTCCGTTTTAAAAAACATGTCTCTTATAGAAAGACTTTTTAAAATTAAGTAGGGGTATATTTAGAATTCAAGTTAGAAAGTATTATAAAATGAAACCCTACACTATTTGCATTCTCTAGTGAAAGAAAGGAGAGAGAGAGAGAGAGTGGACGGTTGCCAAGGAAGAGGCGTCGGCTCTCACCCCTTTTAACTTTATTTTTACAACAATTGTTTTATTATTTTTCATTGATTTAATTATGTGTGACTTCTTGTAACGACCAAGCGTTACTACACAGACTGTGCAATAGTGTTACTGCACAGACCGAGCGTTACAGCACAGAATGTACAGTAACAACTACATTTTGGATTATAAAAGGCCTTTAAAAGAGGCCTTCATAGTGAACATTCTCCAGGCAGATTTGGGGCAGCCTCGGACCAGCCGTAAAACGTGGAAGAATCGAACGTAATCCAGTGAATTCACCTATTTTTTAGTTTTTTGTTTTTTTCTAATTCTTGATGAAAAACTTGTTGAAAATCATCGTTTTGGGCTTGAATCGAAGGTTTGAGGTAGAACTAAGTGTTTTGGCAGGTTGGTAAGTCGAGGGTGTCGATTTGGTCGGGAAACGGTAGAACTATGTCGTTTTGGCAAGTTGGGTAAGTTAAGGTAGAACTAAGTGTTTTGGCAGGTTGGGCTTGGATCGAAGGTTTGAGGTAGAACTAAGTGTTTTCGCAGGGTTTTCATTTTCTCCAACTTTTCTTTTCACTTCCGCTTTTCGGCGAAATAATATTGCCGGTGGTTGTTCTTGGCCTTGGTCGAAAGAGGGGAGGTAGAGGAAGAGGGGTACTACCTTTGCCGACCTTAATCGTTGCCGGAAGCCGGTAAAATCGATGTCGGAAAACTATGGGAATCAGTTCTTTTGGGCGTGTCCCTCGTGTTTAAAATGTCATGAACCGACATTGATTTGTGTTGTGTCCTCGTATCACATGTTAAGAACCAGTTCAATGTTAAAACAGATTTCATGTCGGGTTCTGTGTCGAAAACGGGTCAAGTTTGAGTCGTGTCTTGAAATGAGTTTCTAGGTTAGAAACATGACCCGTGTCAGTAGTTACAGGTTTTGTGCTCACACAATGACACAGGCTACCTAATGTGTCACTCAATTTGGAACAGATATGGATTTAGGTATTAGTTTGGATCTCGGATAGTTTAAACAGATCCATATTGGGGTTTGGGTGATTTTAGGGTCATTTGGGATCCGATTTGGATACTGTTTGTTGCGTTAGACTCGTAGTTAAATAAGATTTAATATTTTAGTTATTTTTAATTGTTTAGAGATTAAAATTGGAGGATTTGGTGGTGATAAGAGTGGCCCAGCAGCTTTGGGACTAGATCTTAGCGCTTCTTCAGGTAGGAGGTTATACATTTTTTTACAGAACCATGCTATAAGTGATTTTACTTGTTTTAGATAGATTTAAATGTTCATGATTGATAAATGTTTTATTGATGTTTATGAAATGTTATTCGCAATTATGAGTTATTTAATATGCTTTTCAAATAGAACATATTTTGACATTGATTGATAAAAAGCATGTTTTGATATGCATGTGTTGTATGAACATGGTATTTAAATGTTGTATGGATTTAGTTTTCGATATTCGTGGATCTGGATATGATTTGTGAATGTGATGAACTGTAATTGGTTTTAGAAATGTAATGATGTGTGAATATACGAGCCGTACTTGTGTGATTTGTGTGGGGTCTCTAGAGACTTGCAGGTCTCTCGGGCGATCCGACTTGGGGCGAATACAGGGTGTGTTCTCTGGCACTCTGCCGTGAGAGTCGGCGTGGTTACCGTCGTGGATGGGGTTACCGAGGTCACGTTAAGGAGGGCCAAACGACTCCCGTGACCTTTGGGGCAGACACAATATGGGTTGTAATTATCGTAACTAATGATGTGTGCGTGTGTGAGTGTGTGCTTATGAATTTGAGATATTGATTCAAGGTAATTGTGCTTTGTAATGAAATGATTGGGAAACTATGCATGCTTTTAGTATGATTTCTGTTTAAAGATGTTTAACCTCCCTACTGAGCTGTGTATAGGAGCTCACCCCATTGTTTTACAGCTCATTCTGAAGCTAGCACTTCGAAGGCACACGGAGCATAGTAGTTGGATAGAGTTGTATTTTTATTTTAGATGGTATGATAAGTATTAAACGATTTATAAAGTATTGTTATTCGGGCTTATTGTTAGGTGGGCCCTACACCATTTTGGACGTGTTATTTAGAATTTCGATATGAATATTTATTTCAGTTAGATATTTCATTGAGTTTGAATTAAATTAGTACTGTATTTGGTTAATGCTCACCATCACGCTCGTGCGAGAAGCGACCACGTGGCATCGGCTCAGATTGGGTCGTGGTCGCGACCAGAGCGGGTGTGACAACTTGATATGAGAGCCTAAGGTTGTTAAAGTATATTTAATAGCGAGTTAATTATCGAAATATAATATTATATTTATGTGTAGGACTCACGAGGATTGGATCTCAATTTAACTCTGAGCGTTATGGGTGATGATAACGAGGAAATGCCATCGTACGGATCTACTGTAGCAGTTGAATACACCTCAGGGACCACTAGAGCCACCACATATTCCACTTATATAAGGTGGTCAAGATGCTGCAATATTACTTAGCAAGATGATCAACTTAGTGCAACACGTTCCTAGATAATCTATTGTAACTATTAACACTTGACAAAGAATGGTTGTAAGGAGTTTAAGGGAGTAATTTCAGATCGGTTGAAACCTTATGAGTGGATTGATAAACTGAATAACACTTTCGATATACTGGCTCCTACCGACGAGGAGAGGAGGGTGTAGTTGGCGTCGAGTCTTTTCGAAGGAAATACAAAACAGTGGTGGAGAGCACAGAAAGGGACCCGTAGCACTCCATGGACTTGGGAGGCATTTAAGAAGTATTTTTTGGTCATTTCTTTTGTCACAATGATCGGATGCGATTATAACTTGAGTTTAATCAAACTACAGTAGGACAATTTATCAGTGAGAGAATATACCAACCAATTCCTAAGGTTGTCGCAGTTTGACCTGGGTATGGTAATTACTGAGGCGCGAGCAAATAAGTATTTCTGAGGATTTTCTGATCCGATCCGTAAGTCACTGAGAGGAAAGATATATACAGATATTGATGAGTTACAAGTTGCTTCTACTCATGTAGATACAAATATTTTGTATTATAAGGGTAAGAAGAGGCCAACAGAACAGACTTTTGGCAACTCACATGAAGGCACGAAGAAGAGTAAACCAGCTCAAGCTCATCAGTGGACAAACAGGGGTAGTCAGACTCAGGCGAGAAATGGGCCTTCACGAGAGCAAAACAGCCAATAAAATCGTGGGATCACTTGTTATAATTGTAGAGGCACGGGACATAGAGTTAGAGACTGTCCTTCTGAGAAGAATTTTAAGAAAGGTTATACTTAGACATTTAGCAGTGTACAGAAGGAAGACATGAGAGACCGTTGTTTCATATGTAAAGAGTTTGGTCATCGTTTGTTTTGTTTCACCTACTTTTCTAAGTCATACGGGTTTAGACCCGAAACCATTAGATGGATTCTCTGTATGTTTTCCTAATGGTGATGTTATTTTAAGAATGGATTGGTTATCAAGGAACTGTGCTGTGATTGATTGCAAGAAGCAAGAGATCACTTTCTTTATCCCTCGAGAGACTATTTTCGTTTTTCAAGGTCAGCGAGAAGAGAACTCGGTATCTGTTATAACTGCTCTTCAAGCATATAATTATATACGAAATGGATGCGAAGGATACTTAGCATTTTATGCAGTCTGGAGTTGAAGAGAAGTTATTAAATGATATCAGTATAGTTAATGAATTTCCTGATATTTTTCGTGATGATCTACCGGGATTACCTCTAAAACAAGAGATAGAGTTTGCTATTGATTTGCAAACAGGTGTTAATCTTATATCTAGAGCACCCTATCGTATGACTCCTGCCGAATTACGAGAATTACAGGCTCAATTGCAAGATTTATTGGAGAAGCGCTTTATTCGACTAAGTACCTCACCATGGGGAGCACCAGTTTTATTCATGAAAAAGAAGGATGACTCACTTCGGCTTTGTATCGATTATATATAACTTAATCGGGTGACTATAAAGTGTTGTTTTAATGAAAAATCACTCAGCAAAATGAAGAAATTAAATCAGACATTGAAAAAGTATTGAAGGGGCTGGTCGGCACCCTTCTCCCTGTCGCCGCCACTCTTCCTGTTTTCATTCATACGTTAACCCTAATTACAATAGAGATTTTATAAAGCCTAATCTAACTCAATTGACCAATATACCCCTAATCAGTACTTAATTAACTCAAGGTCCTAATGGGATCCGATTTACAATAGACCTAGTAAGACTTATTTACACACACTGACTTCTGACATAAACTCTAACACTAACCCCTAATATTCCTATTTTTCCCTGATGAAGTGACAGTCAACCTTAATATGTTTGGTCCTCTCATGAAAAACGGGATTCAATGCAATTTGAATGGCATCTCTGCTGTCACTAAAAAATTCAATTGGAATATTGTTTTTGAGGCCAATCTCTTCTAGAAGTGATATAATCCATAGACCTTCACACATGCCCAATGCAATAGCACGATACTATGCCTCTGCACTCGATTTGGCTACCACATACTGTTTCTTACTTTTTCAAGATACCATATTGCCTCTAACACTTACCATATACCCTGAAGTAGACTTTCTATCAGTTTTACACCCTGCCCAGTCTGCATCTGTGTAAATTTTTATGTCTAGTGAGAATGAAGAGTATATAATAACCCATAAGTCAAAGTGGATTTCAGGTACCTGATGATATGAAATACAATACTCATATGATGTTTCGATGGGCAGTGCATCCATCTGCTGACATATCCAACCGCAAAACTAATGTCAGGTCGAGTAATAGTAACATAAATTAACTTCCCTACTAATCTTTGGTATTTACCGATATCTTCATATGATTCTCCCAGATTATCAGTTTCTCCCTTAAAAATTTCATTAGGAATAGAGCAAATTCTACAGTCTTCCATTTTTGTCTCTTTCAGTAGATCGAGTATGTATTTCCTCTAACTCAGAAATAAGCAACTATTCTGATGAATCACCTCTATCCCCAAAAATAGTGTAGTCTACCCAAGTCTTTAAGTCAAATAATAGATTAAGCCTCCCTTTTAGGTCATCGATGCCTTCTGTGTCATCTCCTGTAATAATGATATCATCCACATATACTAATAATATGATGATTCTCCTTCCTTGCTTGATGAACAGAGTGTGATCACTGGTACATTGTTTGAAACCCAAACTTATAATTCATCACTAAATTTTTCAAACCAAGCAATGTGAGATTGTTTTAAGCCATAAATTGATTTGTTTAATTTACATACCTTATTAGAATGTTTTCCTTGAAAATATCCAGGTGGTGGATCCATGTAAATGTCTTCTTTGAGATCTCCCTAAAGGAAGGCATTCTTAACATCTAGTTGAAATAGTTCTCATCTCTTGGTAACTGCCACACTCAAAATGATTCTAATGGTGTTCATCTTTGCCACTTGAGCGAATGTTTCAGTATATATTTGCCATTCCTTTTCTAAAGAAGGTATTGTATCCTCGCCTTCTTTTTCCTGCACTTTAATGTCACAAGGAGGAAGAGGTATCACATGAGATGGTTGAGAATCATATGAAGCGAATTCATGCATGCTATAAAATGGGGTATTTTCATGAAATGTGGCATCCATGGTAATATAAGATCTTCTGATAGGATCATAGCACTTGTAACCCTTCTGAGTAGATGAGTATTCCAGAAAAATACGCTTGATTGATCTGGCATCTAGTTTATCTCTTGAACCTTGATAAATGTGAACAATGCATGTGCATTCAAATACCCTCGGAAGTAGATGAAATTGTTTCTTCAAAGAACATAACATATGAAATGGTGTATTATCATTAAGAACCCTGCTTGGCATACGATTGATAAGAAACACAGCTATTAATATTGCTTCACCCTAGTAAACTTTAGGAGCATTACAACCAATCAAAAGAGTTCTGGCAACTTCTAAAATATGATGATTTTTTCTCTCAGAAACACCATTTTGTTGAGGAGAGTAGGCACAGGAAGTCTGATGTAATATTCCATGATCAAGAAAGAAAGAATGAAGAGAATTAGACATAAATTCATCATCATTGTCACTTCAAAAAACTTTAATAGTATGCTAGAACTGAGTGAGGATAAACTGGTAGTAAATTGGAAGGATATTCTTTACTTCATCTTTAGTTTTCATGAGATATAACACAGTAAATCTAGTGCAGTCATCAATAAATGAAATAAAGTACTTATATCCATGTAGAGATGTAGTAGAACAAGGACCCCAAATGTAAGAATGAACGACTTCAAATGGAATAGAGGATTTTTTTTTCACTCAAAGGAAAGGAAGTACGATGATGCTTCGCCTTTTGACAAGTCTCACAATTCAAATTCAAATTATTACAATAACTAAATTCAGGTAATAACATTCTAATTTTAGATAATGGTAAATGTCAAAGTCTCTGATGCTAACGAGGTAGATCTTCTCTCTGTCTCTCTGTAATGACTGTTGATTGCATGGCTGCTCCTTTATTCTCTTCACAGAAATAGAGGCCTCTTTTAACACTACCCTGCCCAAAGATCCTCCCCGTCCTCAGTTCCTGAAAGAAACATCCAGTAGAATAAAAAATTATACGGCATTTCATATCGTGAGTCATGACAAAGACGGATAATAAATTGACTGATATATCTGGAACATGTAAAACATTTTGTAATATGCCGAAAGGTGTAGTTATACTCCCTTTTCCAACTATCGATGTGTGCGAGCCATCTGCCAGTCGGATATTAATTTGCTCCTTAATAAACTCATAGTTATCGAAGAAGTCTCTCCTACTAACCATGTGATCATACTCAATAGGGAGGAATATTTATATTACCCTTAGCCAAAACGGAAAACGGATATGCCATAGTAGCTTGTGAATCACTATTGGAAGAAGTGGATGGAAAGTGTGAATCTCTCATGCGACTGTTGGAAGATGTAGATGGAATGTGTGAGTCAGTCAAGCGAGCCTTGAGTAGTTCGATTTCTTTCTTCATATCAGCCAATGATTGTGCACTGTTTTCAATACCTTGCTTTTCACTGATTTCTTTCTTCATATCAGCCTTGAGTAGTTCGATTTCTTTTCACTCTGATCACTGTTATAATAGGCTATGTTATATATTTATTCTGATAATGAGTAGGTCGACCCACTAATTTCCAACAAGTTTCCTTTGTGTGTCGAGTTTTTCCACAATGAGAACAAGTTAACTTTTCCTTTTCCTCAGGAGTCTGTGTGGATCTACCTCTGCCACGACCATAACTTCCTTTCTCCTGTGAATAAGAATGATTGGAGGTATTTCTTCCTACGAATGCAGTATTTTCTGGACTGATTTTTGTCTCTTTCTCTAAAAGTTTTCTGTCTTCTTCTTTGAGTAACAAAGAGTACACAGTACTTAGGGATGACAGCAATTCTCTGCTTAGAATATTATTTTTTACTGCCTCATATTCTGGAGAAATGCCCCATAAGAGATCAAACACTTTCCTTTTTTCAAATTCCTCATTACGTTCTTGTGTGCAACTTAGACATTTGGTCTTGGAATAAAAATGAAGTTCCTCCCATAATCCTCTGAGTTTTGCATAGTACTCACTAATTGATCTGCCTTATTGTCTGCATTTTCTGATCTTCTAAATAAGATCGTATTTCTTGGCAATATTTTTTCTGTGAGCATAGGCCTCCTGAACCGCTAACCAAATATCCTTGGCAGTGTCTAGGAACATGAATGTATTGCCAATGAAAGGTGACATTGACTGAATAAGCCAAGCACTAACAAGTGCATTTTCCCTGCTCCATCGAGGATACAGTGGATCAGTAGTAGGAGGTTGAGAAACATCACCTGTTATATAATCCCATCGCTCCCTTGCCATTATGGTTAGTACTATGGATCAGGCCCACTGGAGATAATTCCTACCATTTATGTTGAGATTGGTTATTTGAAGTCCCTCTCTGTCTGTCGTTGCATTATTTTCAATAGCATCACCCATCTTAGGCCTTTCTATATAAAAAATAATTCAGAGATCCACCAATTAAATGATGTCAATTGACTTAATATTCAAAAAGCAAAGGTGCCGATCCACAATATAGTGTGCTGCCTAACTTTGTACCACTCACGTATCCCCGTAACCTTTTGTAGTATAGGTAATTTTCTATGGTTTGGGATCATGTTTTGTGGTTTTATATTATTAAGGTAAAATCTTTGTTTTTCATGAATTACGAAAATGCTTCAAATGATTTGGAATGACTTGGAGAAGAAATAAAATGCACTTACTTAAGCGAGTAATATGCGTAAGATCTTGTTTTTCTTCAAAAAAGCAACTTCAATTCTTGATACGCATTCCAAGATAATCCCAAGCACGATCTCGGTATGATACCATGTAATGAACAAAGCCTTCGATCACCAATGACTGCCACAGTCCATCAAGACTCAATTGCGTAATGCAATCCACACAAACAAATTACCACACTTGATGTGCACAAGAAAGAGAAAGCAAGAAGAAGAATATTATTAACTTGAAGCACAAAGTCTTAGTTACAAGAGTTGATACTCATCTCTTTTTATAGGATTAGACAAAGAGCTGTTGGGAGAATTTGCTGCCAACAGCGAGTAGCTGCTGTTGAACTAGCCATTGTCGGCAATCCTACATAGTGTGACGATGATCTTTGTGGAAGGCACACCACTTAGACTGGTCTTTATTCGTTGAGGATTTCTTTGACTTCTTCGGCCTGCTGACAACCTCCATTGCGATAGGATCAGGAGGATGTCTTTGGTGTTGTGAGAAGAGTGAGAAAGAGTATCTTCTTCTCTGGTGCCTTCTCTTTGTGAGCCCTTTTGGTGGCTAGTGCCGACAATTTGTTGCTGGGCGTATTTTTTTTTGGTTCAGCAGGTTCTCCAAATTTTTGTCACAGCACGCCTCTGTTTTGATCGCTATCCTAACATGGGCAACCAGCTCGCTTAAGTTGGAAGGATGATCTCTTTAAATATCATTGACATAGCATTCATGCCTCAATCCATTCATGAGCACTACAAAGGTTATGACTTTATCTAGCTTCAAAACCTGGATTATCACTTACTGAAGCGCTTCTAGTAATCTTGGATAAGGTGATTGGAATTACCTTGTACAGAGTTGCATTGTCGTAAGGCCACCATGGGCTTATAATGCGCCAGATAGTCGACCAAATGGGACTTCTAATCATATTTGTTGGACGTGGGTTGCTTGAACTTGCACAATGCAGGACCCGTTGCATCTCCATTGAGAAAGGCTCCATATCATTATCCAGCCAGGCATCCTTCTCGGGAGAAGACAGTTTTTAGTTCAGGAATTCTTCTATCTACTTCAGCCGTTCAATAGTTTTTCATGTTGCATTGCTTGATGATGCCTCCAATAGAGGATAAAATGAGAGAACATCATTTAAGATGGTTTGGACATATAGAAAGAAGATCAAAAGAAGAACCTGTAAGAAGGTTAGAAAAACTAAATTTGGAAAGTATTAAAAGAGGTAGAGGACGACCACAAAAATGTTGGAAAGAACCAATAAAGAATGATCTAGCTTATTGGGAGTTAACTGCTAACATGGCACACGATAGGGATCTGTGGAAACAAAGAATCCATGTAGCCGACCCATCTAGTATGGGAAAAGGCTTAGTTGTTGTTTTTATCGCTTGATGATGCCTCGACGGAGTTAGCATCAGTTCTTCTGTTTTGCTGGTGAGCCGTAGAAGAGGCAGTTGACGCTAGGCGAGATGGCTGAGTAGCAGGCACCCTTTTGGCACCATCGTCCTCTAATGGTAGGGCCGATAGGCTTCACGGCTACAAACAACCTCGTGGTGGTGGTGTGGAATTCTGTCATCATCATTAAGAGGGAGAGTACGTTGAAAGTGTTCCCCTTCATCATAATGAGTCAAATGGTGATCTCATTGCGCTAGTTCCCAGAACCAGTTGACCACGTCTTGAAGTTCCATGATTTGGGCCACCAGCCTGTAGAAGATTGCTTGCTAATCTAGTTGACCGGTATTGGTGGCATGGCAACTCCCAGTCTGCTCCTAGTTACATTAAGGATTGACCTCTCCTTAACGAGGTTGCTCTAACAACCATTTAATTCCCTCCATCAGGCTAATTGGAAGTACAGTAGGACCACTCTTCTTTGTGGGAGCCATAGTTCCTGAGAATCTATGACCACGTTGGCTGATCTAACGACCATTTGATTCCCTTAATGAGGCTGATTGAAAGTAGTATCACTCTTCTTTATGGGAGCCATAGCTCCTATTGACACGTACTGGAATCTATAACCATATTCCCGTAGATGGCGTCAAAAAGTCACGGTGTGAAGACTATCATCCTTGAATAGTGATATTATGTTTGAAAGTCGATGTCCCTTGAAACAGTTGTATCTTTGCAAGGACATAAGCCACATAAAAGCAGTGGGAAGGATTCCCTGTTCTTATGATCAAAAGAGATCGTAGCCGACGAGTAGACCCTACGGACCTTCTCTAATGCTCAAGCTAGAAGGAGGACCAATGATTCAAGTAAAGAGTTGAATAGTAAATGATAGGTCATTACCTCGTACACAAGGTATTGCATGCATTTATACTACAAGACCTAGGGAACCCTAATTGTTCCTATTTGCAAGGATAACCAGGCTTTGGTAGGTTCCTATTTGAGAAAGGATAGAGAGGTAGAATTATCTTTATAATCACGTAGATAGGTGAAGACCATATCCATGTTGGACATTCGCTTGATCTCGTTATTTTATCAGGAGTTCTACACCGTATGAAAAGGAATCAATTGTTGAATCCTTATGGATCTGATCTTTGCTTATGTGGCTATACATCTACTTTAACATCTTTAATTATGCCATTTGCACATGCTGGCATCACCATTGCGTTGTAGGATTTACCTTTCAGTTTGATTGGTATATGATCATGGAGTTGCTGATGCACCTTCCAATTTGGTTATCCTTTTTTCTTGGGTGATGGATTTAGTTATCCTTTTCTATATCTCCATCAATGCCCCATCTTCATCCTCATTCAAAGAGCCCATGGGTTGAAATCAAATGCCCCAATTCTTTCAGTTTCTTCACTCTTCTCAAGGTTTTCCTTTTGGTTAAGCAGAAAGCATGTAATTTACAAAGCCTAGTTGGCATTTTTCCAAGACGGCATCAATCTCAGGCCTTTTTCTTTTGAAAAGTTCCAATCCCATTTTGAGATACACTAAAGGAAACATTATAATATTGCTCATCACAAATAGTCAATAGTTTTTCCTTCCTAAAACATCTCTTGCAAGTATGACGGTGAGAAAGATCAGGGCGCTTCTTCCCATGTGATATTTCTCGTTGGTGGCATGCATTAGAAAGTTTGCCATATAATTTAGTTATTTAACTTATATATGCTTTCTGTCAAAAGAAATGGGGAAATATAATGCTAGTTTCAGAGTATCATCTATCTGAAACTGTAAAATCAGACAAAAGGTTAAAAATATTGCAACATTTGGTAATTTTAGATTTAAAGCATGATGATTTCCATTTCTTCCTATATCTTTTTAAAACTTACCTTTTTTTTTCACAAATAATCTTATGTATGTTTAATCAAACTCTGTATGCCTAACTAAGTTTCTATGTTGTCAATAGCGGTTAGCGGGTTGTTAGCGGTTGACCCTGATATAGCGGTAGCGGGGATATAGCGGATTTGGCGGTACACTTTTATTTATGATTAAAAAATTATATATATAATAGGTTTTCTAACTTCTAAGAAATATCAAGAAACATAACCAGTTCTTTAATAAATGAACGAGCAAAACAGTCACTAATGAACAGAAAAAAGTAGTAAAGGAGGAATGCCACATACCTTTTAGCCCATATTATTTGTAGTCTGCCTCATCTCCGGCCAAAGTGCATGAAAGTTCGGACATTAAAGCAAAAAAACAATGATAAGTGTCATCACTTTCAATGCTTAATACAAGTCGAATAGCAAACTATAAAGAACACAATCACTTGCAAGTTGCAACTACAGATAACATATTACATTATTTTGATCATACTTACCCACTAATCAAAGACAATGACATTTTCATTGAACAATAATTTGCAATAAAGCATCGAAAGTAGCCTTATAAAGCATCTTTAATGATTGTACATAATGTTATGCTTATGCATCCTTCAAAAGTACATAAATGCCAATAAGCTAATTCAGAAAGTACATAACAACCATCAAAATTCAATTACAAATTTACAATCAGTGATTCAGTATCACACTTAATTGTTTAGGTCATATTCACTCATTTTCAGAAAAAGATCCGTATTCTTCTATTTCCTCTTCCTCCTTATATGTTTCTTCAAAATTAAATTCTTCTTCATCTTCCATAGGCATCTTATCATTCCCTTTGCTTTGCCTTTTTGTCGCTTTCGTGTCCTCGACCTTGTATAAACAGCAGTAGCACCCGTTCTTGATGCTTTGGATGCCATATCGATATTTCGCCAAGGGAATCATTATCACCAACGAACTCATCATCAGTAGGATATTCATCATGATCTTCAACCGATGCCAACGTGATGGGGTCAAAATTTGCTCCATTAGATTTCCTTTCTTCGTACCTTCTTCTGAGCTTTTCGTTATATTGCACAAAAGGTAAATCGTTAAGCTTTTGATGCAATAATCTATTCCTTTTCTTCGTATGAATCTAAGATAAGAGAAAGAATTTAGGTAAGTTGTTAACTCAATAAAAAAACTTTCATTTATTTATAGTGTAAATAAAAGCATAATTCTTAATTTCTTACCATTTCAAAGGTACTCTAATTGCGCTCACATGGTGTAGCACTACAAATAAGGCTCAAAACCCGTATAGCAAAACTTTGCAATTCACGGCATCCATAACCAAAGGTCATCCACCATTCAGCTATTAAAAAAAGTTAAAAATCATGTGTAAACAATAAGTTAATCATATTCAAAATCCTTAAATCATATCTTAATAATGAAATAATTAAGAAAGCAAAGTTGCTTGAATTAATTACCTGGTGCACATGTTTTCCTTGAACTTATAGCTAATTCTAGTCCAAAACAACTTGTTGCACTTCGATAACTTATAAGTTGATGAGTCACTTGTTGTTGTTCTTCCTTACTTCGTACAAGTATAGCTATAACCTTTAACAAACCACCTTTAATTTCAATATTAGATTCTATCTCATCATAATCATAATACAACCTTGGATTCAAAAACAATGCAGCAGCATGTAATGGCTTATGCATTTGCCTGTCCCATCTTTTGTTTATGATCTCCCAAATAAAAGCATACTGCTCTTCTTTGTTTTTTATATTAACCTATAAAACAAGAAGTTAAATGTTATTAATTTATAAGATTAATAAGTAAAGATTAACAAATAACACATAAAATTGAAATATTTACGCACCTTTATTTGTTCCTTTACACGATCCATCTTCTCATAGATGTAGCCCATGGCTGGTTTCTCATCACTGTCGACCATACGTAAAACATCTATCAAAGGACCCATTGCTCTAAGTGAAAAACTAATGCCCTTCCAAAATCTAAGTTGCAAAATTATTGCCTTAGATTGCTTTCCTTCAATACTATATGATAAAGGGCATTTCTCCCATTGTTCAGAAATAACCATCGATCTTAGAGCTTCTTTTGACTGCCACAAGCTGTCCAGAGTTAAGAATCTAGTAGCAAAATGAGTCACAGTCGGTCTATGTATGCCTTTTCCTCCTGTAAAATGTCTCATCATATGCAATATCTGACCATGAGCATACATAAATGTCACTAGCTTCTTTGCCCTGGTGAAGATGCCTTTTAGTCTTTTTGTCTCTCCAATATCTTCAAGCATCAAATCTATGCAGTGTGCAACATATGGTGTCCAAAACAAATGATTAAATTTGACCATCAACATTCTACCAGCTGCAACATAATTTGATGCATTATCTGTAACCACCTGCACAACATTCTTCTCTCCAACCTCTAAGATTACTTTTTTTAACAATGTATACAATTTATTTGCATCCTTTACTTCTTGGGATGCATCAATGGACTTAAGAAAAATCGTACCTTGAGGACAATGCACTAAAATTTTCATTAGTGTTCTCTGTTTTCTATCTGTCCATCCATCTGACATAATAGAACATCCATAAGTAGCCTAATAGCTTTCTAAATCCATTTATAAACTCTCTTACTTTTCCCACTTCCTTCTCTAAGAATGTTTCCCTTCATGATATGATGGAGTCTTCATTCCAGGTCCAAACTGCCCTATATCATTTACCATCGCTTGAAAGCTGGGGGATCTCACAGCATTAAAAAGGATTCCATTTTGATACATCCATCTGCTAATGGATATGCATACTCGTTTTCTTTCTTCTTTCTTATATCGCTTTTCCAATGTAGCTTGTCGTAGTGAGTCTGGCGATGAACGCACTAATGAATCCATGGGTCCCTTCGAAAGTGGTGGTCGTGAGCCAAATAACGATGAAGATGCATTTTGGTTGTGATGATACTGTTCGTCATTTATGCTTTTGTTGTTGTAAATGCAAGGTGGAGAATTTTAAAGCTAAAGGTATGACTATAATCAGTTAGTCCCGGCCAATTTGGGTGTGCAGATTGAGGCTCTCTTAGGATGAGGTAGTCTGCGGTTTTGGGTTCTTTTCCTGGCAATAACATAATGCAGCTAATTGCCTTTGAGATTACAGGACTTAACACCCATGAGGAATATACTCAAAGGGGTTAGGGGTTGTGTTTTTCTACATTATCATTGGCCATTATCTTTCCATAATGCAACACCTTAAAGAGTCGGTGCTTATCAAACTTGTACAATAATGAGATGGGAGCAAGGGGATCGTTCATGATATACTACTCTTTCCTCTTCATGCCTTTCTGCCTGTACCCTGGAGATGAGCCGTTCTGATTTTCATGTGGGGCGGAAGTTGATTCTTTGTCCCTTTATTGGAACATTCAAGAAGAGATGGATGATATTGTATGGTGATATATGTATTTACATACTCATATTGCTCAATTACATTCGAGTTAGAGAAACTAACTGAAAAAGAGGTGCAGTTTCATGGTGATAGATATACTTTTGAGATACTGTCCCTGAACAGAGGAAATTTTCGTAGACTAAGTCTAGCATGGACAAGAAAAAGGGCACACTTCCACAGTTTTATTTTCCTTCGTCTCACAATCACCTTTAAATATTATTTGTCATGAATGTATCCCCGGTTGCAATGAAGGAAGACTATTATCTGTCATCTTATTATTTGTTATGCTACCGTGGCCCATACAAGATCTCGCTGTTGTTTTCAACTAGCTATTTGCATTTTTCTGTCTTCCAGCTAGTATAACTGTCAGATGTTATTTATATAATATCGTATTTATTGCTTCTATTTCTTTTTTTCTTCTAAATTTTGGATTAATAGCATAAGCCAATCTCTTTCTTTTGAATTCACTTGTTTTTTGTTTCAATGTATTTCGAAGGAGGAAAAGATGTTTAAATAATAAAATAAAGCTAGTGATGCCCTAAAGCTATATATAGACAGGAAGGACGTGCCCTTAGCCTCAAAATCTTACGCATGGTTATCCAGCTTACAACACAAAGTTTATCAAAAAATGCAATAGGCATTGGATAGAAAATAAGTGCTCATACTTCAAAATTAGTTTCAGTATGTTTCGTTAATTCTAAATTTCTAGCTTTGAGTTGCTTGTCGTACATGTTTACTAGCATAGCCTTCTGCCTGTAACCTGGCCTCATGCCATGTTAAGATCTCTCTCGTGCGGAGTGTGTGCATGTGCAGGCATATTTCCTTGTGCTAGTGGACGTCACACATCAATATTGCGTTCTCCAAGATCCAAGATGCACCAATCTAACTAACCCAAATCCTACGGTACTCCGTATGAACCATCTCCAAGACACAAATACACTAATTACTAAGCACCAAAGCTAGACACAACCATCGATTGCACAATGCACGATCCTTTGAGTCGTACATATGCAAGGAGCTCTATGGGATCACCACGCATGGAGTCTGAATGCCGAGAAACACGTAATGTGACAACTAAATTAGAATGCTCTTTCATTAAGATCATCTAAATTAAACTTCCGTGCCGGACGAAATTCATAGCAAGCTCACGGGCTTGTCATAAACGGAAAGAAAAGCTTCTTCGAACTTCCTAATGTCAAAATTTGTTCTCGTCTTCTTAAATCGGTAACAACTTGGTTGTTACTAGAAGTCGATGCACTTGCACTGCGGAAACTTCTACATCAAGAAGTTGACCTTGTTCGGTTTTGTTAGGGAAATTCACACCGATCAAGATAAAGGAACTGCCGGTGGTCTAAGGCCAAATCGATCCTTAACATGCATAGAAAAATGCGAAAAATGTAGGTTGATTGGCCACCAAAACGATTATCATGTTATTAGATGATGAAGAAAGAAGAAATGCAACAAGATGGAACCTCAAAATCACAGCCAGTTTTAAATGAAGATATCTACATTGTGCAACAAGGAAAAACTTTTAGATTAGTATAATGTGGTTTATTAAAAATTCACTTTAGTTTCTTATATTTCACTTTTAAGTTTCAAAAATCATTAATAATATCTTATCACCAGTCCCGTTAGCTTGAGCATGCCTGAGCCTTATGTGGCTGATGTAAAATGTTGGCGTGACACGATTGCTCACATGACAATGGTGTGGAACATATATCATATGTTAGTCTGACATAATGTTAACATCAATGCTAATGTGGTATTGATTAAGTGTTGATATGGTACCGACATCTGGTACTAAATCTTTAGTTTAGTACCCTATAATAACATAATAAATTCACTTTAATATCTTATAATATCTTACAAACTACAACAACAACAACTAAGCCTTTTCCCATACTAAATGGGGTCGGCTACATGGATTCTTTGTTGCCACAGAGCTTTATCATGTGCCATGTTAGCAGTTAACTCACAATAAGCTAGATCATTCTTTATTGTTTCTTTCCAACACTTTTGTGATAGTCCTCTACCTCTCTTAATACTTTTCAAATTTAGTTTTTCATACCTTCTTATAGGTTCTTTTTCTGATCTTCTTTCTATATGTCCAAACCATCTTAAACGATATTCTCTCATTTTATCCTCTATTGGTGCCACTCCTAATTTGTTTCTAATAACCTTATTATGTATACGGTCTTTTCTTGTATGACCACTCATCTATCTCAACATCTTCATTTTTGTCACAAACATCTTTTGTACATGTTGATGATTAACTACCCAACACTCATAACCATAAAACATGACAGGTCTAATTACTGCTCTATAATATTTATCTTTTAACTTTAATGATATCTTCTTATCACAAAGAATACCTTATGCTCCTTTTCATTTTAACCTAGCAACATTAATTTTATATGTAACATTTCTATCAATTATTCCATCACTCTAAAAAACTGACCCTAGGTATTTAAAACTTTCATTTTAAAGATGCAATATGTGCCAATTTTAATTTATATGTCCTCTGAAGTAACCAAATAATCAAACTTACATTCCATATATTCTGTCTTTGTTCTACTAAGTCGGAGACCTTTGCTTTCTAATGTTTCTCTCCATAGTTCCAATTTTCTATTAACTTTTTCCTTAGACTCCTCCACTAACACAATATCATCCGCAAATAACATACACCAAGGTACTTCATCTTGAATATGTTTTGTTAACTCATCAATCACCATTATAAATAAGTATGGACTTAAAGTTGATCCTTGATGTAACTCAATATTAACTTCAAAGAAGTCTGTCATTCTTTTGTGAGTCCTCCCACATGTTTTTGCATCATCGTACATGTCTCTTATAAGGTTAATATATGTCAATGAGATACCTCTTTTTTCCAAGGTTCTCCAAAGAACCTCCCTCGGTACCCAATCATAAGTTTTTTCTAGATCAACAAATATCATGTAAAGGTCTTTCTTTTTTGCTCTAAAATATTCCAAAAGATGTCTGAAAAGGTGAATCACTTCAATAGTAGTTCTGCCTGACATGAATCCAAATTGGTTCTCTGTTGTACTTGATACTTGTCTTAACCTATGTTCGATAATTCTTTCCCACAATCTCATAGTATGAGTTATTAACTTGATACCTTAATAATTCGCACAATTCTAATTGTCTCTCTTTTTCTTATATATGGGTATAAGTGTACTCGCTTTCCATTCCTCGAGCATCTTTTCATTTCTCCATATTTTATTAAATAGTCTTGTGAGCCAAGTGATTTCTATTTCTCTTAGTATTTTCCAAACTTCTATAGGAATATTGCGTGATCCTACAGATTTACCACTTTTCATATGTTTAAGAGCCTCTTTGACTTCATTATTTTGAATACGTCGATAGAAATTGTGGTTTATATACTTTTCTGATTTGGCTAACTCTCTTAAGTTAATACTAACATTTTTGTTTTCATTAAAAAGCATATAAAATAGTTTTCCCATCTATTTTTTATATCATCATTTGCCACTAGAATTTTTTCATCTTCTTCTTTGATGGATTTAATAGGATTAAGATATTTAGTTTTCTTATCTCTAGCCCTAGCTATCATAAAAATATCTCTTTCATCCTCTTTTGAGTTGAGTTTTTTATATAAATCCTCTCAAATTTTAGATTTTGCTTCACTAACCGCCTTTTTCGCTTCCTTCTTTCACTAGTTTTCTTATAAGCATCAAAAGTTTTACTAGTTTTCTTAGCATAATGTAATTTGTAATATGCCCTCTTTGCCTTGACTTATCACACATTTGCTAATTTTATTTAAATTATCTTATCTAACTCTTCCCAAAAAGGTATCTTTATACTATCTTCTAGTATTACTTGGGGTGCATAAGCACAAATTATATTCAAAACCTCTGCTCCTAACACTAATTTCAATGTCATGATTCAGTCACCATATCATTGTATGTCTACTATACTATCCTTTAAATCTTTTTTTATGATAATACTAACTCCGTTTCAAGCATTTTTCTTACTTGAGTACAATAATTTAAAACTTGTATCCTCTATCTCCTTTACTTTTTCTCTAACCCACTTTGTCTCCTGTAAACATATAATATGAATCTTTCTCTGAATCATAGTATTTACCAGCTCCATTAGCTTACCGGATAATGTTCTGATATTCCAAGAACTAATATGAATCTTATTATCTATGATTAGCTTTCTTACCCCCCGCATCCGTAAATATTGAAAATGTGGAGACAGTCTCTGTAAATTATTCACTACATTCGGGCGACAATATAGCGGGACTAACTTTTTTACCTACACCTATTCATGGGGAACCCTCTCTAGAATTGATTCACTACATCCAAACGAAAATATAGTGACCCTTGCTTACTTATCACTGCATTCGGGCTCTACAACCCGTCACTAGGTGAGACGCCCCAAAGCAATGCTCATAATTTGTGTAATCCATGGTATAAAAATACGATGAAGTTTTATGTTGACTGTCAGAAGCCTAACACAACCCTCTTCCTTTATCCTGGCTTGGAACCGACAATGCAAGGTTGATTCCTTACATGGGCCGAGTTAATATCTTACAAAGTATCAAATTATTAATATTTAAACAAAATATTAAATATTTAAATGCTTAAAACATATACTTAAAATTAATTTTGATAAAAACATTTCTTAAAATGAATTTTAATTTATATTAATAATTTATTTTAATTTAACATGATTAATTATTAATTTAAATCTTAATTTACATGTGTGACTTTTAATTTTATAATCATCATTACACGAGTTAATTATGATGGTCATGAAAATTAATGTGTAAGTTGATATTATTGATATGAAAATTAAGTTTATAAAATAAATATTTGATAATTAATATTTAATAGTATGAAAAAGTAATTTTTAATATCATAAACTAATTTAAGATATATTAATATAAATTAATGAAGCATATCATTTTTCATGCTTTCTACCTTTGGTTGGTTTATTGCTAAACTGATGTCATTAATCTAAATTAATATTAAAATTTACAATTAAATGTTTAAATAAAATTAAATTTATTTAATGTCTAAAATAAGGTTATTATTACAAATTAATTTTAAATATACAACAACAACAACTAAGCCTTTTCCCATACTAGACAGGGTCGGCTACATGGATTCTTTGTTTTCACATATCCCTATCGTGTGCCATGTTAGCAACTAACTCATAATAAGCTAGATCATTCTTTATTGTTTCTTTCCAACACTTTTGTGGTCGTCCTCTAGCTCTTTTAATACTTTTCAAATTTAGTTTTTCTAACCTTCTTACACCTTGTTCTTTTGATCTTCTTTCTATATGTCCAAAGCATCTTAAACGAAATTCTCTCATTTTATCCTCTATTGGTGCCACTCCTAATTTGTTTCTAATAATCAAATTAATTTTAAATGTATGTTTTAAAATTTTTAGTGAAGCTTTTTATCAAAATATGTATTAATAAATTAATTTTAAAATAAATATTAATTACTTTTAAATATTTAATATTTATTTGATGTTAGTTTATATTAATAATTTTGTACTATAATTTATTTAAAAATACAATAAATTGTTAAGGTGATTTTTATGATACAACATAATACTAAAATGAAGATTTAGTGTCATAGTGACGTAATGCTATACTTCGACATAAGCACTAATATCACATAGAGAGAGGGGGAGAGACATATTATATCAATACCATGTCATTGCCACGTCAACGGTTATAACACGTTAGCATTCTTTGTAAGCCACGTGAGATTCTATGATAGTGATAGAGTATTAAAGTGATTAGATTTTCGGTAAACCCATAGTACTAATATGAAGTTTTCCCTTTTCTATATGCAGAACTTGCAAAGTTCATGACGAACCTTTCTGAAAATTGATTTACACAGAAATTCATAATAGACTCCGACCAAAATAAGAAGGTTTAGTAATTGCGTTGCCAGAAGCCCGATGATGCGTAGGGCCAGACCCCGATTCCGAAGGAAATTAAGACAGACTCAACACTGTTTAGGAATTCACGAAGCACCCCATATTTGACTTTTGAAAATGCTTAATTAATTAGCCTTCAGTAGCAAATGCAACCCTCTTGATGAATTCGCCTTTTCTTTTCTGGTTGTAAAATGTGTGTCGTATATGCATCACATGCGATGATTTTTGTTCTATTGTACAGTCGGGTTGCTCATCAATTGAAGTCGTCTGAAGCGTTGTAACAAATGAAGAGAAAACCCCATTGTTTGCCCATTTTTCATGAATTTAACGCTGAGATCAGAAAGCATTGAAGCTTCCGCCTCGTTGCACCTCGAGGATTACGCCTTGTTTATGGTTTTCAAGGATCTCGTTAAGCCTCGGGCTTTTAAAAACCTTGCCTCTTAGATCATGCGTACATATGAATGACATCGTTCTGTTTTTACTTGTGAATTCTGTTGACAAACACTTGCTTCTTCTGTTTTATGTGTTGATGATTTCAGATGGCCGGAGAAGGGGAAAGAGATCAGTTGTGCGTAGATATCTTTGATCACATCGACGATTTCATGGACTTCCCCAACGAAGACAACGTGGACGGAAAGATTTGTGATGGCATGGAGATTTGGCCAAGCGACCGCATGTTAGGCGGGATGATCACCAACTGCTTCTTCTCCGCTGTAGAACACGGCGTTGCTTTCGACCATCCAGAGGAATTCCCTCTTCCAGTAAGTCTCCTTAAATTTGTTGCCGCATATAGGCGAATTATGAGAGGTGAAAAATATGAATTCGGCGGGATTGATGAGCATATAGCTATATTCTTAACGTAATATTATTGAATGCTTGACTTTTTTCTTTGTTTCAATATATTATGAGTACGTGTTGGGGATGCAGCAATTCGAGGACATGGACTGGCTCTCCAACTTTGTCCAGGACTCCTTCGCAGACAGTCCTGCTGTTGCCGATGCTTCAAATCTTGTCACTCTTAGCGGTAGTAGCAGCAACAACAACCTCATCGATTCCAAGGACAGGCAGTTCTGCCCAGCTCCTAGCCCCGTATCCGTCTTGGAAAGCACTTCCAAGCCCGAGACCGTTTCATCACATGCAAACCGGTCAGACACCACCCAATTAAGCAGCAGCAGCAGCCATAATAATAAGGATGATGCCCATCTTCCCTCCTCTGTCACCGCCCGCGCCAGGAGCAAACGGCCCCGCTTACCCGCCTTTCCTGCTCGGATCACCAACAACAACGATGAACATGCCAAAAATGCTAGTTTCATAATCCCTCCCACTTCATCCGCGACTTCCAGGCTGTTCTTTAATTATTGTCCATCAATAGTCCAGTCGGCTGAGCTCGATCCGTTTGGAGAGTCAAAGCCACAGTTGAAGTCAAAGGTGATCAAGAGCGGTGGGTGTGAAGGAATTAGAAAGACGGTGGTAGAGCAGTCGAGCGTAAGAAAGTGCTTGCACTGCGAGATAACAAAGACACCACAATGGAGGATGGGACCGATGGGACCTAAGACGCTATGCAACGCATGCGGCGTCCGATTCAAATCCGGCAGGCTCTTCCCCGAGTATCGCCCGGCCGCAAGCCCAACGTTCGTGGCATCAAAGCACTCGAATTCCCACAAGAAAGTTGTAGAGATGAGGATCAAGAAGAGAGCGGCTGAATACCCAGGTTTGGGCAAGTAGCTGCAGCATCTTGTATCGCGTTGATGGTAGACCACGTGAAATCGTGCATGGTAGAGAGATCCAGGCTTGCACTGCGCGCTTTGAAATTGAATGTTCCTTTTCTTTCTTTCTGCTCTTCCGTCTGGCCAGGAGTGCAGCTACATCTTCCACTTCTGGGGCATCTTGCAGCTTCTAAAGTGATCAAGGGCGGAATACCCCCATTGCTGCGGAGGTACTCAAATAGTATCGTACGCAGCTTGTAGGTAACAAGCGAGAAAATTAATTAAGTCCTAGAAGATCCAATTAATTAAGACTCCACGAAACAACTTGAAGATTAACATTAAAGCTAATTTGCTTGAGTTGGTCGCGACTAGCAAGGAACTATTATTCTTTCTGAAGTTTCATATGAGGTATGCTTATAAAACGGGTTTGTATCCTCGGCAGTCTTTGCTGAGCAGACAAGGGGCCTCCCAAACTTACACCTTAAATGTCAAGCAGTATCCTCTCTCTGGTAACAGATTTTGCTGTGCAGTGTAGACGACAAACACAATATTTACTGCCACAGATTAAGCGCTCAGTAAATTTGTTTTTTCCAACACATAACAAACCATGCAAAAAACCGTTGCATCAAAAAACAACCAAAAAGTTTAATATGACCCAAGCCTATTATATATTTCACGCGCATCCTGCCGGTCCAGCGAGGAGCCATCAGTGTTTAGTTTCGACCAACCTGCGATTGTCTCTCCACCTCCATATAAACCAACAGTCCACTCCAAAAATTGAGGAAATCCATGTACCGTCGTGTCCGTGACATTACCTGCAAGCCATTGGGGTAAAAAACTGTCGGAGTTTGGAGCTCTCGTCTGATGCCTTGGCTTCTTAAGAATTATCGACAGTCAGTCTTCGCTGGGATTTATAAATGGCAAACCGTTTTCTCTACAATCGAAGAACGCAATCGACTTTTAAGTGGAATAATAAAAAAAGCTTTGGACATTCTCATTGATTTAAATAAGTATATATATCTTACATATAAGATTATATATAAGATTCAAATGTTAATATATGTCATATTATTATTGACACATTTCAAAACCTTTGCTTTAAGAGTTAAGTTCAAACTCTAAGAAGTAGCCTCACTTCATACTATATTGGTTAGCTGTATGAGAAATATTGGTTGACTCTACTAAAATATAACTCATCATTTTTATCTCTTTATTGGAACATTCGTAATTACTATACAAGATGGTGGTTGGTTCCATTCGAAATGGATCATCTTTTTCTCAAACGGATTTTTTAAAAACAATTAATTAAACAATTTGTCAAAAACCCTCAATCCCCAATTGATCATTGATACATTCAATTCTCGTCGCTGTTTGTCAAATAACAAATAAGAAGCGACCTTTTTGACGAATGGGAGATCCTATAAAATGACAAGCATTTTGTAAACAAATCAATGTCTTCTCTAAATCTATAATAGCAAATTCATTTTAGGAAAGTAACTTTACCTTGAAATGTTTGTCTAGTCGGTACTTGTAATGTCTTTAATGATTCACTTTAGCTCATTAAACTTAATACTCAATCTTATAAGTAGTTTATACTAATCTTTTGTGAGTAAGGGAGATTTAGTTATGATCTTATATAAATAATATAAATTATTATACTTTTATAAAATTTATGAAAAGTAGAAAAAGAGGGTCTCCGCTACATTGCCGCCCGAATGTAGTAAATAAATTATATAAAAGATTTCCATATTTTCAATATAAACGGATGTGGAGGGTAAGGAAGTCAGTCCTAGATAATAAGATTCATATTGGTTCTTCGAATATCACAACATTGTCTGGTAAGTTAATGGAGGTGGTATATATTATGATTCGGAGAAAGATTCATATTATATATTTATAAGAGACAAAGTGGGTTGGAGAAAAAACAAAGGATACATGTTTTAAATTATGATACTCATGTAAGGAAAAGGCTTCAAACGGAGTTAGTATTATCATAAATAAAGATTTAAAGGATAGTGTAGTAGACATACAATGATACGGTGACTGAATCATGACATTGAAATTAGTCTTAGGAGCAGAGGTTTTGAATATAGTTTGTGCTTACGCATCCGAAGTAAGAGTAGAAGATAGTATAAAACAACTTTTTGAAAAGAGTTAGATAAGGTGATTCAAAGAATTCTATAAAGGGAGATGATTTGTTTAGGAGGAGACTTAAATGAACATGTCGGTAAAGAGGCATTAGGATATCAAGGTATTTATGGAAACTTTGGTTTGGGGGATATAAATGAAGAAGGTAAATATATTTTAAATTTTGCTATGGTATTTGATCTCTTTATAGTCAATACAATCTTCAAAAAAAGGAGATGAACATTTAATTACTTATTAAAGTGCCTTATCACAAACACAAATTGATTACTTTTTTTGTAGAAAAAATATAGAGCGTGTTGTAAATATTACAAGGTAATTCCAGGAGAAAGCTTAACAACCCAACATCGGCTTTTAGTTGTGAATTTACAAATAAAAAAATAGACAAAAAAGAAAAGAGTACATCGAGCTATTCAGACTAAATGGTGGAACCTCAAAAGTGAGAAAGAAGATATATTTAAACAGAAAGTCTTTCACAAAAATACTTGAAATTATGTTGGTATACCTTGCGATATGTAAAACAATATGGCTATACATATTAGAGAAGTGGCGAAAGATATATTGGGCGAATCTAAAGGAGGTGCACTAGCACAAAAACAAGCTTGGTGGTGGAGTGAAGTAGTGCAAAATAAAATCAAGGCAAATAGGGCAATGTTACAAATTACATTATGCAAAGAAAACTAGTGAAACTTTATAGGCTTATAAGAACGCAAAGAAGAAGCAAAAAAGGCGGTTAGTGAAACAAAGCTAAAATTTGAAAGGATTTATATAAAAACTCAACTCAAAAGAGGATGAAAGAGATATTTTTAGGATAGCTAGGGTTAGAAATAAGAAAACTAAAAATCTTAATTCTCTTAGATGCATTAAAGACGAGGATGAAAAATTTTTAGTGGCAAATGATGATATAAGAAATAGATGAAAAAACTATTTTTATAAGTTTTTTAATGAAAATAAAGATGTTATTATTAACTTAGGAGAGTTAGCCAAATCAGAAAAGTATATAAACCACAATTTCTACCGATGTATTCAAAAGAATGAAATCAAAGAGGCTCTTAAACATATGAAGGGTGGTAAATCAGTAGGACCAAACAATATTCTTATAGAAGTTTGGAAAATCCTAAGAGAAACAAGAATCGCTTGACTCACAAGACTATTTAATAAAATATGGAGAAACAAAAGATGTCCGAGGAATGGAGAGCGAGTACACTTATACCTATATATAAAAACAAGGAAGACATTAATAATTGTGCAAATTATCAGGGTATCAAGTTAATGAGCCATACTATGAAATTGTGGGAAAGAATTGTCTTCAAAAGGAAAGTTTTAAATACTTGAAGTCAGTTTTTCAGAGTGATGGAATAATTGATGGAAATGTTACACATAAAATGAGAGAATATCGTTTAAGATGGTTTGAACATATAGAAAGAAGATAAAAAGAAAAACATATAAGAAGGTATGAAAAACTAGATTTTGAAAGTATTAAAAGAGGCAAAAGGATTGTAAAGGAACAATAAAGAATGATATAGATTATTGTGAGTTAACTGCTAACCTAACATATGATAGAGCTATGTGGAAACAAAGAATCCATCTAGTCGACCCCGTGTAGTATGAAAAAAGGCTTAGTTATTATTGTTTATAAAATTTATGAATTCACAAGCATGATACAATCGACTATGCACATTTGCTTGTTGAAATCTCATCAGGTGTGAAGATCCAACTTAGTCATAAAGCTCTCATTGCGATGGCACCGTGCTGCTTTGTCGTGACAGTAATGACAGTTTCTCTTTAGGTTAATTGCACCTCTTCCTTAACATAAACCAGGAGGGGTCCAGTTCGAAAATTTCCCAGTAAGAAACACAAAGTTAACATGCACCAGGTAGGGTCGGGTTGAGTAGGGAGGGGGATGAGGAAAATATCAACGAAACGGGAGGAGAGGACCATTTTGGTCATCGTTGGGTGGGCAAGCGCCAGACGGCGTCATCACAGCAAGAGAGTTGAGTTGCAGGGACGAAGAGAAGGGCCGGTAGATGCCCTTGTTTGCGCGCATCGTCATTGGCTTTAAGGCCGTCTTTTATTCTCTGTTGCAGCGAATTGCTTTGTTTCTCACAACAATCTTCCCTTTCCCCTAATGGCAGGTTGGCGTGTCTCCCTTTCTCTTTATGCGCGCGCGCGTTTCTTGCTCCTCAATGAACTTTATTGAATGGTTTCGATTGTCTCTACTCAAATCTTGGAGTGTGGTGGGTTGTACTTCCATGGGACGGTACCCGCTTTTTGTTTTTCTCTCCGTAGATCCCTTCTGTTGTCTTACCGTGCCGTTCATGTTTTGGTTGGTGTGAAGCATTTGTTAATTTTAGCGAACTTCGATATTCGCTATGTAGACTGATGACATGGTGTTTTCCGGAAACTATATGAGTTAGAGACTACGTGATTTTTTTTTTCAGTCGAGTTGATGGGATGAATGTAAGACCCCAGATCCCTATCGACCTTCTCTTTTTGTGATTGAGAAAATGAGTTATACTTTTAGAATTTCAGTCTTTGCATCCTGTACTTCTTGGTTGTTCGATGCTTGCTTCAATTGTACCCTTTCTTCTATCTTCGGTGGCATTGGGATGTTGATCGATGGTAAACATGTGGCAATGGTTCTGAGTTGACCCATTGGCACTATATTCGGGCTCTGCAGTGCGTCACTAGGTGGAGATGTCTTATAATTTGTGTAATCGATGGTATAAAAATATGATAAAGTTTTACGCCGGCTGTCGGAAGCCTTACACAACCTTCCTCCTTTATCTGGACTTGGGACCGGCAATGCAAGGGTGATCCCTTACATGGGCGGAGTTAAAACAGTCCCCCCTAGAGTATGCTTCGAAAAATTTACTAAGAGCAGTTTGGGATATAAGAAGAGTATAATTGACCATACATTATTCTTTAAGAAGGGAGTGAAATTGATATTATTACTTATACATAATTATGACAGGTGACAATAAATTGAAAAACTAAAGCAAAAACACCACCGGTTATTTGATATCAAGGATTTTGGAAAACTACACTACTTCTTGGGCATTGAAGTAGCTACTCAGGTATTGATGTTTTCTTAAACCAAAGAAAGTATACTTTGGATTTATTGTGAGATGCTAAGATGGAAGATTGCAAACCAATCTATATTCCTATGGAAGTAAACCAGAAATTACAAATTGAAGATGAGACAAATAAGGTAGATGCGTGTAGATATCAACAACGGATTATGAATGCAGTTTTTCATATACTTAGATATTTAAAAATTACTCCAAGACATGGTGTGATATATAAAGTTAATGGTCATATGAAGATTGAAATTTTTACAAATTATATACTTAGATATTTAAAAATTACTCAAGGACATGGTGTGATATATAGAGATAATGGTCATACGAAGATTTAAATTTTTACATATGCTGATTGGGCAAAGTACGAAGATAAAAAGTCCATTTATGAACATGTATTTCTAGTTGGAGGCAATATAGTATCATGAAAGAGTAAAAAATAGTCAAGATCAATAGCTAAAGCTAAATATAAGGCAATAACTTCGACATATGTGAAGGGAAATGATTGCGATCTTTACTAATGAAAATTGGCATACTTGTAGAAGATTCAATTCCACTATATTGTGACAATAAAACTACAATCTAAATAGCACCGAATCTTGCGTTTCATGAGAGAACAAAACATATTGAAATTGATTGTTACTTCATACGGGACAATGTGTACACCAAAGAATTCCAACTTGACCACATGAAGTCAGAAAATGAGTGTGCAGATATATTAACCAAAGCACTTAATATAAACGTGAGCTGACTATATGGCAAGTTGGGTGTCACATTTATCTTCCACCTACCTTGAGAGAGTGTTTTTTCACCCAACTTGAGGGAGAGTATTGAGAGTATGAAGCATATATAAATGTGAGAAGATAGGGAAGTCATTGCATGATACGTCAATCAAGAAGATGTTACTGCAATTTTATTCTTATGTCATTGTTGTGGTTTAGTGTAGTATCTTGTGTTTAATTCCGTTTTTAAAGGTAGCTTTAAATTAGGTTTATTTATGAAAGTAGCTTTAAATTAGGTTTATTTATGACACTTACAAATAAAAAAGTGGACAAAGAAGAAAAGAGTGCATCGAGCTATTCAGACTAAATGGTGGAACCTCAAAAGCGAGAAAGAAAACATATTTAAACAGAAAGCCCTTCAAGGAGATGTTTGGAATAATGTTGGTACACCATGTGATATGTGGAACAATATGGCTATACATATTAGGAAAGTTTCGAAAAATTTGTTAGGGGTATCTAAGAGAGGTGTACCGGCACAAAAAGAAGCTTGGTGGTGGAGTGAAGTAGTACAAAATAAAATCAAGGCAAAGAGGGCATGTTACAAATTACATTATGTTAAGAAAAATAGTGAAACTTTAGAGGCTTATAAGAAAGCAAAGAAGGAAGCGAAAAAGGCCGTGAGTGAAGCAAAAGCTAAAATTTGGGAGGACTTATATAAAAAACTAACTCAAAATAGGTTGAAAGAGATATTTTTAGGATAGCTAGGGCTAGAGATAAGAAAACTAAAGATCTTAATTATGTTAGATGCATAAAAGATGAGGATTAAAAAATTGTAGTGGCAAATGATGATATAAGAAATAGATGGAAAAACTATTTTTATAATCTTTTTAATGAAAATAAAGATGTTAGTATTACTTTAGGAGATTTAGCCAAGTCAGAAAAGTATATAAACCACAATTTCTATAGACGTATTCAAAAAAATGAAGTCAAAGATGCTCTTAAACATATGAAGGGTGATAAATCGGTAGGACCAGATAATATTCCTATAGAAGTTTGGAAAATACTAGGAGAAATAGGAATCACTTGGCTCACAAGACTATTTAATCTTCACTTGATGGGTTTGCCTGTTGCAATTCGCAACCGCATTACGATGCATCTAGGTAAATTGTTTATTTTCATATTTAAGTTGCATCTTACATTACTGTGGATTATTATGTCTCTAATGCTTGTCTTTTTTTACAGATGTTTGGTGGAATAGGTTTGGAAGCGATTGTCTAAACCTTAGAGATTTTGCAGTGAGAGTCTTAAGCCAAACCTATAGTGCAACAGGTTGTGAAAGAAATTGGAGTGTTTTTTAACACATCATACAAAAAAGCGCAACAGGTTGAAACACAAAAGGCTTAATGATTTGGTTTATATTCGTTGTAACATGCGCATTCGCGAAAGGTAATGTTGTATTACTTTCAAATTTTCAATTCAATATTGTTTAACTTCAGTTTTCAATTGTTAATATTATTTACTAATTGTTTATCTTTGTTTGTGTCGTACGCAATTAAAAAAAGTAAATAGAGAAGAAAGTCAGTTCGGTTTAATAAGTTTGGATAATTTTGATATATTAGAAGATTGGGGTATGAAAGACACTGAAAAAAATGCCCTCCTAACAGAAGAAGACGTTGCCTGGATTAATTTGGAAGTAGCACAACATTATGGAGATGAAGAATTTGATTTTGAAGAAGTAGGTGTGGGCGTGGCTGATGATGATGACGAGGATCTGCAACAAGGAGAAGATGAAGATTATTTAATTGATGATCCTGGTTACAATTTGTAAAATGTAACATTGTATGTAACTGTAAACTGTGTTTGTATTTTATTTTTTGGATTCAAAATATGTAAATTTGGATGCAATTGTTCAATGTTGAATGTTCAATGTGTACTAAACTTACATTATATGAATTTAAAGCAATTACCTGATTTTTTTTCTGATTTTTTTACTATTTTTTATTAATTTTTACATTATTTTAATATTAAAGTATGATACGATACGATACGCGTGTATCGTGGGGCCCAGCGATACACGATACGATACGTGTCAGACAACACTGGTTGATATAATACTAAGCAAACATATGCAAATGTGTTAAAACAGAATGACACCATAATATAATTTGCATATAAAAGACAGAATACTCACAGCAAAAAAACCACCTGCACCATTTCCAGCATCCACAATTATATGGAATCCCTCCAGTGGCTTCTCCGTAAGTACAATAATCTTGACCGAGCAAGAAACAGGCAACCCTCAAAGATTATGCAAATAATGATACTAGAAACTAATCAATTCTTAGGAGAGACCACCATAGGTAATTTGAGGATGATATGATGCTTCATGATGAAGGGCCTTATATATACATACTTATATGTATGTATACCCACAGATGTATATGTACGTGAAGTGTATGAGAGAGAGAGGAGGACATCTTAACTTCTTAATACTACATTTTATCTGTAAGCTTAATAGAGGAATTAGACATTATGAACATACCAACATTATTAGCAGCTCTGCGAACTGCTTTTACAAGATCGTGTGTGTAAACTGTCATGTAGTCCACTCTTTTGATAGAAGCTGATACGTTTCTTTGTTCTGTAGCTTCTTGCTCCTGCATTTTCTCATATATATTTGAAGCACGTTCCAGAATGTCCTTTATGTCATTTTTTCCAAGCCCTCCTTCACTCGTGAAAAATTTAAAACCATTACGGTTGTAAGGTAGATGGCTGGCTGCATTATACAGAAAGAAAACAAAGATATATATATTTGAGCTCAGGTAACATGTTCAGAACGTAATAAGTAAAGATAGTTTGTCTAAGAATTAAAGAGCAATCAGAGGAAAATATATAACAAAACAGAAAACAAGGGAGAACATTCAAATTCCTAAGTTGGGAAAAAAACTGAATTTAAAATCTGAGAACAACAAAATGATACTTGAATTATCAACACGATTCTCTTTGCAAATTTGTCTTTTTCATATTGCTCATTTGAGAATGTGGTCACAATTTGTTTTTTTTAAATATAAATTGTTCTCCTGTTTAGAAGTATCGGACAGTCTAAAGTTTTTTTCATAAACGGATGTCTCCTAGCTGTTAGTTCTTCTGGGACATGCCAATCTTCTTAGTTAGTGGCTGTCTACTTTGTTCTCACCATGAATTTTCAACAGATGGACACATGCAATGGAACAAGTATCTGAAGTTGACTGCTAATATGGCAAAAGATTGTGCCCTATGGTGTCAGTCATATAGCAGATCCCACGTGGTGTGGGTAAAGGCTTGGTTGTTGTTCGTGGTTTTGGGGCTGCAAAATTTTAGCATATGTATGTTCAACCTTAGGTTGGTAGCAGGCTCACTTTAATACCTTCTGCACATGCATCTTTTTCTAAGCCGTATGAGAACACAAATTTGATAAGAGATTTTTGTTTCCTCACCGTTCTTTGGCAGTGATTCATTTCTTGAATCACTGAGTCTGCCTGTTCATGATGTTTCAAGAGAGAGTACTTCAGGCTCTAGGTGCAATTACTTCTGGAAGTCAGTTTCTGGAACGAGATGGTTGTAGAAAATAACCCACATACTTATCATCAACACATGCAACTAAAAAAGAAAGCATGGAAGTAAGGGGTTGGCTCCTCCATGGCTGCCACAGCCTCACTTAAAAACCTAATTACAATTAGGGCAGACTTTATATAGGATTCTAACTTGAAAGACCAAAATGCCCTTTATCTAATCGTGACTCCAAATGGATTGGGTTTTGATCTATTTTGATCCACATGACTCATTTACACATTTCTACTTCCATAAACATAAAAAAAACAATGCAGAAATACATAAAAATCAATTCACTCTTCAACACGGCCCCTCAAGTTGGGTCTTGAAGACTTGAAATACCCAACTTGCCGAGAGTTTTCTTTAATCCACTTATTGCAACTGGTTTTGTAAGAATATATGCTAATTGATCTTCAGAATGAACATGAATTATATTGAAGATTCCTTGTGAAACTTTCTCTCTAATAAAGTGACTATCGACTTCGATATGCTTGTTTCTCTCATGGAAGATTGGATTAGACGCCATCTGTAGAGCTACTTTACTATCAGTGAAAAAATTGATTGGAATAATCTTTCCAGACCCATTTTTTCTAATAGTAATAAGATCCATAAACCTTGACACATGCCTAGGGCAATTGCACGATATTATGCCTCTGCACTTGATCTAGCTACTACAGATTGCTTTTTACTCTTCCAAGATACCACATTACCTCTTAGGCATACTATGTAACCTAAGGTGGACTTTCTATCAATTTTGGAGCCAGCCCAATCGACATCTGAATAAATCTCTAGATGAAGAGATGAATGTGGAGTATATAATAAACCATAAGTAATGAATGACTTAAGATATCTAATGATATGAAACACCATACTCATGTGGTGCTTAGACGGGGAATGCATCCATCTATTATTGCAAAGCTGATGTCAGGTCTTGTAATAGTGATGTATATAAGCTTTCCTACCAATCTCTGGTATATGCCAACATCTTCATATGGTTCGGTTGTCTCCTCTTTGTCTTCTTTTGTAATTTTAATTTGAGTAGAACATATTCGGCAATCTTCTATTTTCGTTTCTTTCAGCAAGTCCAAAATATATTTTCTTTGACTTAAATTAAACAATTTTTACTCCGTATAAATTCGATTCCCAAGAAGTAATGGAGACTGCCCAAATCCTTAAAGTCGAATAAAGAATGTAGTTATCCTTTTAGATTAGTAATACCGTGATTGTTTCAAACCATATAAGGCCTTCTTCAATTTACATACTTTATTTCCTTCACCATATGAGTCATATCCAGGAGAGGGACCTCCATATAGACTTCTTCCTCTAATTCACCATGAAGAAAGGCATTCTTCACATCAAGCGATGAAGTTCCCATTGGAAGTGTGCTTTGCAAGAGAGAGAATTCTAATCGTGTTCATTTTTGCCACGGGGCAAATGTTTCCTCATAATCTATCCCATAGGTTTGTGTATACCCTTTTGCAACTAGTCTTGCTTTATACCGTCTAGTGTACCATCGAATAGGTATTTCATAGTGTAAATCCATCTCGCACCCAACTGATCTCTTTTCCTTTGGTCTCTCAACAATTTCCCATGTTCCATTTCTTTCCAGAGCTTGCATCTCCTCATTCATGGCTTGAACCCAATTCTTATCCTTCAATGCTTCCTCAGTCTTGTCTTAGGGATTTTGATAGAGTCAATGGCTGCAATAAAACTTTGGTGCCGCAAAGAAAGGTTTTTGAGGAGACAAATTGGGAAATAGGGTACTTAGCACAAGACCTTTTCCTTTTCTTAAGGCAATAGGTAAGTCATCATCAATGTTAGGATCACAATTATACAAAGGAATAGGTTCAGAAATAGGATTAGTGCTTTCAATACTCACCACCCAGACAGATACACTTGGGGTTGAGGGACCGATTCGGGTTGTTTTTTCTTTGATACACCAATTTTGGCGAACTTGCTTTAGTCCGAGCAATTCTTTCAAGTTCAAGAGGGTATTTGTCACGAAGGAGCTAATTCTGTATATCGAAGGCATATCGAAGATGGAAACAAGGGAATGTTAATGTCTGGAGAAAAATCTCGGCTTCCGAATCAGAGAGTTCTCCCCCCGAAGGTGAGAAGGAGATGAAGAATGGTTGATTTTCTTGAAAAGTGACATCCATGGAGACAAACACACGACGAGAGGAAGGATGATAACATTTGTATCCCTTCTTGTCGGGAGCATAACCAATGAAAATACATTTAATAGCACGAGGATCAAGTTTGCCCGATGTTGACGATGGATATGAACAAAAACAACACAGTCAAAAACACGAGATTCAAGACTTTGCATAATAGGAGCAGAGGGAAAAAATGATTTCATGACATGAACAGACTCACACCACCAAGGACTCTAGAGGTAACCTATTTATTAAATAAGCAACGGTCAAAACAGCTTTTCCCCGGTATGAATTTGGAAATGGACATCCGAAACAATAAAGCTCTAGTAATTTCAAGCAAGTGTCGATTTTTTCTTTCAAAGAACCCCGTTTTGTTGGGGAGTATCAACACATGTAAGTTCATGAATAATACCGTGTTGTTTAAGAAAGGTGGAGAAATTTTGATTCACATATTCTCTACCATTATCGGACCTTAGACGTTTAATAGTTTTATCAAATTGAGTTTTAATCATATGATAAAATTGGATGAATAATTGGTACACGCCCCGATTTATCTTTCATTAGGAAAATCCAAGTGACACAAGTGCAATCATCAATAAATACATTTTTCAATATTCTAAAAGGTGTAGTGATATTTCCTTTTCCAACAATGGGAGTATGTGATCCATCGGCCAGCCTAATATTAATTTTACCTTGAGTAAACTGATAATCATCAAAGAACTCTCTTCTACCAACCATATGATCTGTAGCACCCGAATCAATAACCCATATCCTGAAATGTGAAATAGGTACATTACCCTTAGCTATGAATGAGGATGGATATAATATAGTTGCTTGAGAACCAATATTAGAAGTGGAAGCAGTCTGAGAATCAACTAACGAGCTTTGAGCATCTCACTTTCTTTTCTCATGTTTGCCAGTGAATCTGCACTGCATTCACTAGTTTGTTTTTCACTTTGGTCACTGTTGAAGTAGGCTTTATTAGGCCTATTCTGGTAATAAGTAGGTCTACCTACTAGTTCCCAGTATGTCTCCTTTGTATGTCTTGATTTTTCACAGAGAGAACAAGTCAATTTATCTCTTTCTTCAGAAGTAAGCGATGATCTACCTCTGTCACGTCCATACCCACCATATTCTCCTCTACCACGAGAGAATGAGGAGGTAGAAGAATTCCTGCCCATAAAAGCAGTGGACTCTGAATTAGTCTTGGTTTCTTTTTTGAGGTGTTTCCTGTCTTCTTCCCTTGTACTTAAAGAAGGAAGTTCTTCTCTACTAAGGATGTTATTTTTTTCGGCTTCATATTCAGATGAAATGCCCCACAAAAGATCAAACACTTTCCTCTATTCAAATTCTTCATTGCGTTCTTGCATACAACTTTGACATTTGGTTTTAGAATAAAGTTGTAATTCCTCCCATAAGCCTCTAAGCTCCACATAATACTCACTTATGGATCTACCTCCCTGTCTGCACTTATGAATCCTCTCAATTATATTGTATTTCTTTGCTATATTTCTCCTCTGAGCATAGGCCTCTTGAACTGTCAACCAAATGTCTTTTGCCGATTCTAGAAACATGAAGGTACTCCCAATCGATGGTATCATGGATTGTATAAGCCACACACTAACCAAAACATTTTCTCTGCGCCATCGAGAATACATAGGATCAGTTGTAGGTGGTTGGGGAATGTCTCCAGTCAGGTAATCCCAACGCCCTCTTGCCATCACAACTAATTCAATGGATCTGGCTTATTGAAGGTAGTTCTTGCCATCCAACTTAAGATTAGTGATTTGGAACACCTCACTTTTGTGTGAGGAATTGTTGTCACCACTATCGCCAAGCTTGCCTTTTTCGGCCATGGTCAAATGTAACCTTTTCCTCTAGGGCTGATTGTAACCTTCTTTTTTCTCAGTTTTAATAAGGAAGACTTTGAAAAATAATATCAAAGAGATAAACTTACTGAAAAAATAACCCAAAATCTGTACCAAATACCTTTTTTCGTTACCCTAGATGATTAAAGACTCAAATCTTGCTTAAACACACGCTAATCCACTGAATTAGGTTCTGATATCATGTAAAAAATAACCCACATACCTGAGAGAATCAAACACATGCAACTAAAGAAGAAAGCATGGAAGCAAGGGGTTGGCTCCTCTATGGCTGCCGCAGCCTCTCTCTCTTTATTTTTTGCTTAAAAACCTAATTACAATTAAGGTAGACTTTATACAGGATTATAACTTGAAAGACCAAAATGCCCTTGATTAAAAACACTACCTACTATCTAACCGTGACTCCAAATGGATCGGGTTTTGATCTATTTGGATCCACATGACTCACACATTTCTACTTACATAAACATAAAAGAAACAATTCGGAAATACATAAAAATCAATTCACTCTTCAACAATGGTAACTTCTGAATTTTTTTAGATAGCTTTTACTAATAGCTAGTGGCAAGCTTTTGTATCCGAAAAGGTAAGTTTCTGTGTTAACTAAGCCTGAGTATATGAGTGCAAATTCTGTAAGATTGTTGAAAGATGATCGTAAAGTGGAATTCAAAACACATTGTGTAACTCGATTTGATGGTTTAAAAAACTTAGAATTTGGTTCAACACAATAGGTAGATAGATGAAGTATAGTTATAAAAAAACGATGGGGGACATCACGGGATCAATGCCAGTCGGATACAGTGAAGAGGCATATGAGGCGTTCTCCGTGAGAAGAAGATGCCAATCTAATTAAAAGAAAGTGTAAAGCAGCAGTAAGACCATCAGTCTTACATAGTGACAGTGTAGATCGATGATTGACATGCTTAAACAAAAATGAAGATATTGTGGTTACAAAGGACCAAAAATATGACGAGATTATAAAGAAAAAAGTTGTTCTGTACCATCAAAAGATAAGATGAGAGGCACAACTGAAGCACTTTGGATATTTAGGGTGTGTTGCTCTCTATACAATGTTCCAAAAGAATAGGAATTCAGTCTTGGTGCTCACAGTTGTAAGTTTCGTTATGCATCAAACATGAAACCCATAGCTAGCACGGAACTGTGGTGCTCCACATGCTCAATTTGATCCAACAACATCAGCACAAGGAGGAGTTGGGCTGCAGGAATTAGACCCATGGGCTTCGCTGGAAAACCCAAGTGCCTCCTCTCGTGTTGCTAATTCACCTTGTGCTAAAACACAAACATGAGTACCACTTGTGAATCAAACACTGAACCATGATTCTTTGATTACAAGCCCATATGGGTCTAGACCCATAGTTCTAGTACAAGGGCCCGACTCCATGAGTCAAACACATCCTTAGGAAGACAAGCAAGTGGTGTTTGAGTGAAAATAGTAAGCTGGAGGATGTGCACTTCAAAAAGGACCAAGGAAGACACGAAGAAAACCAATGTGGTTATAACTGTAGGTATGACCAAAGATAGATCATAATTGTGACTAAGAATCCATGTAGCCGACTCCAGGTAGTGTGGAGAAGGCTTTGTTTTGGTTTTCTAACCTTTTAGGTTTCTTTACAACAAACAACAACAACCTTTTAGATTTCTTTAGACCTGTATTTACCTTGGAAGCTACCAGAACCAGTTCTATGTTTTAGTTTGGATTGGCGTACTTGTGTTTCAGTTTCTCACGTATATTCTCTTCAGGAATATTTCCCAACCATATCCCAAACCCAGAAGATAAAGATGCAATGAAATCTGTTACACAAGCTGTACTTCAGAACAAGGTTGATCTTGGGATCATATTTGACACCGACTTTGACTGGTAGAATCCTAGTCGTTCAAATAGCTTATTTATACATGAGCAATGAACATTCACTATGACTGAGTATTTGTCGTATTCAGATCTGCTGCTGTAGATTCTACAGGACGTGAATTTAACCGCAACCGCTTAATAGCACTGATATCTGCTATAATTTTGGAGGAAGTGAGTGTGCCAATGAAATGTTTTCTTCTAGAAATTGCAGACATTTCTGACTGTTTTGACAAATAGAATCCAGGAACAACAATTGTCACAGACAGTGTGTCATCAGATGGTCTGACTGCATTTGTTGAAAATAAACTTGGTGAGTTAACCATATTAAGAAACAGTTCTAATACTTTTTCTGCCAGCTCACCTCAAGTTTTGCTAACCGTTGGTTTTCTATCTGGGAGGGGGGAAGCATCATCGGTTCAAAAGAGGACACAAGAATGTAATTGATGAAGCTATTCGCTTGGTGAGACTACTTCTCATGAATATAGCTTTCAATGCTAGATGCATAAATGGAAACTTTGTAATTCTGCCTTTTAGCGGATGCGTCTTGTGAAAGTCGGCACTTTATTTTGATAGTCAATTAAAGAAAAAATGTGGCAGAATTCAGCTGGGGAAGAGACACATCTGGCCATTGAGACCAGCGGGCATGAAGCTCTCAAAGAGAACCATTGGCTAGATGATGGAGCTTATCTTATGGTAATTTCTGTTGGTTTTAGCTACACTGAAAGTTACAATTAGATGTCACAATTTCTTTATGCAGCCCATGTTCTAGATGATGGAGCTTATCTTATGGTAATTTCTGTTGGTTTTAGCTACACTGAAAGTTACAATTAGATATGTCACAATTTCTTTATGCAGCCCATGTTCTCTGTGAATGGATGCGCATGGCGGTTTTTGTTGTCTTCCGATACAGGTCAAGCTTTTGAATAAACTTGCATCAGCAAGAGCTTTAGGGGCCGGTGGTGGCAGCAAAGTTTTAACAGACCTGGTAGAAGGCTTGGAGGAGCCAACAGTAGCAGTGGAGCTGAGGCTAAAGATAGATCAGAACCATCCTGAAATCGTCGGAGGGTACAATTCACCTCTGTTAGGTGTAGAAAAAAGGGATCTGGTACTTAAGGAACGCAAAGACTGAATTGTCTTAGTCATGCTGTGAGTTTACGGAACAGACTGTGTTGTACTCCAGAGGATGTATCCCCACGATCGGCCCAAATCATGAAGTCTAGAACCTTCAAACAGAATTAGTGACTGGTTTTGCACCCAGAGCGTTAACTCACCAGTGGGAGTCTCTGATGCCCACATTTAGATGGCGAGCTTGATTTCTCTGGAGGGTGCATGCGTGTGTGTGTAGGCCTCAGCTTCCCATTGAACCAAAAAAGAAGAATCATAGACTGTTTTTTAAACTAAATTCCAATCCAGAATAGAATGCCATACTAGCAATTTTTTTAACCTTTTATCTTCCTTTTACCTTGCCATGTGAATATCTTTCTGAAACTTCTTCTCTGGCAGTTCCTTCCGTGAGTATGGAGAGGCCGTTCTCAAGCATCTGGAGAACAAAGTTGATTCGGATCCAAATTTAAAGAAAGCCCCTGTAAACCATGAAGGAGTACGAGATTCCTTGCATATACGCGTCTAGCATGTTCTTTTCAATTTAAACATGTGAAACCTTATTAACGGCGTCATTTTAAGCAGGTTAGAGCTTCTGGATTTGGCGGCTGGTTCCTATTGAGGTTATCCCTTCATGACCCTGTTCTACCGCTTAATATAGAGGTATATATCCCTGGTAGTTTGCCATTATATCCTCAGCAAGACTCTCTGCGACCTGCTTAAAGCCTTAACATACAAATATATGTATAAATTATTGTGGCAGGCACCAAGCAAGGAGAACGCCGTGAAACTTGGCCTCTCTGTGTTATGTTCTGTCAATCAATTCTTTGCTTTGGACACTTCCGCATTAGATAAGTTTGTTCAGCCAATTCAAGACCTCATATTTGATTATCAGGTCCTCTGATTGTACTGAAGCGTGGATGATTTTCAGGTTCTGCTATATGCATCAGGACAGCCTATGAGTTCTCTTTTCATATAAATACTGTTGACGTGTCGATGCCAGGTAAATTTCCTAGAGTCTTGATGTAATTGAATGAACTTCCACAAGATAACAGGCTAATACAATGGTTCTGTTGATTGGGAAACCAAACTGGTCAGGTCAGAACTGCTAATGTTGCTATGTCTGTCGCTATCATAGCTTGTGGCATAACCGCTCCCGCGCTGAAACACTCAGGGTCTGCCAACGACATATATTTAGCACACCGACTTGCACTAGAAACTTCTATCTCAACGTAACAGAATCGATAAGCTTGCGGAAGCCACTTTTTTCTGAGTTTCTTTTCCAACAAATGATAAAAACTTCAATTCATTCATGGGAAAAGAAGATAAAAAAGATTCCATAGAGCAGCATATGATCAAAGAAGAGGGGATCTCACCATCAAGAGACATCGGAAGATGATATTTGAAAGGATTTCCTTGTCAGTCCAAACACTTCGCCTACAACCCTTCTGTGAAGAAAAGCCAATAATACTTAAGGTTTGAAATGAAGGATATGAGAGAAATATCTTATATTTTGGGTATAAAGATTTCTCGTGACAGAGAATCTAAAGCTTAAGTTAGGAGAAATATATCAATTATATCCTCAAGAAATTTAAAATAGGTAAATGTAAGCATGAACCTACACCCGTTACAAAAGTGGTCAAATTGAGTAAGACAATTTGTCCCTACGAAGAAGGCAATAAGCCTAATGTTCCTTTTGTAGCATTGCATACATGAAAAACTAAGAATGTGGCTTATTGAATGGCTGCAATGAGTGCCGTATGGATAAGCTGCATCATATGTGATCTGAAACTTGATATAACCAATAAACTAGTTGTCATTTAATGTGAACATTGCAACAATTATTATAATCAAGAATAAAGCTGACAACTCTTAAAGCAAGCATATAATGGTTAAATATCACTATGTTCATGATATGATTATGATAAAAGAAATATCCATCTCATATATGTCGACTGATGATATGTTTGCATATCCCTTCACTAAAGGTATACCAAAAGATCTTTTCTGAACCCATGTTACAAACATGGGTTTAAGATATGTTTGTTTGTTATGAAGATAAAAAACCACACAAAAGGTAATGATTGTGACAACAATCATAAATGACATGACTTGGAAAACCCCACAAAAGTGACAGGTAAAAGCAGTATGTCAAATTAAATGACAGTGAGAGATGTAAAGCAAAGAGGATGGTCATTTTCGGTATACTCATCTATGAAAACGGCTAGACTGACCATTTAGCTTCTTTTTTGTGTGATGATTACACTAACTAAGAGATAAGGGCTCTATAACGGAAAGCCTAACCCAAAAATATGGAGAGGATGGAGTAAGGGGTTGCTATATAAATACAGAGCAACGCACTGAACTCAAACACAAAAAAATCGAAATAGAAAATCCTCTATGAGAAATTCGGTTGTGGGAAACCGAAAAAAACATACATTCACTTCATTCTCTTATGTTCTTCATCTCTTAAACCATAGACCATCAGCTGCGTGGACAAGTTATCCGACAAGAAATCCTGCAAAACTGCAGGAAAGTCGCCATCATTAACAACACTTAAACAATCTGATTTCATAACCAGTTTAGTCGAACCTACTTCCACGCCAAGTTCAGACCCCAGCTTAGGTGCCATCGCCACATCACTTCTTGCATAAACGGCATTTGTAGCAGCAGCTAGAACATCGCCTCGTCCATCTCTAAAAGTCAACCCCAATCTCCACATATTTTGCTGACCCCTTGCAACATCGGCATTTTCTTTAACCAAGCCAGAATTAAGTGGTCTCCACCTATCAAACCCATGACTTCCCTATTCATTCACATGTTTTCCCTTCTCTTTTCCGTCTTAATATCATCCATATAGTCCTGCAACGTCAATGAATACCTCTTCACCAGATAATTCATATCAGTGAATTTCTTCTCAAAGCAAAAGACATTTCTAGCGATCCAAATCCCATACATAATAACGACCATTAGCTCCAGGACATCTATGGAGGATAAACAGATGGAATTTTCCAGCCAGTCAATAAAAATTTCCTCATGCTGTCCTTAAAAGGTAAACCAAGTGGAGACTTAAACCACAACGATCCAAGTACAGTCATGAAAGGTATGCAAAATCGTTTCCAAAATATACCCACATCTTAGTCATTCTTCATAACATAAGTTCCCGGCTGGAAAGGCTCTCTTTAACTATTATTGTTACAGGAGTCATTCTAGGCAACTCAATCCGGTAACGACTGGACTAGCCATCTAGACCATTACTGTGGCAGGAGTTACAGACGATGCCTATAACCGTCGGACTGTTATTGGATTTTTTGATAACAATCCGAATATAGCTGCTCCAGATGAGGGAAACCTAGCGTAAAAAGCTAGAAGACATGGAGCAGTGCGTATAAAGGAAAAAACAATCATCTATCAAAATATTGTCTCTCTATAAAAGGCCACTGTGAGGAAACCTCAAATGCCATACGAACTTCATTTTCGCTGCAGATTATCTAGAAGATTGGACGTGGAGCGAAAGACATTGGATTTTTCGGCAACCGGCAAACAAGAATGCAATCACAACTTTAGCCGATCTCCGATATTGGTATCAGACCACGATTTTGACCCTATAAAAAAAACAGAGGGTACACATTATTTCTTTGCAAAAACATAAAGGGAGAAAGAAAAAAAAAGAGGGAAAAGGGGGAAAGAAAAAGAAATAGGAGGCAGAAACGAGAGAGAGAACGCGACAGAGAACCGTCGGAGGCCAGAAAGCGACAGAAAAACTGCGACAGGCCAGAAAGTAGCAAAGAACGGCCACAAGCCAGAAAGCGACAAAGAACCGCTGGAAGGCCAGAAAGCGGCAAAGAACCGCCGTAGGCCAGAAAACGGCAAAGAATTGTTGGAAGGTCAGAAAGCGACAAAAATCACCGTAGGCCAGAAGGCGACAAAGAATCGCGACAGATCATAAAACTACCGGCCACTGACTGCCTCAGAGGGCCATAGAGCGAAGTAAAGCTCTGTCTGACTCTCCCTCTCTCCCGAAAGCCTCCCTCTCTCCCTCTCTATCACCGATTGCAGTTGGGAAAAGGAACACCGTTGGCCAGCGACGGCCGCCCGCGGATCTCCCCTCTCTCCCTCTCTCTAGAGTCTGAAACAGACTCACTTTCTCTGTTCATTTAAACGGGAATTTAAAAACAGCGGGCCGAAACCAACGGTTTTTAGAGAAATCCTCTCGGGCAGCGGACTGAAAAGACCATTTTGCCCCAACTAAAGTTTGAAAATTACGAAACTGCCCCTGAATAAAAGATTGTTCTGCCTTATTGAGCAAAAAGTCTTTTTTACCCTTTGACAGTTTGTGAAAATTATAAAATACTAGGCTATTAGTTTACATTATTACCCTTCTCAGTTTACATTATTACATTTCTGCCATTGTATTAAAAAGACAGGTTTGTCCCTATACTTTTTAAAATTTTATATATTCGAGCTGAGGGTTAAAATTATAGTTTTAACCTCGATCAGTCATGAATTTTACAGAAATACCAAAAAGTAATTGTATAAGTCTGTCCTTAGGCTTTTCAAAAATGGGCATAGTTAAAATTACAGTTCTACCCCTAGTATTATTTAAAAATGCTAAAGACAAAAATTTTTGGGAAAATTATAAATTTGTCCCAAGTTGCTTATAAAATGTTTTTAGTTTATTTTTATGATATCATGCATAATTTTAACTTGGTCCTTGCTATGTGTTTTTGTTGCTTTATGTTTATTTTCTTTTTAGACCATCTAATTGTATAATTGTCAAATACATAAAAATGAGTTACAGAATATGTGTGTCTGAATTCGCAAAAACTAAGAAACTAAGCGGTCTCAACTTCGAAACATTGAAGAGAAGAATCTCACTTGCTCTAACACTTGAGGGTATTGAGTATATACTAAAGGAAACCATGTGTCCGCTACCACCAAACACAACTGAGCAATAAATAGAAATGTATAAAACATTTCTAAAGGATGACACCATAGTAAGGACAATCATGTTGACCTACATGGAGGATGACTTGATTAGGGTATTTGAAGAATACGAGACCGTTAAAGAGCTGTTTGTCTCAATAACAACTAATTATGACACAACTGCCAAATTATATGTACAGTTGCTACTACAAAAGTATAACTCATTCAAAATGAGAGAAGGAGATAATGTAGTAGAACATATAAATTATATGTTAGTAATGGCTAGGGACCTAGCCGTGGCAAAATCAGTCATTGTAGAACCGATGCAAATATCAACAATCCTAGATAGTCTACCTCTGTCATGAAACACGGTCACCACTGCTTTCAGATTAGGGTCAGAGATTAACCTTTCGGAATTGCCCCTGAAACTAGTAATAGAGAAAAAACATATAAACAAAAATAAGAAAAAAAAATTGCTAGTGGTATAAGATGAGATAGCGTCTAGCTCCAAACCCAACTAAAATAAAAATAAACCAAACAAGAGGTTTGGCAAGAATAACAAGTAGGGTGTAAAAATTTTAAGAAATCGCTGAAAACCGCTTCTTGAGTTAAGTGTTTCAACTGCGAAAAGAAGAGACACTATAAGAAGAACTACTGCAACAAGAAAGGTAGAGGAAACAACCCACAACACGGACAGTCGGAGAAACAGGACATAATCTGCGTGATTTCAGAGTGTTTATACATGGATCGCCTGGTGACAGGTTGGTGAAAAGACTCTGAAGCTACACGATACATCTCAAAGACCAAGGAAGGAGCAATGGATCTGAAAGAATACAAACCCGACGAACATCGAGTATACATGAGAAATAATACTTTCTCGGATGTTTTGGGTATTGGGTCATTTAGAATTTTTGTATAAGGTAAACCAATTGTATTGATTGATGTGTTAATTATGCCATCTATATGGCAAAATTTGGTCTCGGTCCTTACCTTAGTAAAAAAAGGTTTTGAGGTTAAGTTTATTCTTAGAAAGATGACTATGAGAAAGCATGGAAGAATATTATTCTCTAAGAAATTTGATGTAGAACATAGATTGTTTAAATTTTGTGATAATGAAATTGATACTTCTTCTGCTTATATTGAGTGCGTCATTACTGTTGATGTGAATATGTGGTATAAACGCCTTGGGCATGTAAGTCCGAAAAAGTTGAGAAAATTATCCAACTTTGACTTACTGTTTAGATTTAAGGAAAATACTTTCAATAAGTGTGAAGCTTGTATATAAGGAAAGATGAAAAGAAAAGTTTTTTCCAAGGAATCAATAAGGGCAACAACCTTGTTGGACGTTATTCACACGAATTTACGTAGACCTTTTAGAGTAAAGTCACATCGTGGAAAATGTTATTTTATAATCTTTATTGATGATTACTCTAGATATATGTATTTATATATTTTGACATATAAATCTGAGGCACTTGCTTTTAAAGAATATAAGTAAGAAGTAGAAAACCAATTAGGGTATTCAATCAAAGTCTTAAGATAAGATAGGGGTGGTGAATATACCTCGACAGAATTTATTCAATTTTATAAAGACTTTGGTATTGGAAAGTAAAATACAATGCCGAAGACACCTCAACAAAATGGTGTAGCTGATAGATACAACAGAACCTTGTTGAATATGACAAGGTCAATGTTGATCAATGCCTCTCTACCAAGGGTATTTTGGGGAGAAGCAGTAACTACAAGAGTTTACATAGTCAATAGAGTACCGTGTAAAGTTGTATTCACTACACCATATGAGATGGAGTTTGGAAGAAAACCCAACCTATGTCATCTTAGGAGGTGGGGATCTGTTGCATATGTAAAGATCCTTGATCAGTGTAAAGATAAGCTAAACAGTAGGTCCTTAAGATGTATATTCATTGGATATCCAAAAGGTTCAAAAGGATATCGATTTTATCATAAGTACCACGGATTAATTGAAAGCAAAGATGTTTAATTCTTAGAAGATACTGAGAATAACATCTTGGAAAATAATGATGAATGTGTTAATGATGTAGTAGACCTAGATCAATAATCTTTTGAGCCCATAGAAGATCTTTCTGAAACAACCGAAACCTTAAGTAGACATAAAAAGCCAAAAGCCATTCCGTCCTACTTAAAGGATTATCACACTTATCTTGCAAAAGAAGTGTGTAATTTGGTGGACTTAGATGAGTTGACTGATAAATTACTTATCAGCAAGCTATGAACTTATCAGAAGAATCAGACTAGGGGAAAGCTATGGATGAGGAAATTGAATCCATTAAGAAAAACATAGTGTGGGAATTGGTTGGTTTGCCAAAAAAAAGAAAAGTCATAGGCTGTAAATGGGTTCTGAAAAATAAATATAAGGTCGATGATACAATTGACAAGTTTAAAGCAAGGTTGGTTGCAAAAGGTTTTTCGCAAAAAGATGGGATAAATTATATTGAGACATATTCTTCAGTTGCGAAATTTGCATCCATACAAATAATTCTGGCAATATCTGCATACTATGATTTGAATTTACATCAGTTAGATATAAAAACAACATTTCTAAATAGAGATTTAGATGAAATCATATACATGCAGCAGCCCGAAGGATTTGTGGTTGAAGGCCAAGAAGATAAAGTATATAGGTTAAGAAAATCCCTATATAGCCTGAAACAGTCACCTCACCAATGGTATTTGACTTTTCAAAATATAATTATAGAACTTGGGTTTGTGGCTAATAAACTTGATCACTGTGTATATATTTGGAACAGTGGGAGCCACTTTGTTATCTTATCATTATATTTTCAAAATGCCAGTATAACAACGAGATGATTGTCAAAACCAAGTCATGGTTGAACTTGAAGTTCGAAATGAAGGATATGGGGGAAACATCCTATATCCTGGGAATAAGATCTCTCGAAACAGAGAATCTAGACTCTTATGCCTAAGTCAAGAGAGATATATTGATTATTCCTCAAGAAGTTCAAAATGGGTGAATGCAAGTCTACTGATATACCTATTGCAAAAGAGGTCAAAATTAGTAAGGTTGATTGTCCCGATGAAGGAGACGATAAGCTTAATGTTCCTTATGCACAAGCTGTGGGTAGCTTGATGTATGCTATGTTATGTACAAGACCTGATATTAGCTTTGTTGTTGGTCTTTTAAGTAGATATTAAAGTAATCCTAGATGACAGTACTGGATAGCTATAAAAAGGGACTTGAAACTATGTTTTCAAGCAGATGAACTGAAAGTAGTAGGATACTTAGATGTTGACTTTGTTAGGAGCAAATATGACAACAAATCAACCTCGAGTCAAATATTCTTATTTGGAGGTGGTGTTGTTTCTTGGGCATGTAAGAAACAGGGTTGTGTAGCATTGCATACAGAGGAAACTATGTAGCTTGTTGTATGGCTGCAATGAGTGTTGTCTGGATAAACCGCTTCATACGTGAAAGTTGGAAATAACCGATGAGCCAATTGTTATTTACTGTGATAACAATGCAGCAATTACTCTTATCAAGAGTAGAGTTGATTGCTGAAAAAGTAAGCATATAATGGTGAAATACCACTATGTTCATGATATGGTTATGAGAAAGGAAATATCTATTTCATACATGCCAACAAATGATATGTTGACAGACTCCTTGACTAAAGGCATAAAAGAGGAACTTTTCTCAAAACATGTTACAAACATGGGTTTAAGGTATGTTTGATTGTTGTGTAGGAAAATAACCACACAACGGGCATGTTGTTGTGTAGGAAAACAACCACACAACAGATATTGATTGCAGCAGCAATCAAGAATTGACATTACTAGGTAAACCCTGGAAAAGTAGGAAAAAAATTAGTATGTTAATGCACTTGGCTCGAATGGCCAAGTGAGAGATGTTACGGTGGTCATTTTCGGTAACTCATCCCAGTAACGACTAGATTGGCCATCCAAACCATTACCGTGGCAGGAGTTACAGATGAGGCCTATAATCGCCAGACTGTTATCGGATTTTCTGGTAACAGTTCGGATATAGCTATTCCAGATGAGAGAAACCCAGTGTGAAAAGCCCGGAGACATGGAGCACGCACTGCTCTATAAATAGAGCAGTGCATATAAAGGAAAAAACAATCATATACCAAAATAATGTCTCTCTGAAAAAGGCCGGTGTGAGGAAACCTCAAACGTCATTCGAACTTCATTTTCGCTGCAGATTATTTGAAAGATTGGACGTGAAGCGAAAAACATTAGATTTTCTGGCAACCGACAAACAAGAACGCAGTAGGAGCTTCAGCCGATCTCCGTTAATTATAGCTTCATGTAATAACCTTCACATAAATATAATTACCTAAGGTGGAATTTGAGGCCTCCAAACAGTACGCAAGATCATCTCCCACCCATCTCTATCACTTGCGCTGCAGCCTGTTTCAGATTTGTGAGAACTTTTTCACCAAATAATAAGCTATTTTAACCACGAAATCACCATTTCCGGATAGGCCCCAAATAAACATATCCTTCGTTGATGTGACAGAGGTATAGCTTGAATTCATTAGAGCTTCAAATGGTAAGAAAAGACTTTTCCCTTTGCCACCTCCTTGTTTTAATTATCAGTAAGAATCACAACTGTCTCACTGTCACCAATAGAAGGATCCGTAGTCCATACTTTAATTCCGTTCTGCTGCGGTACCCCCCCGCCCCCCATCAGTTTTTACTCTCTTCATTTCCAATCCGTAGTCCATACCTTAAATCCAATTTGACTTCCATAAACCTCTCCATGTATAAGTAGGTGTATGTCCCATTCTTGCCTTGAACAAAGATTGCATGCGGAAGCATCTTACCTTCAATGGCTGAGCCATAAGGGAATGTGGTTTTGACAATAAATCCCAATATTGCGTTGATAAAAGCGCAAGGTTAAAAGCATAAAAAGTTCAGAAAGCCGATATTGTACTGGTAATAGCCTTTGGTCCATTTGATAAAAGGTGTAGAAATTGTGAACTTCAAAAACGTCCTGGCTGCATTATTTAGCCTTCTATTCAAGAAACAAGAATATTTTCCCAGTTACGATCGAATCTCACTCACTCACACACACTCTCTCTCAACATATATATATATATATATATTAGCCACCAAGTGCCAGATTTGACTATATTGATGTGCTTTAATTATTTATTACGCTTAAGATTTGATTTATGAGATGACGAGTGATCAACGGATAATGACTAAACATAATTTATTACCTAGCTTTTGTTCATTTGACTCTTGTTGGCATACCAGAGTAAGATAAAATTCTATAAAGTTGGGCAAAGAGCTCAGGTCCGGATTTCCTACTGACCTGAACCCGCCTAGTGGAAAGCAAAGAACGATCTGCATCGAAAGCTTGTATCCGTCGAATAATCTGATTTATAGACAAGCTTCTTGGTTTTCATATTCCAGGCCTTCGTCTGCAAACCCCAAGTGGACACTCTTCTCTCCAAGTAATGGAAACAAATACCACTCGCCTCAAACGCTCATTTTTTCATATGTCGTATTTTGTTTAGGTGAAAAGGCGACAGTTTCCCTCTTCATTTCGCGTATGCATTCTCCAGGAGGCCGTTAGAAACGGCCAGAACCAGCACAGCCGAGATTCTTGGTTTCAGGGCCAGGACTGCTGCGGCTTCTGTTGCAGCCTGGCCTTAATTGGTTGGCCTTGAGATTTAAGGAGAGCTGAGCGACGGTCTAAATTGTTTGGATTGTTAGTGGGATCGCGATTATTTTCGTGAAGGTTTATGTAGGTTGTTGATTAAACCTGATCGTAGTTTACTATTGTGTTTAAAAATAAGTACGAAGATGAAGTAGAGTGCTGTTGAAATAAACATTTGATGGTGACCGCTTCTGTTGCCTGTGTATCACTGTGTTCGTTCACCCGCTTTGCGTTAAGGGGGCCAACTGTTTGATGTAAGTACGTAAAGAAGCTCCCTACAAAAATATTATGTTCTGTGAATGGGGCTTCCACCAATAAATCGACTTCAACGCTTGCTTTCGGTATAACTGTTCCGTTTTGGTGATCAATTTTCTTGATAAGTGTATGTTGTCGTTCATTCCGAGATAATTCGCGTGGCGATGCAGTTGACCAATTTGTTGATATTGCAATTGATTGAAGCATGAACTTTAGTACGAGAGAAAGCAGGCTATCGGGTACCTCTACTAGTTCCTATCGCTATCTCAAAAGACGAGGGACAAATAAAAAAAAGAAAAAGAACGGTCTGAAACTTCCATGCAAACAGCCCTTCTTGTTCTGAAAGTACTGCGCAACGGCTTCTCGTAACATCTCTACTAGCTCCAGCATTATATGTTAGGAATTTGAAACTGAAGAATGCGGAAATGCTTTCTGCTGCTTCCCTTTTTTTGAGGGACAGGATATGCATGTTTGTCAATTGAGAGAGAGAGAGAGAGAGAGAGAGAGAGAGAGAGAGAGAGAGAGAGAGAGAGAGAGAGAATTTAGGCTACAGAAATGAAATCAACCACCTTTATTTTTTGGCGGTCCTAAGACAATGGAGTGCTCGATCCTAATAACCCTCAAACTCCAATTAAAGTGTCAGGAAATTATGAATACGAGAACTAGAAGGAAAAGGATTCATCCCCTAGCTGCCAGACAGGAGGCTGAGTTTGTCACAATAAATTACATAATATGATATAATTGAAAGACAAAGAATGGAAAGGGCGGGCCTCCGCCTCTTCTCCCCTGCGATCACAATTCCGAGAAGAAACTGGAGAGAGAAATTTATATGTGTGTATAGTCTATACCCTATATATGTACTATACGTATTATCATTTAGAACTTTGCACATCGCAGCGGCATGCCGGTCTCATGATCAACCACCACAATCTCTGCTGGACCGCAATCCAGCACATCCTGTCCAAGCCTTGCTCCGGCAGCCTTAAGCCCCTTGAGGGATAGTGGTTGGTTGAACAGGTTGAGCACCGGCAGTTTGGATGCCGGAGGCATCTTTCCAGCAGGCAACAGCTCGGTGAAGTCGCGCTGCAACAATGGCACCTCAAAGTCTTCCTTCTTATGCTGAAGCACGTTCTCTTTTGCGCTTATGTGCGTGCCGACCTCCATGTGATTGGTGGAGAAGCTTGTCTGGTCTGGGAAATTTGGATACAAACTCACATAGGCTCTCAGATACATCATATCAATCAAGAATTTTTTCCATGAAGCTTGCCAGCCGTTAGTTCGAGACCTTGGAATCTGAACAGGGTTCTGCTTCGCGTCCTCGGTAAACCGCATGTGCATGTACGTATAGAACTCCCTCCAATGCTTTGGGAAGAACAAGGCACCCCAGCTGCATGGCAATTGATGCAAATACGGTGTATTTGGGTGTATCTTCTTGAAGAACTCCGTTGGATTCCACTTGGGCCTTTCTTTCACTACCTCAACCAGCCTGGGTGTGTACAGCGAGATTGAAGAAAGCTCCGGCATTGAAACTTGTGGATCATAATGGTAACTCAGGAGAGCATATTTAATCCACAAGTAGTAGTAAGGGGACACCTCAATGTCATCCTCCAGCAAGAGGCCAAAGTTATCATCAGATGAGGGATACCAACTCTCACTCACGGCTCGAATAAGGCCGCCTTGGATGATCCTACGGCGGACGATCTTGGGACCATGAGGCCAAGGGAAGGCATTTACAATCTTCAGTGTCTCTTTGTCCGCTTTCGTGTCCATGTTGAAAGTGAGTATGATGTTCTCATCACCAGTATAATATGCATCGCTTAGTGACTTGAGCAGGCGCTGAAGTGAAGCGGGACGGTTCTGGGTGATTATGTTTACAGAAATTGTCATCCGATTCCAATCTGTAATGCAATTTGTAAAGATAAGGATCCAAGTAAGCAGTAAAACGCTGGAGAAAAAGTAGCAAAAGTGAAATATCGAACGGGTTACTGCTATGGAATCAGGACTTGACATCAATTTGTTTGCCAGTAGCCGAAGTCTACTGAATGAAGTTCATCCGGCTTATTTTCCTCAAGCTAGATTCGGTAAGCACACAAATCGTGACTCTGAGCCACAGCCTGTATCTCAATTATAAGTTGACATCCACTACGGAGGATTTGCAAATAGTACGCGGTCAACGTTTGGTTTCAGAAAGAAAACGAGAAGCAAACATGAATGATTGAAGACATACTTGGTAATGCTGTTGATCTGAGATAAGCCATAAAGAGAACCTTGGGAATGGAAGGTCTAGGCAAGAGAACCAACGTCGAATTGCTTGAAGAGCCTCCAACGACCATCTTCAACGCCTTCTTCACGTTAACATCAATGTCGGAAACTGCAATTACCAAAGTCGGATTGTGAATTTTCATCAGCCCTCTCATGCTAGAGTAAACAGCCTGCATGACCGGCACCTCAGAATCTGAAATCCCCTTTATAGCATCAATAGCTAAATCAAAGATCTTGAATCTCCTTTCACGGCAATTGGCCTTTGGCCACTTCAGTGCATCAGCGGCACCTTCGCACGGGCAAAAACTACCACCAGACACCACTATGTATGCCTTCTTCCCAGCTGTTTTTCTGAATTTCTCGAGAAGAGGTGCCAATGCAGCCACCTCACTCAATGAATGAGCATAGAACATGGCATCTATTTTCTGAGGATTCATGACAGCCCACTGCGTCACATAACCAGATGAGAGAGCACGCCACCATTGTTCATCGCGGACTTGAACCATGTCCTTAAAAATTACAGTGGTCTCGGAAATATAAGCGAGTCTGTGCTCACTGTCTCCCCAAGTCTCCTTGTCATCAGGGTCAACTGGCAGCACATAGGAGCCTGCATTCCTGTATTTTTTGAGTTGGTAGCTGCAAGGTTGAAGCACAATCAGCACATTAACTGATCATCTACGAGATATAAGATCACTGTTAACTCATGAAATGGATATGCGCACTTGCTTTTCTTGCAGATAAATCTCTATTGTTTGGATGCAAAAAGTTCAATAATGGAACAAGGTTGAGAAGAGGCCCCTTAAGGGCATCAATTTAGCTAATCTAGAAAGCTTATGCATATAAATCGCCGTATCTAAAACGCATAGTGCATTAAGTGCGATAGGATCCAACTCCCAACAGAGAGATTGCAAAACAAAGAAACCTTTGCAGGGGGCATGCATCCGGCTTCCGCCTCTCAACTGTAGTAAAAGAAAAAAAAAGAAGGAAGAAAGCTTCGAGTGTAAAGCAAAGTCCAAACCTAGCCATTCCACATTTTGGAATGGAATTTTATGAAGTAGCAAACATATGAGAGGTGGGTGTGCAATGAGGTGCATACCTGAGATGAAGGTCTTCACCAGTGATGAAAGTCAAAGGTTCTTCGATAAACAAAGTCTTGACGAGATTGAAAGGAAGAAACCATGAGCTAGACAGGAAATCCACCTGAACAATCCTATCGATGGTGATGCCATATGCAGGATCCGGCAAATAAATTCCAGCCTCTTTCGAGCGGAACTTTCTGTAGCTAGGAAATGAGTAATCCTTCTGTCTGAAAGGCAAAATCCTCCCAATACTTCCAAGAACAGAATTTTGATACTTATTGGTTCCTCCAACATGCGCCAAAATCTCGAGCATTTTCTTGCCGGGAATCATGTCGTCATCCAGAATGTATACGAAATCTGCTTCGGTCTGCAAAGCCAGCTGAAACCTCCCATAGTATTTGAAATCATAGGAGGAGCTGATGAAGCTGATTTTAGAATTGTTGTAGCTTTCAACAATCCTCCTGAGGTTGAGTTCATTGGGGCTGCCAAAAGCCAGCACCCAGACATGGTAGAAGGGAATGGACTGGTGAAGCAGAGAATCAAGCTGCGCACACAAGGTTTTCCTCTTAAAGTGATTCAAAATCACTGTGATTTTGGGAAGTTTATCTCGGCCCCACTTTGATTTCATCTGCTTGAGTTCAGATAGCGTCTCGGTTGCAAAGGTCTTCTTTTGGAATTCCAAGACCTCATCATACAGCTCCCTCTTGATCCTGATCATCTGGGAATCGTTCGACTTCTTCTGCATGAAGTCGATAGTCTCATGCTCACATACATCAGCAAGGTTGGATTCCAGGGCAATTCGTGATACACGACCACCACCAACCTGGGTAGGAATAATGGTGTCCCAGACCGTGGTTGCCCAAGAGAAGTCTCTCCTTGTGCCCAAATCGACTGGTGGGCCCATGTAGTAGAGGAGGAGGGTTGCATAGATGGCAAAGGTGAACTGCAGGAAGGTGAGAACTGTAACAAGGAGAGTAGAGGAGCCCTTGCTGTTTGTTCGAACCTTGGCTTTTGCTCCAACGTAATCGCGGATCATGCCTTCCAAGTAGTCTCCGCTTTGCGTACTCGGGCTTCTCACCAGACCCATAACGGCCTAAATTCAAACGGTGGGAGAAGGAAGACGATTCACAAAAGGAAAAGCCAGCAAATTCTCAATAAACAAATGCAGTGTGCAATTTCAGCCTCTACGGCTTAAAAGACAGATTTTTATCAAAAAGGACCGGTTGTACTATGCATATTTCTCCAAATAAAAATCTCTAAGACAGAGGGGACGTGTAGAATTCACTAGTGGTGCGAGCAGCAATAGGACGACGACTCAACTTGCCGGGATCGAGAGAGCATACAAAAGGGAGGGAGCTTAGCTATGAACCTTATAGATAGAAAATGAAGATGCACAGCGTCCAATGACAAAATCATACGCCACCCACCATTAAGAAACAAGAACATAGGAAGCCGTTTTTGTATATTGCAAGATAGAAAGAGTTCAACAAGACCAATGAATGAGAAAGCGAATAGATTCAGAGGCAAAGTCAGCTATGTTGGGCGTACAGGGAAAGGAAAGGGGAGATGAAAATAAATGGGAAAACAACAAGCCCAGCCTTACAAGCTCTTCAGTCTGTTGAATGGAAGAGCATATCAAGTGTAGAGTGATACAGTAATGTAATGTATATACGAAGAAAGCCGTGATAAAACACATGGTTGAAACCGTAAGCGTGTTACCTTCACAAAAGCTTATGCACTTGGACCCCTTCCGGCAAACCGGATTTAATATCGTGGAATAAGCGGCCAATGACGGTGTTTTGCAGGCGCAGACTTCACGATTCTTCTTCTCGTTATATCCAAAAGAATTATCAACATAGAAACGCTAACGAGAACGGAGTTCTCCGTCAGAATCAATCACCCACCACGCCGACCGACCATGGAAAGGAGAGGGAGAAAAGAGAGGAAGAAGCAATCTTGCAGACTCCAAACTTCAATGAACATAAAATGGAAAGCTCAAAGGCTAACATAGATAGATCGTAACGCATTTGGTTTTACATTGAGGTGATGTGCTTTCCTTTTTCCGTCGCAGCTCTTCCAAATGATTCAAGGCGTAGGCGTTGACTGTGGCGCGCTGGTGGGTTTATAGAAGAAGAAACAATAAGGGAAGGTAGTTTGACCTGCAATTTCATATAATGGAATGGAATCCTCTTGTGGTGAGTGCCTCCTGCCAAAATTAGGCCACAGGCCGGTTAAGGGCACCTTCTTCGCCAACCGGAGTAGAGAGGATGGTCAAACTTAACTGGGTTCACCTAATATATATATAAGAGGAAAATGATAAAAAGGCATTTGGGCCCGCTCCCCTTTTTCTATTTGGCAGCCTTCTGTTCTTCGACTGACAACCCATTGAAACAGAGGACACACGCATTATACGTTTCAACGGGATCTCAAAATACCAAACATGGGGTAAGTGCGCTAGGCTTCGGCCTCCTATTTGTGACAAACGAAAAAACTTGCCAAACCCAGCCCGTGTTCAAGCTTGCTTGTAAATTAAAAACGGTTTGGTATAATTTACTAATATAAGCAATTTTTTTCTTTGAAGCTTGCAATTTATATTAATTTGTCTGGGTTCTTTTAGTTTTCGAGGCACAAACAGTGTCCAAATTTGGCGCCATCCCTGTTGGGTAAGTTTCTCAAATGATGCTTGCAGTGAAAAAGGAAGGAAAATCTCACAATTAAATGAATAAGCATCGATACACATATAGCGCGAGTGACCAATCTGCCCTTCACGGGCAGCTTTGGAAAAATGACATTAACTATTAACAATGTATCATCCAAAACACTAGACTCCGGCAGATCTATGCATATGAGCAGGCTACATGATGAAACAATGAGAATTAGTGTGCTACATGCTTATAGTTAGTCAATGTAAACAAATGATTTGCTTCCGCAGGTTAACCGTATAGCCCTTTACGTTGTATACTATCGTCATATTCGATTACAAAATAGTGCGGTTTGACCTTGCCCTCCTTGTTATATGTTGTATAATATTAACGGCGGCAATGAGGCGAGTTGAATTGGCTTCCTCGATCTTCAGGAGGTGATGATTTAGCCGTTAATTAAGCACGCTCTTCTTTATACAGGATCACGTAAAGAAAGATAGCCATGCAATCTTCTGTAAGTATGAGGAGGAGGAGGAGTTTCTTTTCCTGCTGAGCGAAGGAAGACAATTACCATGGGCTCAAATTTCTGTAAGTGCGAACACGTCTGTGAAGAAGTCAAGGGATATGTGATATTAGAAAAACTCGTGAGTTGGATCCAGAGACCACCGCCCCTTGGTAATTAGGCAGACATTTAGTATGCGACTGGCAAAAAGGATTGGATTGCTAAGCACACGCTCAAACAACACGGAAACGAATACTACACTAAAATATTTTGAGAAGCTCTTTAGTTGATACAGACGTTATAAATCAATTTTCTTGATTTTTTAAAAAAAAATCTGTCTGGTATAGTTTTATGTTTCTGCAGTAGTTCCATATTTCTTGATATTTATTTTCTGCTGAAGATCTCATTTTTCTAAAATATTGCAAGCATTTCCCAGAATCATAGAAAGATCAGAACCCCGTCATTAAGCACCTATACTAAACCGTACTTATAAAAATCTTAGAGCCATCTTAACGGTGAGTCACTTCGTTTGAAAGTGCAAACAAAGGATTAGCTGTCGCTTAAGGTCCATTACCCCTGGCCCGACGTGGTCCGGCAACCATACAAGATGGCCTGGCTCATCACATCAACGATCAAGCGGGTCATATATATAAGCTCACCAGTGAGTGGAAGCCACGCCAGTCTTTTGATCTTGGATTACTGTTGGACTCTGGACGGCTCTGCATGCGAGCCAAAAGTTAGGCTTTGACTCCCAAACAGAATCGTTGCGCCATTGCATTAATCATAAATTTCTCCTTAATTTGCAATTGCAAAGCAAGATCTCATCTTCTTGGGAGATATCGAACTTGAATGATTGATATCACGTTTATGTTGTGTTTAATGTTGCGGAAAATGTATTTGCGAGATTACAAGTTTTCTAGATAGAGAAAGATCAGTTTATGCTTGATTAGCTTAGTGGAGGAGAGAAAGCAGAACCGGGGTTAGTCAAGCATTTGACCCGCACAAAACGTTCCAATTAGCCCTCCCTCCATCACCGTGCGTGTATACATCATGACCTTAAAGTGCCACACCGCAATAATATATATATATATATATATATATATATATATATATATATATATATATATATATATATATATATAATATATATATATATATATATATATATAGAGAGAGAGAGAGAGAGAGAGAGAGAGAGAGAGAGAAGTCATTTATGTTCGTCATAGTCTCTCCTCCATGCGTGTCGTGATTGGCCTACCACTCGTTTATATGAAGATGGTGGCGCCTACAACACACAATAAGTAGTGGGCAGTGGTATCGGAAGAAGGTGAGTGTCACGGCCAAACCGTGCAACCCGACAGGCTGGGCCGGTTCACCTTAGTGTTGGAGTCGTCAAGTTTACCGAAAACATTGACAGACTCTCACACACAACAGCAAAAGCAAAAGGCAAAGAGAGCAAAAGTACGATTGAGTTCTTTATAGCAAACATGAGTTTGTGTGGTCCCAACATGCAATAAGATTTTAATGACTCTTCTCTCAAAAATGAGTTTTTATGATGACTAAAAATGGCTATGTAAAATTCACGGTTGAACAGTCACATTATCCCCCACTCGAATCATTGTTGTGCTCGACAACATCTTGGCCATCTCCCCGCCTGTGTCTGTTTGACCATATCTGTTACACTTTGGGGCTAACTATATTTCACGTCAAGGCATCGCTGTAACTTTGCATCATTAGTGGGGCTTGGGGTGACTTCATACCTTGGGGAGTTCCCTTAATGCAGTTTGATGGGGCAACCATAGTAAACGTTACCCTTTGAGTGCTTTTCAAGGTCATGAGGGACCAGATCAATCTTTAAGACAGAGAGTTGTTTCTCCTTTGATTCGCTTGACGATGAAGAGGTGGTATTGTACCGATCACTATCATCTTCAAAATAGAGACGTTTCACAAGGTTGGGGCGAGCATTTTTTGCATACGGGAATACCAAATCCAAGGCCATAGGGTGATCAACGTCTGCCACACAAAAATCAGCTCGTATGCGTTGGTTTCCAATAAAAAAAATAACATTGTTTACCTTACTACTTACTTAAGTCACCTTACCCAACACGTTTTTGATATATACATCGGTCCCGAAAATGTGGAGTCCTAGCCGACATGCTTCCGTCAAGAATAGGAAGTTGTGTGTAGCTCCCGAGTCAATCGTGGCTCGAGCCTCTGTTCCTTTCAATCGCACTCTAATATAGAACAATCCATCCCGTTCTTTAAGCATAGGTACCTAGTGACGCTGGTGGTATGCCTTAAATACTTGGAGTGCATCGCAATAACGTAGAGGCTCCTTACACCCATTTGCCACATTCGGGGTCTCCGTAATGGTCATTGCATTCACCCATTGGGTTGATGGTCTTGCGGGCCAATCCTTCAAATAGTAGTTTCTTTGGCAATGATAGTATTTGAGGATGGCCTTCCCTTTATCTTGATATGGTCAGCTTCCTCCGTGTTCATTCTAGGGCAGCCTGCGATCATTCCCTTTATGTACATGATTGAACGACGTTGTGCAACCATTGTTGTTTGCAGTTTTTTTGGACTCTAGGGATGACGGGGCCGATCTTCCTTTCGCGGTTCATCGTCTGCCAAGCGTTCAACCACACTAAGGGTCGAAGCCAAATCCGTCACCCGCATTTGTCGAAGCTCGCGCTCCGCATCATGTTGTAATTCGTTCATGAAAAAGAAAAAATGAATGTGAGTGTAAACTGGTTGATATACTCACAGATAAACCTTTCATGTTTCAGTCGCATGAGTTCTTTTCGGGCCATGTAATCTAGGTCATCGGGAAAGAATTGTCTCTATATCTTCTGTTTGAAGTCATTAAAAGTGTCGTTGGTGTAGAGTTCTACCTAAAACTGAATGTGAATGTCCCTCTCCCGAGTATCAAGCTTACCGAAAACATCGATACTTGAAGACTCATACATCCCAACGGCAAAGGCAAGAGGCAAAGAGAGCAAATGCACGAAAACTTGAAAGCAACTTGAGTTCTTTTATACTAGACAGGAGTTCGGGAGTTCGTGTGATCCCAACATGTAACAATATTTTTGAGACTCTTTCCTCAAAAGAGAGTTTTTACAAGGACCAAAAATGACTATGTACAATTCACGGTTGAAGGGTCATAATAAGAACCAAATTCCATTGAAAAAGAAAAAAAAGAAAACTCTTCCCTTTAAAACATAACCATGGACCAGCAGAGAAAAGATTCAAGCTAACTTGTGATTTACAAACCGCATTAAAAGAAATGAAGAACTTGAAAAAATTAAAAAGATTTTGTTTTCTAAGCAAATTAATCAAGAGAAATCATTGGCTTGCATGGAATTAAAACAAACTAAGCATAAAGGATATCTAAAATTACTAGAAATAATCTGATCATATTCCTTTAGATTTCCATCAGGTAGCCATGTCTTTGCAAGACACCTATAGTATTAGCTCGCGAATATAAATATCACATTTTGAACAAACATTTTATCAATATTTACGTAACAACTATGTGAAACGTTGTAGAACTCGCATAGCTAGTAGGATCGACCTGTATTTGGGCTGGGATAAGCTAGATTGGTATAGCTGAAGCAATATGGGCCTCCAAATGTGATGGATCTGTTCATAAAGGGTTGCAACAATGAAACCTGATTGAACTCCAGATGCAAGAGTAGATTTTATTAGTAGATTATTCCAATTCATAAGCATTATCCAATTAAACTGTTAAAACATGTTACATAAGAAGAAGGCATAAAATGAAGGAAGGTGGAGGATGCAGGCCATATGCAAACTCTATTCAAATCAATTTTGATTGAAAAATAAAAAGTAAATATTAGAGCAATAATTACCTAATAAAAAATATATACTTTACTTTTTATTTTAATCTCAATCAATAGTGACCCTTGACCAAATAGTTGAACTTTATGTGAGTAGTTTGCATCATAATAAAAAATAGCCCTTTTACATTGTGGGCTGAGTTTGGATGCATTACCATATATTCTATTACTTGATTACTTGTGGCCAACAAATACTCAAGCGGAAACCAGTTAATTATACTTTAAGTTATGGCGACCATGTAGAACCCATTGTATTAATGAAGTTCTGCTTTTCCATTTTGAAGAAAAAAAGAAAAGAAATAACGCTTCATTAGAGAGCTTGACAAGTTAGCTGATGAATACAAACTTCATTTGGGTCCGCATGCCTGTTCCTTACAGATCCAATCCTCATTCTGCTTAATGCAGATCCATTCAGGGGCTTTCGAACACTCGTTCCTTCTCTTCGTCGTCATTTTGAAGGGAAAAGATCAGGTTCCACCCAATCAGCTGCGAAATGCTTCTTATAAGGACGACGAAATCCAAGAGCCAGAAACGAGCCCCGCGTGTCTGAGTACGTGGGATGTTTGTGGATCTTCCTTCCTTCACACACACACACACACACAGAAAGAGAGAGAGTGGTCTTGCATTGAGGTTTAGAATTCCTCCAAAGGCAGGACGGCAGCCGGACGGTTTAAATCAATTACGCGTAAATTCAGATTCTAGGAGCTGCTTGTGCTGTGGTCCATTTGTAGCAAGTGTTGATTTAGTCGGGGTACTATACTATGTACGTCCTGGGCCCATGCCCGAACCCTAACCACCTTCTCTCTCTGTACATTTTTGTTACGCCACTAAATAAGTAAATAGGCGCTGCGAAAGTTGATATCACAAGGTAACAAGTCTTATATTACTGGTACAAATCAGCTTATTTGGTCAATCGAAAAACTTTACAAGTGCTTGGTCAATCGTAAAACGTAAAAAGAATCATGACTGATTGAGTCCACATAGCACATAGTACTTGGGATCCGCTAATTCATCGAGTTGTGGCCAAGTTTTTATTTTTAATCTATAGGTAATGCCCTCGACACCTTCTTCATCGCGTTGTGGCCAAGTCTATATGTGTGTTACATAATGCACTATATTCAAGGCAAAGAGGGTATGTTACAAATTACATTATGCTAAGAAAACTAGTGAAACTTTATAGGCTTATAAGAAAGCAAAGAAGAAAGCGAAAAAGACCGTGAGTGAAGCAAAAGCGAAAATTTGAGAGGATTTATATAAAAACTCAACTCAAAAGAGGGTGAAAGAGATATTTTTAGGATAACTAGGGCTAGAGATAAGAAAACTAAAGATCTTAATTATGTTAGATGCATCAAGAACGAGGATGAAAAAATTCTAGTGGCAAATGATGATATAAGAAATACACGAACGAGGATGAAAAAATTCTAGTGGCAAATGATGATATAAGAAATAAACGAAAAACTATTTTTATAAGCTTTTTAATGAAAATAAAGATGTTAGTATTAGCTTAGGAGAGTTAGCCAAATCAAAAAAGTATATAAACCACAATTTCTACTGATGTATTCAAAAGAATGAAGTCAAAGAAGCTCTTAAACATATGAAGGGTGGTAAATCGGTAGGACCATATAATATTCCTATAAATGTTTGGAAAATACTAGGAGAAATAGGAATCACTTGGCTCGTAGGATTATTTAAATAAATATAGAAAAACCAAAAGATACTCGAGCAATGGAGAGTAAGTACACTTATACCCATATATAAGAACAAGGGAGACATTCAAAATTATGCGAATTATCGAGGTATCAAGTTAATGAACCATACTATGAAATTGTGGGAAAGGATTATCGAAGATAGGTTAAGACAAGTATCAAGTACAACAGAGAACTAATTTGGATTTATGCCAGACAGATCTACTGTTGAAGTGATTCACCTTTTGAAACGTCTTATGAAATATTTTAGAGCAAAAAATAAAGATTTTCACATGATATTTATTAATCTAGAAAAAACTTAAGATAGTGTACCGAGGGAGGTTCTTTGGAGAACTTTGGAAAAAAGAGTTATCCCATTGATATACATTAACCTTATAAGAGATGTATAATGGTGCAAAAAACATGTACGACGACTCATATGAAGGAATGACAGACTTCTTTGAAGTTAATATTGGGTTACATCAAGGATCAACTTTAAGTCCATACTTATTTATAATGGTGATTGATGAGTTAACAAAACATATTCAAGATGAAGTACCTTGGTGAATGTTATTTGCAGATGACATTGTATTAGTGGTGGATTCTAAGGAAAAAGTTAATATAAATTTGGAACTATGGAGAGAAACATTAGAAAGCAAAGGCCTCCGACTTAGTAGAACAAAGACAATATATGGAATGTAAGTTTGATCATTTGGTTACCTCAAAGGACATAGAAATTAAAATTAGCACACATTGCATCCCCCAAAAGGAAAGTTTTAAATACCTAGGGTCAATTTTTCAAAGTGATGGAAGAATTGATGGAGATGTTACACATAGAATTAATGTTGGTTGATTAAAATAGAGAGGAGCATCAGGTATTCTTTGTGATAAGAAGATACCATTAAGGTTAAAAGGTAAATATTATAGAGCAACAATTAGGCCTGCCATGTTTTATGGTTATGAGTGTTGGGTAGTTAATCAACAACACATACAGAAGATGTCTATGACAGAAATGAAGATGTTGAGATAGATGAGTGGTCATACAAGAAAAAACCGTATACATAATGAGGTTATTAGAAACAAATTAAGAGTGGCACCAATAGAGGATAAAATGAGAGAATATCGTTTAAGATGGTTTGGATATATAGAAAGAAGATCAAAATAAGAACTTATAAGAAGGTATGAAAAATTAAATTTGGAAAGTATTAAAAGAGCTAGAGGACGACCACAAAAGTGTTGAAAAGAAACAATAAAAAATGATCTAGCTTACTGTGAGTTAACTGCTAACATGGCACACGATAGGGATTTGTGGAAACAAAGAATCCATATAACTGACCCCGTCTAGTATGAGAAAAGGCTTAGTTGTTGTTGTTTCAACATAGTATATTGAAGAAGATAAATCTGATACAGGTAATAAATACACTCAGCAAGATCTCCTAGCATCTTCATGCACCTTCCTCCCAAAAGAAGAAGAATACAGAGGAGACAAACGGAAGGAAGATGCAGAGACCCAGTCAAACAGGACAGATTTCATCCTAGCATATCAAGAATGGCTGATCAAAACAAAAAATATGCTACAGAGTTTACACGATAGTTACAAACACAACAATCCAACTAGAAAGACGAGCGCTTCACCATTATCATGGAACAGCTGAATTGAGCACTTTCCCTGCATTCTACGGTTTCTCCAGCTTTCACTACCAAAGGATTCATCTGTAGCCACCATATGGATTCTGAGGGCCAAATCCACCCATGCCCATCATCGGATAGTAACCTGCCATGCCTGGACCAGAGGGCGGCATTCCAGCACCAGGTCGAACCTGAGCTGCCACACCTGCACCCATTCCCATCCCCATGGGTTGGTTCATGCCGAATGCATAGCCCCCCATGCCCATGCCGACACCATTTTCCACCCCCATCCCCATTCCCATTCCTGCACCCATCATGGGGTTTGGTGAAGGAGCCAAACCTGTTGCACCAGATCGACCAATTCCTGAACCAGCTCCCATGGCTTTACCCATAGAAGTTGTAGAAGGTGCAACATTTTTTTCTTTCTCTTTCTCTCTCCTTTTCTCCTTCCGATGAATGGAATCAAAATCAATACCGATGTCTGACAAAGGATTGGTTTTTGCTGAAAAGCCACCAAGCATACTTGTGAACATTTATTCGTTTTACATAAAAAACAAAATATGTGGACAGACAAATTATTTATGACTTGTTCTGCTCCATCTGCATTTCAACAAAATTTTTGCGCCATAACCCAAATTCAGAATTTACAGAGAAATTATTTAAAACGTGTTCAACTCCATCCGTAACTAGTTCCTAAATTTGTAACTAGTCAGCAACAAGCAGGATTATAACTTCTTCCTAGAGAGTCAATCGCATGATGACCAGACCGACTTGGTAACATGGCTAACTGAGCCATTTCAAGAAGTTAATAATCCGCGAACTTCTTATAATAGAAGTTAGAACTAGAAGCCACATTAGAAGCAAAATCATTTAGGAAAACTGACCGACCATTCCAAATCACCAATTAAGTGTGAAAATAAACAGTGAGAAGTAGAACTTACGTCCAGATATGTTGAGATCCACTAGACCACGACTCAAGGTATCTGCCCAAACAGCTGACTTAGGTTCAAATTTATCCTTCCGAGTCTGTAAGTTAGAAGCTATATCTATTGGCCTAGATGGTTGTGCGCTAGGTGTTACCCTTGGTGCAGACTGTGGAAGAAGATCTGCCAGGACATCAGTCCTTTGTTGCAGCTGCAGCTGTGCTAGTGATTGTGTCTGTGACTGCAAATATGAATGGGGCTGCTGCAGATATGGCTGAGAATGCTGCGCTTGTGGCTGTGGTGGTACCTTTGATAGTGGCTGCAAGGATGCCTGAGACGGCATCTGTGACAGTGCCTGCAAATATGGTTGTTGCAGATATGGCAGTGGCTGTGGATATGCCTGTGGTGGCTGCTGCAGCTGTGTTGCTGCATCCAGATATGGTTGAGGAGGCTGTTGTGTCGATTGTAGATATTGCTGTGGGGTTGGCTGAATTGGCTGGTCATTCAGTAGGAATTCGGGGTTTGCTTGGGATTGAACAGGAGATGGAGTGTAAGTTAGCGTTTGGAAAGACTCGCCGAAACCAAAATCGTCGATGTTCTCCACTTTAGCTGCAGGAGGATGGGGAGCCCCAGATCCCTCACCAAGAGCAGCTGGGAAGGTAGCTGTAGATACAGAACTCTGCGTCTGAGAGTTGGCTGGCTCTTGAGAGGGCATAGCCTTGAAAGGAGAATCACCAAAGAGATCCCTGGTGGGCTGTTTAGAGCAATCAGCCAAAGAAAAACAAACATTTTCGGTAAACTAAAGGTGAATAAAGTCAAAATAAAAACGTTGAATTTCCCAAATTGGAAGATGGTACATCAGAATATGAAAGAATACTTTGACGCATGATTTTCTTATGGGAAAAGCTGAAGTTGTGTATAGAGAAAGAAATTAGCACCAGATTGCAACATGTACTTGTTCGCTGGCAAAGCTGTGCTGCATCCAAATAGGATTGACGAACTTTGATGTGTGAAACTCATTTTTTACCATGAAGGCTTTGTAGCAACTTTTTGGAAGAGAACGAGAAAAATCAACACATATCACAAGGTTTATCAAGTTGAGACAAATCCAACCCAAGGATAAGCTGATTGGCTCCTAACTACTCCTTTTGGTTGGACTTGAGAATGGAGAAACTCTAAGAATAAATCCTCTATACCTCCAGAAGCATGATTTGGAGAGAGCTGGTGCGGTTGGGACTTGGGAGTGCCCAAGAGAAGGTGATGGATATTTTCCTATAACCAGTGACTTCCAAAAGAAGGAATTCGAGAACACTATCTTCCATACGTTGTAAGATTCTTTTATATGGGAAGAACACTTTACGTTCTTAGTTAGGTTGCCACCACGGTGCAATGAAATGAACTCATCAAAACCATTAACAGTTGTCAAACAAACCTGGTTCAGTGCATTAGGTGCAGGAGATAGAGTTTCAAAAGGTGTCACATAACCAGGATCTGCAAATGCATCAGCAGTAGTAACAGAAGCCAATGGTGATGAAGGAGCCAAAAGTGCTCCAAGGAAATCCTTTTCTGCATTATCAGTGGAAGCGGGAGCAGCTGCAGAAATGAAACGTGTTACTTTTGCAACGTCAGGAACTTTTGGTCAAGTGCATTACTTACGCCACATGAAAATAAGCAGTATGATGGACCACATGTGTGACTAACGGGAAGTTTAACATGTTCATTTCTACTAACTGAAAGGACATACTCTTAATTTGGGGCGTTTGTCAACATTCTCAAGTCAACCGACCAGATGGGAGATAAAAGGTTCACTCCTATGTCCTTAAGTGGGACTTATTGACTTGGGGACGTGCAACCTTCAACATTCCTATCTCCCGGACCAACCCTAACTTCCAAATGTGCAGGTCCAGCATCACTCCAAATTCACTGAGGGTTCAAACAAATATAACCAAAGCCCAAGGCAACTTAATCTGCTAAAGGAAAAAAATGCTATGTTTGAACTCAATCTACAGACAGATATTAGAATTTTGTTTCCCAAAAGTCTGGTAGTAAGTTGCATGCAAATATTAGAGTGCAACCTAATTTGTTGAAGGAAAAATACAGAGGAAAGCTGTAAAGGCGCAGCTGCATGAATATCCAGATAGTGAACTTTCTTTTAAAATGTTGATCATGTTTTATATAGCAAAGAGCAAGTCACATAGGAGTTGGTGCCAGTACATGTAATGGGAGAGATTGTTCCCTTGACACAGTTTGTCAGATGAAAGAATGCAGTAAGGCGTGCAAAAATGCACACATACACCGAGATGTGTGCATGCACAAAGCATGAGCACTCAAAGAACTCTAACATGATTGGGACATCTAAGATGCTCACGAAAATGACCCATTATGTATATAATAGGTATAACACCAAGAAGCGCCAAGCACTGGCACGCAGAATTACTGGTATATTATGAGGTATGCAAACGGCATTAGTAGTCCTCATCCATGTTCAGAAAGGTCATCCTTATAGTTGAAGTCCCCATTATGTACATCATGAGGTTGCAAACAAGAAGGGAAAGAAGAGTAGTGCACCACAGAAGACATGGAAGCAAAAACAGATTTACATATAATCTGAAAGACAGGTTTGAAGCTAGTAAATTCATGTTATTACAAGGCAACACACCAGAAAGTGACTTCATCTCCTTGGTTTATTTATCTTCACCGAGTTTAAGCAAAGCCATCATGAGTTGAAACTATACATTTGTCTAACTAATGTCAAATTACTTCAGTTAAAGCTTCACAAGAAGATGCATTGAGATCATGAAGGGACAAGCCCATAAGTAGTTCCCAGATAAGCAATTGTACTAAATTACAGACCTGAGAAAGAGCCCCGAGGATCAAACTCATCAAAGTCACTGCCTTCCTTGCTTACAGGAGCAGTAAACACAGAGGTAACAGCAGGGCTCTGATTTTGACTTGTGCTTTCCATCTGTGGAGATGCCTTATGGACAGAGCCTCCCACACTTCCTTCATCCCTTCACATATACAAATACACAAAGAGAACAGCGTTGAATAATTTCCTAAATGCATCACATGCTTCAAGAATATGTAAGGAGTTCCATGAAGATTGAGAAAGATGAAAAAACTATCTGACAAACCTATCATCACTTGGGTGGTTTTCAGCATCAGCAACAGCTTCTTCGTATGACGGAGGTGCACTATGATGTGAAGAAAGTTTACCCTCTAATCGCCTGACAAAATGAAAACTATGAGAATATTTTCAATAAGCAATTCACAACCTAAAGGTGCAGAAACAGTTATGCTTCAAAAGGAGAAAGGAATTGAATCCGCAGCTTCTTTATACCACCTTTCAGCTTGAGGATAGTCGTCAACCCTTCCCGTTCCACTTCTGTACCAAAAATAATGCAACAGTCAGTATCTTAAACATCAACAAACTTAAGAGAACAGAAACCTAGGTCTCAAGATTGTCCCAAGACATGAAGCAACTGTACAGGAACTGCAACTGCATAAATGTTCCAATAGAAAAACACAAAGAAAGAAAGATGATTTTAAGTCCAAAGTGAAATGTAGAAGCAAATGGACAAATGGAAGCTTAACATGATCTCAACTATTTCTGGTCGGACTTCCATTTGAGATGTGAAAGGTTGATTGCTAGAATAAATAACAAGTACCTAGAAGAATAACGATCATCCTCATCACCAGATCGGTTCCTTTCACCATCGGAGCCTCTATGCTGATAACCAGTTTGATAATCATCACTGCTATGACCTCTATAATCATCGTTTCTATTGCCTTCTCTGTTGTAGCGCTCATCAGAGTCTCTACCACAGCGATCACCATCTCGCGAATAAGGGTCACCAGACTCACCACCTCTTCCATAGTGGTCCCCATCCCTGTCCCTCCCATATTCATTTCGATCATCATCTCTACTTCCATAGCGGCCTTCATATCGATCATCACGGCGATCACCATAACCCCCTCCAGTACTTGAATAAGAACTAGATTTATGCATTCCACCGGCTGATGTACGAAACCTATAGGATGACGATCAAAAACCTGTAAGTTTTGGTAACTCCAAGTGAAGTGGGTCATGCTAAAAGCTCTTTGGCAAAGTAATAGAAACACACTTTTCCCGGTTAGCATAAGCCTTCTGCCTAACTTCTTGAACCTTTTCCTTGTCATTCACAAGCGCAACAAGACTTTGTGACTTCTTTCTGACATTGCCTCCCTGATCTCTGCCACTTGAATCAATATACTGAAAATCGGATAAAGTCTGCACAATGGTAAAGAAAAGTATTTCAGTTAAAAGCATGAGGAATGTTGGTATTTGGCAGAAACCATCATCTGGTTCCATAGTGGACCACCATGTTTGGTGAAAGGAGAATGGATTAAGCATTTGAATCAGACAGCCAATAAGAAAACAAATACCGATATCTGGTAAGCATGCTCACGGATCTCATCTATAACTCGTTCTGAACCATGTGCCACCAGATACTCAAGAACAGTCAATGCCTGCAACTCAGCACAAAGTATCAAGTCAAAATACGAGCAGTAGAGCACAATGGTCCATAATAAATTTGCACAACCTTATAGACATGCCGCCAATTCTTCCCTGTGTCATTCACCCTCTTCCAGAGAACAGACATGATCATCTGATACTCATGGCTGTAAAAGCACATCACGGAGGACTACAGATAAGCGATGAAGAGGGAGACCAAGAAAGCACTAAGAATCAACTTGAGCATCACCATACTCACAAGTTCCTAGTAGCTTGAGCTATGTCAGCCAAATGTGAGCCATGAGGACCCCAAGGTTCATTACTGGTAGCATCAAGAACCTGCAATGAAGGATGGAGAAAAGCAAAAATAATGTTGGTAGAAAAGCTTCAGAACAGGTGATAGACAATATAAAAGAGCTCTAGCACTTATGAACTTATGCAGGCATCAACAAGACAGTAAATTATCACATTAGTTAATTGAAAACCATATCAAAGAGAATGGACTAAAAGGGAAATGCAATCCATACGCACTTTCTGCTCAACTCCAGGGACCTTCAAGACCTTTTTGTTGACCTCTCTTTTCCTGAGAAACAAATAAGGCAGTTATTCATCACTGATGGTAGTTGACTCTTCAGGAACAAAGAAAAATCATCTAAATAAGACCACTTACAGGTCCCTGACCGTTTGATCAAAGGCTTTTTTCATTTTACCCAAGTATTCACTATTATAGTACCCTCCAAACACAAGACCCTGAAAATCAGATGATGTTTCTTAACCAAAGCTCATGGAGACAGTGATGTATTCAAAGAAAATAGAACACATACTTGCATACAATTTGTGCACGATGAATGCTTAAAAATTCCAAATACAATAAAAGGGGGTAAGTGTGCAACTTTGTATTTCAATTAGAAGTGAAGTTCATAACCCCAACCACATGAACTTAATGATCGGAATGAGCAGAAGTCCGATCCAACTCCACAAATTTCAAAATAACAATAGCGTGATTATGAAATTGACTCCCTTAGATTCATTGATGAGATCAAATTGGCACATGGAATTCCGTGAACATGTCAAAAAGCTGAACCCAATTGTCTATTGAAACGCTAAAAAGATAATTAGATTGATAATAGATGTAAAGTCAATCAACTTCGAGGTATGAAAATACCAATCACCTCTTCAATAAAAAAAAGCGCATTAACCGGAAAAAGAAGATGGTGATGAACCTAAACTAGTGCATCAGGAACTTGACAATTGAGAACCATTTTCCCGTGGGAGATAGACGAAGATCTTTCCATATCAAATTCAGAAGATGGATGTCCTAAATCGAAAAACTACGGCCAAGAAGAATGTAAATGATACAGATCTAATCTCCATCATCAAATTACAGAGCAACCAGAACAAGAGTTCCCTAATTGCAAACTTACTATACACTATGCACGGGTTGAAATGCGACTCCAGAAAGAATTCTAACATCTAAATCACGGATCCCCTAGCAATGCCATTCCAATGAGTATTCCACGAAGTGAAAGGACAAAGTAAAGGCTTTCTCTTCAGATGGTACGAATGCCAACGCCGGAAAAGAATCACAAACAACGTAAATTCAGCTTAGATGGATACAGTCGGTAATCGAGGATCCCTGAAAAAAAGGGAAAATTGGAAAAAAAATATCCCCCTCGCAATCGAAGATGAAAAGGAAAATATACTGCAGACGCTCAGAGGATCCAATGACCGAGATCGAGAAAAACATATATCTTCCAAAAGGGAATGAAACCAGTGAAATCCCGAAAACTTTGTAGGAGAAAAATTACGAAGGGGATCAAGAGATGAGGAAAGGAAAATCCTTACCTGGAAGAATTCCCGATGGCAGCTGTAGACACGGAAAATCCTTTACAGCAGCACCGGGGAAAGAAAGAGAGAGAGAGAGAGATCGGAGAAGAAGGAAGAACTATCTATCTATAATTGTTTATTGTTATCCGTCCTCTTCCACTTTGTATTGTGAGTTGCTTTCCTTTTTTCCTTGTTTTTCTTTTTCTAATCTTTGGCCGTGCTTGATTGCTGATGGGCGAAACTCGCCAATCTGAGAGCGTTTTGAGGCCGTGGATCACGAACGAGTGATTGATTCAATGAAAGGCTTTCCTCCCCCAACCCGTGAAATCGTTTTGCCGCCAATCCGATTACCCCCCTCGCAGAGAAATCGGCCTACTCTCTCTCTCTCTCTCTCTCTCCCCCTCTTTCTCTCGTAAATTCTTGGAGGAAATGAATTTAACACGAACGGGCAAAACGAGGGCAAAATTAAATGTGTGGCTCGCTGGCTGAACGCATAGCAACGCATACATCCGTCCAAAGCGGACTTTTATATATATCCTACTCGCTTTGGGTAACGCTAGTGTAATTTCAAGATTTTAAATAACTTTAAAAAAGTAGGAAAAATCAAGGCTTAAAATCTTAAGGAAAAAAACAATAGAAGGTACATTTAATGCACTTCAACTTATACTTTTTAACTTTTAAGATCATTAACGATAAAGGATATGTGAGTTATGCATTTATATACATTGGAGATAAATAGTGGTAAATGCTCAAACTTCATTCATGGTCAAATGTGCTTTATGATGTCAATATTTGATAAATGGTTGAAGTGATAAGTAAAAGGTATTTAATGTACATGTACATTAAATACAAAATATAATTGTACTTTAATTTATATCTTTATTAATTAAATAATTAAAATATTTAAACAACAATTTCTACCAACGTATTTGAAAGAATGAAGTCAAAGAGGCTCTTAAACAAATGAAGGGTGGTAAATTGGTAGGAACAAACAATATTCCTATAAAATTTTGAAAAATCTTCAAAGAAATAGGAATCACTTGGCTTACAAGACTATTTAATGAAATATGGAGAAACGAAAAGATGCCCGAACAATGGAGAGCGAGTATACTTATACCCATATACAAGAACAAGCGAGACATTAAAAAATGTGTGAATTATTGGGGTATCAAGTTAATGAGCTATACTATGAAATTATGAGAAATAATTATCGAATGTAAGTTAAGACAAGTATCAAGTACTATAGAGAATCAAATTGGATTCATGTAAGGTAGATCTACTATTGAAGCGATTCACTTTTTGAGACGTCTTATACAATATTTTAGAGCAATAAAGAAAGACCTTCACATAATATTTATTGATTTAAAAAAAATTTACGATAGATTACCGAGGGAGGTTCTTTGGAGAACCTTCAAAAAAAAGGTATTTCATTGACATACATAAACTTTATAAGAGACATGTACGATGGTGCAAAAATATATGTGAGGACTCGTGAAGGAATGACAAACTTTTTTGAAGTTAATATTGTGTTACGTAAGGATCAACTTTAAGTTCATACTTATTTATAATGGTGATTGATGAGTTAATAAAACATATTCAAGATGAAGTACCTTGGTGTATGTTATTTGCATATGACATTGTGTTAGTGGAGTTTAACGAAAAAGTTAATAGAAAATTGGAACTATGGAGAGAAACATTAAAAAGTAAAGGCTTCCAACTTAGTAAAACAAAGACAAAATATATGGAATATAAGTTTGATCATTTAGTTACTTCTGAGGACATAAAAATTGAAACTGACACACATTGCATCCCCCAAAAGGAAAGTTTTAAATACCTAAGATCAATTTTTCAGAGTAATAGAAGAATTGATGGAGATGTTAAGCATAAAATTAATGTTGGTTGCTTAAAATAGAGAGAAGCATCAGGTATTCTTTGTGATAAGAAGATACCATTAAAGTTAAAAGGTAAATATTATAGAGCAGCAATTAGACTTGTCATATTTTATGATTTTGAGCGTTGGACAGTTAATAATCAACATGTACAAAAGATGTCTATGATAGAAATGAAAATATTGAGATGAATGAGTGATCATATAAGAAAAGACCGTATACATAATAAGGTTATTAAAAACAAATTAGGAGTGATACTAATAGATGATAAAACAAGAGAATATCGTTTAAGATGGTTTAGACATATAGAAAGAAGATCAAAAGAAGAACCTTTAAGAAGGTACGAAAAACTTGATTTTGAAAGTATTAAAAGAGGTTGAGGACGACCACAAAATTGTTGAAAAGAAATCTACCTTATTGTGAGTTAACTCCTAACATGACACACGATAGGGCTATGTGGAAACAAAAAACCCATGTAGCTGACAAGAGAAAAGGAACAAAAATAGAGAGGGAACATGGAGAGAGAAATGAGAGTATGCAAGAAGAAGGATAAAGGTGTTCAAGGGTATGGAAATAGTAAGAGAGGGTAAGCCAATAACAACCTCTTTCCTTTCAACTAGAGAGACCCTATCGTTGTAATTTTCCTTTTTCGTGTTTACAATGAAGGCCAAAGTCAGTTAGAGCCCTTTTGAGATGGATTTGCTTCAATATGTCAGTTAGAGCCTATCAATGAGTTAGCCGTATGGTTGTATCCAATCATGTTTTTTAATAAAAAAAGCGAAAACCTAATGCACACCCAGTCTTTGTTTACATGAGAAGGCCAGAGACAAGACAATTAAAAGTTATTAGGACTGCTTGAATCGATAAAATCGGCATATTTTAATCATATCCAGTCTAAAACACACATAGGAGGAGAATGCTCCCACACATGGAGACCTCAAAATAATGCAAGGCTAATATTAGCTAATAATGTATGTGCACAAGGTTCGATGAACATGAGTTGGACTTGCCAATATAGCTGTTGAATTTGGGTAGTGTGTGTTACTACTTCGAGCAACACGACCTAATTCAACGATTAAACAACTGATTGATTTGCTTCAACAAAGCTTCGTAGCCCCCAAGCTTCACATACACCACCAACCAATGTTGTGGGAAAAGCCACATATTCGTTTGCCATTCTCATCACGCACTAGACTGTCGCAGATCCAAACGCCACACCGGATGCCCACGGCCGGGGAAGGTTCAACAACGATAATAGCAAGGAGTTTAAGCATGTTTACTCACTAATTCTCGATACATCCCACGCACATGAGTTGGTAACATCCTTGAAGCACCAACTAGAGAACATTACTCAATCATATGGATTAGTTGATTTAGTTGAGACAACATAAGTGACACTTTAAGGACATGTGGTGTCACCGCGTATTCTACTTTTATAAGGCGGTGAAGATACTGTAAAATATTGTTTTGTTACACACTTGTGTAAGTAGTAAGGGTGTGGACCTGAAACTGTTAAAGGGATTCTTTATATGTTTTCCTATTGGCTAAGTTATTTTATTGAATCGGATGTTGCGAGTTATTCCGTGATGATTGGTGATTATGATAGGAGAGCCGACTTTGCTTTATTAGGAATTTTGAAATATGATGTAGTTTTGGGCATGGATTGGTTATCAAAGAATTGTGTTGTAATTAATTATAAAAAATGAGAGATCACTTTCTTTATTTCTTGAGAGACTACTTTTGTTTTTCAAGGTCAGAAAGAAGAGAACTCGGTATCTGTTATATTTGTTATTCAGGCATACAGTTATGTACGAAAGGGATGCAAATAATATTTAGCATTTGTTATATATTCTAGTAGTGAAGAGAAGTTATTAAATGATATCAGTATAGTTAATGAATTTCTTAATGTTTTTCGTGATGATCTACCGTTATTACCTCCGGAATGAGAGATAGAGTTTGCTATTGATTTGCAAACAGGTGTCAACCCTATATCCAGAGCACCCTATCGTATGACTCTTGCAGAATTACGAGACTTACAGGCTCAATTGCAAGAATTATTGGAGAAGCGCTTTATTCGACCAAGTACCTCATCATGGTCATAAAGAACAAATATCTACTTCCAAGAATTGATGATTTGATGGACCAATTAAAGGAGCAACAATTTTCTTCTAAGATAGATCTCGACATGTCGTTATCATCAAATTGCATGTCAACGTGCAGAAGGGATATACCTAAGACTAGCTTTTCAACATCGCCATACGATCATTATGAATATCTTGTGATGTCCTTTGGCGTTGAATGAATGCCTGACAATATTCATGGATTACATGAATAGGATCTTTCTTCCATACTTGGATAGATTTGTTGTAGTGTTTATTGATGACATTTTATCTATTCTCAAAGTCAAGGAGAGCATGAACATCACGTATGGATTCTTTAGATTTTGAAGAGAAGAAGTTGTTTTGCCAAATTGCTCCAAGTGTGAGTTTTGGTTAACAAGTTCGTTTTTGGGAATCATGTTATTTCTAATGGATGGAATTGTAAGTGGATCCAAGAAGGTAAAGTTGGGGTCTTCAAAAGTTGGGAGAGACCCAAGGACTTGCGTGACCGAGATCCGTAGCTTGGACTAGTCTATAGATATTATCGAAAGTTTGCAAAGGTTTTTCTCAAGCTAGTCGCCGCTTTTACACACTAGGTTGACAGGAAATGCAAGTACTTTTATTTGGATGGACTCAAGATGTGAGAATAGTTTTCAAGAGTTAAAGAAAAGTTGACTACTACACCAATGTTGATTCCAGATTCCTGAACTTGAACTTTGAGGTATATTGTGATGCTTCTAAGATGGTTTAGGATGTGTTTTGATGCAAATAGAGAGTTATAGCCTATGCATCAAGACAATTAAGGTACATGAAAGAAATTACCCTAACGCATGACTTAGAACTTGCAAGCAGTAGTTTTTGCATTAAAATTTGGAGACATTATCTCTACCTATGAGACCATCAAGTTTTGAGTGTTGTTCGGGTGATCATAAGAGCTTAAAGTATATCTTTACATGCGATGGCTCGAGTTCTTGGAGGATTATGATTGTGAGATTATTTATTACTCTGAAAAAGCTAATGCAGTCACAGATAACCTTAATAGGAAAGGAAAAGAGCCAGTAGCTCATTGTTCTACCTTGATTCGAGCAACACCTAAACTTTGGTTGAGAGTACTTTGAGCATAGAGAGACGATTCTGAGTTGAGGAGGATTATAGATGAGATTCATAGTGGGAGTTGGTCTTGATATGAGATACGCGAGGATGATGGTTCTTTACGGTTTGAAGGATGCGTATGTGTGCCTAAAGATGAATCACTTCGAAAGGATATATTGAAATCAACACATCGTAGTCGATTCAGCATTCACCCTAGTAGCACAAAGATTTATAAGTACCTAAGCCGACAATATTATTACCCTGGAATGAAAAAGTCTATTTATTAATTTGTGATTAGATGTATGACTTGTCAGAAGGTGAAGGCGGATCACTAGCGACCAGCAAGAACCTTGAGACCATTACCTATTCCTGAAAGAAAATGACAACATATTAACATAGGCTTTGTTATTGGACTTCCTCTCACCTCACAGAAGCACGATGCTATTTGGGTAATTATCGATCGACTTACTAAGGTTGCATGATTTATACCCATTTGGAAGAATATGTCATTATCGAAATTAGTTGTTGTGTATATCGTTGAGATCGTTAAGTTTTATAGTGTGCCGAAGACCATCACTTCAGATAAAGACCCTCGTTTTACCTCTCATTTCTGGCAGAATTTACAAGATGCTCTCCAAACAATATTGCAGTTCAGCACGACATTTAACCCACAGACCGATGGGCAAGCTGAACATACAATTCAAACTCTAGAGGATATGCTTCGAGCATGTGTATTGGACAGTAAGGACCAATGAAATAACCAATTGCACTTGATTGAGTTTGCATATAACAATAGTGTGCGTGTGTGTCGACGAATATAGGGTGTGTTCTTGGGCACTCTGTCGTGAGAGTCAGCGTGGTTACCATCGTAGACGGGGTTATCGAGGTCACGTTAAGGAGGGCCGGACGACTCTCGTGGCCTTTGGGGCAGACACAGTATGGGCTGTAATTATCGAAACTAATGATGTGTGCGTGTGTATGAGTGTGTACGTATGAATTTGAGATCATGATTTCAAGGTAAATGTGCTTTGCTATGAAATGATTGTAAACTATGCATGCTTTTAGTATGTTTTCTGTTTAAAGATGTTTAACTCCCTACTGAGCTATGTATAGGAGCTCACCCTATTGTTTTATAGCTCGTCCTAAAGCTAGCACTTCGAAGGCACACAGACCAGAGTAGGAGTTTGATAGAGTTGCATTTTTATTTTAGATGGTATGATAAGTATTGAATGATTTAAAAAGTCTTTTATTCGGGGTTATTGTTAGGTGGGCCCTGCACCATTTTGGATGTGTTGTTTAGAACTTCGATATGAATATTTATTTCAGTTAGATATTTCTTGAGTTTGCATTAAATTAGTATTGTATTTGGTTACTGCTCACCATCACGCCCGCGCGAGAAGCGGCCACGCGGCATCGGCTTGGGCCGGGTCGTGGTCGCGACTCGAGCGGGTATGACAAAGAACGTATCATCCCCTGGTTTTGATCGATCATGTTGCGAGCAATGATTAACGGGGAATACTGGTTACAGGAATACGTGCCCCACCATGAGAGGGTGCCGTCAAAGCTCAACTGGGAGATGGAGCAGCTCGGTTACTCTTCCAAGTGCGAGATGTCCTAGTGATGGATCAATTATGGAAGGAAGACGGACGTTCTGCGCTCTTTCATTTAGGAATAGATAAGTGACGGGAAATTTTAATGTTATGTAAATTAGACTGTACACATAGATAGAATGGAAGGTGCCTCAATTGGACATGTATACATATTCATGATATGTGTTTGTTTGATCAATAGAGAGATCCTCTTCTTTCCTGTTCTCAATTTATCGTACCTGCATTCTGGAGCGAATCGTACAGAATGGTCTATATGGCCTTTTAACAGCCACTATGAGTCGGTTCACTTATCAACTTATTTGAAAATCTTCTAACGATGTCACTATTACTCAAGCAATTGGTTGTTAAAGAGATCAACCATCGGTTGTTTGGGGATATCAACCATACCAATCACACGTTCTTTGCAAGTCCAAGCACTACCTTGGGATTAAATGTCTATGATCAGTGATGAACCAGGTATAAAGGCATGGCAAATTATCGAGCTATGTGGATAAAACTAAAATAGGCTAAATACCTTGTCTCTTGAGCTCTCCTTAAGAAGACATCAAAATTCATGTTTATGAAGGGCTCTTCATGCAACTTGACCCTTTCTGTATTTCCTCATTAGTGTCACGTATAACGCTCATAATTAAATTCAAATCTAATCCTCGAGAGTCATACACATAATATGATATTATATCTTGACAATTAACTCGCTAGTAAATATACTTTAATAACCTTACGCTCTGATACCAAGTTGTCACAACCGCTCGGGTCGCGACCACGACCCTGCTCAAGCCGATGCCGCGTGACTGCTTCTCGCGCGGGCGTGATGGTGAGCAGTAACCAAATACAGTACTAATTTAATGCAAACTCAAGAAATATTTAACTGAAATAAATATCCATATCGAAGTTCTAAACAACACGTCCAAAATAGTGCGGGGCCCACCTAACAATAACCCTGAATAAAAGACTTTTTAAATCATTCAATACTTATCATAACATCTAAAATAAAAATGCAACTCTATCAAACTCCTACTCTGGTTCGTGTGCCTTCGAAGTGCTAGCTTTAGGATGAGCTGTAAAACAATATGGTGAGCTCATATACATAGCTCAGTAGAGAGGTTAAACATCTTTAAACAGAAAATATACTAAAAGCATGCATAGTTCAAAATCATTTCATAGCAAAGCACATTTACCTTGAAATCATTATCTCAAATTCATACGCACACACTCACACATCTTTCCAAGGAAAAGGAAAGCATATTTTGTTCCTTGTAAACACATATTATTAAAAATGTTCAGGTCATTCCTCATTATTATGGCTTTCAGCGTCCTATTTTGCTAGCCAAACTCCCAATATTGTTTTTCTGAGTTTCCATTTTTCAAGTGTACCACTTTAGAAAACAGGCCCTTCAAGGGTTTCACATCCGTGCTTATACTGACGCCCACAGGCTCTGGGACGGAGCGTCCTTGCCTTCATAGCCAAATTTTCTAACTCACGATACCAAAACAGGATTAAAGGTAAGGGAAAGTTCAAGCCTTGGTCAATCAACACCAATTAGATTCCATGTTCAACCTCTAAAGTAGTGAAAGAGTAATCCACGTACGAATATCATGAGTTATATAATTATGTACAACCATTTCTTTAGATTCTACAACAAAATTATCCATCTTTTAACAGATTTTTGGATGCCAGCCGATTCAAGCAATTATTGGAGCAGTGTAAGTATGGTATTGAATATTATAGTAGCTTTCAAAAAATCAAACCAGCAATTACTGATAGTTAAGAACCGTTTTATGCTTGACAGTAATCACTAAAACAATTCCACAAACAATCTGATGTGAAGATATATGCTGAATTCGTTAGGAAAAAGCAAAATCAGCTTTTCCTCATCCTATGGGTAATTGTCGTTTAGAAGAAAAGTAGTACAGAAAAGGAAGTGAGAGTTGACAGTAGTATAAGCACAAAGCGCATAGATTCATCAAAAGCAATTCTGTCAGAGAGCCGATGATGGAAACTGAAAAGCCAATCCTTGGATTTGAGAAAACGGGTTATTGGTAAACCAGTAAGTTGAAAAATACATAGGTTTTTTGGAACCAAATCCTCACATGCATGTCATTTCTAGTATTTACTAGTATACGCAAAGGATCAATGAATAATAACAGTTAGTTGGCAAAGAGAATCTCAGAGATTCGAATATATTTGGCAACAAGATCCTCTCCACATTGGAGATGAAAGCATGGATTTGTGGTCTCAAATCTGCATGCAACTTTGCGGATTCTCAACGTTGGGAATCCCAATCATGCGTCGGCGTCAACAGTGACGTATTTGAGGTCTAATTACTTCCCAAATCGAGCTTCCAGACATAGAAAGAATAGTAAAATCAACAATTGATGGTAAAAAGAAGAAAGAATACCTGGTGAGATGAAGGGGCGCCTATTGACACCAGAAATCGACACTCGAAAAACAAACTTTGCGATGGGAGGTTGCTCCTTTTTACCTGGTTCCAGGTAGAGACGGATACGACATGTCGATTCCTCTCCACTGCTAATTGCCTAAAAGCACAACAAATTATATCATAAAACACACTAATCTCAGTTTAAGCAGGTTGTTGCCTCATTGATAGGTTTCGATAATTACAACCCATACTGTGGCTACCCTAAAGGTCACGGGAGTCATCCGGCCCTCCCTAACGTGATCTCAGTAACCCCGTCTACGATGGTAACCACGCCGACTCTCACGGCAGAGTGTCCGAGAACACACCCTGTATTCGCCCAAGCCGGATCGCCCGAAGGACCTGCAAGTCTCTAGAGACCCCACACAAACCACACAAGCACGGCTCGTATATTCACATATCATTACATTTCTAAAACCAAATTCAGTTTATCACATTCACAAATCATATTCAGATCCACCATTATCCAAAATCAAACTCATATCTACACAACATTTAAACATGTAAATACCATCTTCACATGCATATCAAAACATGCTCTTTATCAAACAGTCTCGTAAACATGTTCTATTTGAAAAGCATATCAAATAACTTATAATTGCGAATAACATTTCACAAACATCAATGAAGCATTTATCAAACATGCACATTTAAATCTATCTAAAACAGAAAAATCACTTCTAACATGGTTCTGTAAAAGAATGCATAACCCCCTACCTGAAGGAGCGCTAAGATCCAGTCCCTAAGCTATTGGGCCACTCTTATCACCACCAAATCCTCCAATTTTAATCTCTAAATAATTATAAATAATTAAAATATTAGAATTTATTGAACTAAGAGTCTAACGCAACAAACCGTATCTAAATCGGATCCCAAACCCCAATTTAGGTCCGTTTAAGTTATCTGAGATCCAAATTGATACCCAGATCCATATCTGATCCAAATGAGTGACACAATAGGTAGTTTGTGTCACTGTATCAACACAAAACCTTTAACTACTGACACGAGTCTTGTTTCTAACCTATAAACCCATTTCAAGACACGACTTAAACTTGACCCGTTTCTGATACATAACCCGACAGAGAACCTATTTTGACACATAATTGGTTCTTAACATGCGGTATGAGGACACGACACAAATCAGTGTCGATTCATGACATTTTAGATACGACACGACACGAAAATGAGGGACACGCCCAAAAGGATCTGTTCCCATGATTTTTTGGCATCGATTTCACCGGTTTCCGGTGACGATTAAGGCCGACGATGGTCCTCAACCAATCGCCTGCCCTTCTTCTTCCAACCCAATCCATCAATGGTTGACAGCGGAGTCTGAATGACTTTCATTTTGAACAAAATGGCCTAAGACTTCGGGTCGTTTGCTGATTGATACATATTACCAGGATCGAACAAATCTACACGACTCGGAAGACCAAAATCTGATAAGATTTTTCCCCCGTTTCTTAACTTGGGATATTCACAGTAATTTAGTTCTAACTATACGAACCCATTTCAAGACCATGCAGTTGTCTTTATTCAAAGTAAAAAGGGCATATTATACAATCAATCTAGCTGACCTCTGAATACGACAACCTTGTTTCTCTTCAAATCCAACTTATCGAATTGGTGGTAGCGCGGTCCAAGTTGAGAATCAACGTGGGTTCGCGATAGAGATTACTTGAAGGTTTGCTTTGAGTTGTTTTTTTTCTAGCTAGCTAGCCGTTTCTCTGTCCAACGGGTTAGGTTGGGTTTACCGGCATTTATTTTATATTGATAGATAACGAGAAAAATGTATGAACATAATGCCTTTATATCTGAGAGGTCGCTTTCCCACCCATCTGTGTGAGCCCTAGAGTCAAGAATCAGATCTACCGGACGAGTCGTCTAATGTATAGCAACAACACGACCTTCTTTGTCATTCCTTTCTTCTCGATCTATGTTCCACCGATCACCAAATTCGTGCTGCCAATGAGAATATGCCTAAGCTTTAGTCTACGAACCTGGTAGAGCGATAAAGGCATCTGATTGTCGAGCCATTTCGGCCTTCCTTTGATGCATGTCTGCTACTGCCTTTAACTCTCCCACTGTCTCCCCCGTTATCTGTAAAAATGAAATGCACTGAGAGAGGGAGACAGAGAAACAGAGAACTATTGATCGCGGATGTGAAAGAGGAGGCAGGGACGCCTCCAAAATCTGACAAGGTACTCGGTGTTTCTCATGGGGAGTTGGGTTCTCATGATGACGATGATGAATAGCTAGCTACTCTCAGGGAAGATGAGCTTTACGACCGGTTGTCTGCCAGCCACCTTGGTGATCAGTGGGACCGACCTATAGTTGCCACTGAAAAACTAGCGTGATGGTTTAGGGAAGACCGGAAGGGTGAACACAAGCATGTATAATAGCTCTATCTGAAACTTAAAGAACGGAAAGGTTATAAAGCTTTTGTTAATCTACCTCTCGAGGCATGAGGGTCTTGGGAATCACTCTGCGGCAGGACAAAATCATGACAAATAACAGTGATAATTAACCAGAAGTTAACCATTGAAACGAAACTGGCACCGCGCATCAAATCGGAATGGCCTTATAAGAACAACAGGTGTTGAAAATGAGAAGGAAAACAGGTTCAACCTTCTTACCCAATAACATGGCGGCCGCCATTGTATACGGCCTGAGAGACAAGCCCCATGAGGCCGATGCTTCCTCCTCCATAAACGAGATCAATGCTCCTCAACACCTGCTAACACCAAATGTATTAATATTTTCCATGAAGTTTCCTGGGGCTCCTGGAACGGAGAGTATAACATATATTTCTATCAGAGGTAGGGAGGGAGGAGTACAGAAGTACGTGAGGATTTTACGTGCGAGAGAACTTTCCAAAGACACAAAAGGAGGAGGGAAGACCACAGCGAATGGAAGAGGAACCTATTACCAACCAACAAAGCTGAACGTAGAAAGAGAATGAATTTAAGCTTGAATTACAATTGTCCTCTCTAACAGGAAATCTTTAAGTCGGTATAAGGCAAGGACATGTAAACAATCTCAAGAAAGATGAACAATCGTGGCCTTCAATACAGAATCCATGGAGAAGCTGTCGAGAGAGAGACGGGGGGAACGCCCTTACAAGTTCTTTTGCGAGCTCAATGGCGGCGTCCTGGTAGCTTGTTTTCTTCCCGTGACTGCTGCCACAGAACACAGCGATCCTCCTGAATTTGGATTGCTCTCTCTCCATCTCTTACCACAACCAGTCGCAGTGCAGCTCTTTATATATTTCCCTTCTCTCTTTGCCCCCTCCCCTTTCTTTCTAGCACTACAACTGTTCCCTCTCCAAAGTGTTAATTGTTGGTACAGCATCCTTTGCTCCTACTCTCCGAATCAACGCCTTATTTCATCCGCACCGGAGCGTAGTCAGACGCACAGCAATCTCATATAAAGCATGAACAAATACGCACTTTATATATATATATATACACACATATATGCTCACCTTGTAGATCGATGGCACGAGTACACCTGCGGGCAACCTTGACGGGCGTTTCACCTGATCCAAGAATAGCTATAATTGAAACCATGGCTTGCTTTTCCTTTTTTTAAATATTTATCCCCATCTTGTTATTGTTTGGCCTGACCCCATGGCCCGACACAAGAGTGTTGTACAGTACTACCCAGAAAACATACTATTTTTATTGACACGCATGGGGTTAGACACATCCAGTAAGTGCTGCAGATACCACGCCATTATTCACACTCATTGCAATAATTGCCCAACTCTTTCTCGTTTCCCATTATAAAAAATCCTAACCATCTTCAATGTGTATGTGCGCTGTGAAAAACAATATGCAATTGCCCGGAACCTCTCTCATGAGAAGCTCTATGTTTTCTATGAGTTGCAGGCAGACTCAGTCAAGCTCTCCTGAATAATGAGAGGAAGGAGGGATTGTCTTTTCAATAAAGTTACCCAAGTACGTCTCGGGTCATGGAGATCCCTGTTACATCGCTATTTATCCCCTGCACAGCAGGTCATTTCAACACTCTTCCAGTAGCTCAAAACTTACAGTCAATGAGAGGCTATAAGATGCCAACTAGTCTGCAACTCTCTAGCTTTCGCTCCCAGAATGTATGAGAGAGTGTGAGCTCTCATTCTCTGTCTAGCTAGTTAATGATTTTTTTGAGATCAGTTGCAGTTACTCTAGTCTCTTTGTCTTGTGAATACCCGTCTCTAAGTAACTTATATATAACTCTTTAACAACCAATTTGCTATGGTATTTCATGCCCTGCATTCAGCATTTTTAGCATTGCTGGTTTCCTATATTCACTTCTGCCCCTCTGTGTTTAGAGCCGTTATTTATTTCATTAAAGAAGTCTCCCGCACACAGTTCTTAATTCTATCAGCAGGATTTCTCAGTTGCTGCCAAGCGACCTTCCTTGGGTTTGTGTACTACATACATAGCTAGAAAGAACTCTCACTGTTCTGTTCCACCTTTAGACGTAAACATTGACCGTGCCTCTCCACACAGTGTATCATGAGATTGTGGGCACATGTATAACACCTAGATACCACCTGCAAATCCACTAGCTATATGGTTTGAGAAGCACAACTTGTTTATAATTCTCAAAGCCTTCTTCCCTCTAACCTGTGGTTCCAGTAAAGTTGTGATTTCTTGCTGATATCCTCTTTATCATATGACCACGGTCACGAATAAACTCTTTATCACTAGCTCCTCTACACTTATCTGCATTAAAACAATTAGAAAGAAAATAAAGGAACAAGGGCTAACGAAGGTTCATGCCAAGAACCTAGCTTCCACCAGCTCCTTTTTTCCTCATCGACGGCTTTCAAACTGTGCTATGCGGCTTCCATTTGCCAGGACCAGTGTACCCTTTCATGGTTTCCAAGTACCAATCTTGCTTTGGGGGTTTTAGTTGTTCCTCCGACCCATGGAAGAGAAGTCGTCTGCTTCAACCTTCTCTACTTTCGGTACTTTGTCAAAATTTACGGTTCCCTGGTTAATATTTGAAACTGATCCTACGCATGGGACAGGTGAAGTTCGCTTTCAGGTGTTGAGAAAGTTCCCAATCGTTGTCCTCAAGCTTGGCCTATGTTCTTCTCCTTAATCCCCGCCTCCTTCGATCTTTTGTTCCTTGCATGCTTTCTTTGACATAGCAGCGTTGCCCCTAATCTGGTAACATTACTAGCTAGGTACAGGCAGGCTGCAAGTATGTCAATCGCAGCCCTCCGCGAGTCAAAATCTGGCATCACAGTTAACTAATGTTCGAGAATGATCCATGATCCTTCAATTAGGGTAAACCAGTAACCCATTTGGGATTAAAAACGAGCCAGATACAAGTTGTTACATATAGAGATGACGAGGACCTGTCTCTTCCTCTCCCAAACTTGATTCGACGACCTTCTCCTTAAATAATTACACCCATGTAAATTACCAAGGTTGAGCCATTTGATCCTTGTCCTCTCGGGAGATTTCGATCCATAGCCATAGGTACTCTTCTTGGGCTTGGGAGTCCCACCTAACCTTTATATCGCACACCATGTTGGCAGGTTCGTGTAAGCTCGTGTCACCCTTAACATCCTCATTTACTGGTTCACCAGCTCCTTTCAATGCCCACTCCAAATGTTACTTCGGTGGGGCAACTGCGCTCTTTATTTGTTGGTCTTCCTGCATATGCTTTCCTCTTTCCTTGGAGTTATAGAGGATACCTAGGAACCTACCGTGTGCGGTCCTTCCTTTTGTTCTTTTATTATTTCGCAGCGAGGGATGAGCATTATTTGGGTTTGGTTCAATTTGTAGATAATTCGGTCTTCAGTTTCTATGAATTCTGAACCGAAATTTTGACATATTTTCATAATTCACACTGTATCAACAAGGGTTCAGTTTGTGTGAAAAAACTTTTGACACTGTCATCCAGAGGTGCTCATATTTTCATTAGCTGGTTATTCATTGCAACTACTATAAATAACATAACGACACAAAAATTTGGTATGGAATAGCAAGGAATTAGAACTATGGGTGAAATTTACTACGTGAATCATTTCGGTTCGGTTCGGTTCAGTTAGGTTACCTTCATAAAATGGTTTGGTGTCGGTTTGAATTTTTCAGGTATATTTCGGTTTGGTTTTGTTCCTAGCCCAGGTCAGTCACACCCGCAGAGAGTGGTCCATCTGCTGCACTGAGGATCAACACTATTTGGTGTTGGAACAACGTCGAACACTTGCTAAGCTCCCCCCATACGGGCACGCAGTCTCTCTCTCTCTCTCTCTCTCTCTCTCTCTCTCTCTCTCTCTCTCTCTCTCTCTCTCTCTCTCTCTCTCTCTGGTGTTGCAACATCATTATTGTTGCTTGCTTTCTTGTTGCATGGGCCTCAACAACATTATTTTTCGCCCTTCCACTCTTTTTACAATTCATCATCAACTTCTCCTCGGTCCTCTTCCCTCTTGTTAAACATTAAAACATTCGATTCATATATTTTTTCACTAAATCTTGTTAGGTTTAGTATATATGGTCAGCAAATTATACAGCTACTATTCTTTTTGGTATATAAAATGGGCAGGCTGAAGCCACTGCACACCATGATCTTTATCTTGTCACCCGACCCCTAAACAGGTGAGCACCTTACGTAATTTGGTAAGGGCACAGACAGATATTGGTAAAAGACCTAAATTTGTACACATGCGCGTCACATCTGGACTGTAATTAATAAACTAATCCGTGATTGTAGGAAATTAATATAGATGAAAAGGCATAGGCAAGTTGAGATTTTCTACGTTAATCATAGCACGTATTTTCCATCAATGGTCGGCCTTGCCTTCTTTCTGGAAGGTTTGCTGCTACGCTCCCTGTATCATTTTCCAACTCAACACAGCTGAAGATCTGTTCACTCATTCCCAACGCCCTTTCTTTCTTTCTTTCCCCATATATATAATTGCCCTTGGTTGAGATGTATTAATATCCTATAAACTTAAAGAATATTATGTTGATGTTATGGCGATCATGTATGGGCAAGCTGCTAAAGTTTTGAATGGAGGAAAACAGGCAACAGCAGCTGTAGATGCTTCTGATCTGCGTGTTTCGGCAAGAAAAGAATAGTAGCTAATGACTGCCATCCTATTCTGAAAATATCTTTGAAGGCGAAGTTTAACGTGTTTCTTTGTTTCAACAACACAGAAATAGAAACCAGATGCTATTCACTTATCTCGTACGTGTAGCTAACTCAAAATATATAGTATAAAATTTCTATAATGTCTAGTGAAGGAGTATTCTTTGCGGTATGGGGCCACATACGACCAGCTTAATACATACATAAATTGTGAAGCATTCCAACTAAAGCAAGTGGCGATTTGTTAGGTCGACCCCTACCTACCAAGTAACAAAAAAATATGGGTCACTAGTCGGGCATGATCCTTTCAAGATAATTCCTTGCTCGATCTATGTTTAGCTTTTTCAATCATAAACCTGCAAAAAGACATCACACAAGACTGGATAGACTTCAAAAAGTTGCAAGACTGAAGAGCGGCTTTGGCTAAGTCAGTCCGGTGCGGTTGTTGTTCATTTTAGTGACTGCCGAACCCTAAAACCTTAGGGGATCTCTTTCATATATGACAGGTAAATTGACTTGGGCCAACGGGTAACATTTCCGGCAGGGAAGGGCTCAGCATGCGTGTGCCAAATCAAACCATACATACGTGCATATATATAGCTATGCAAATCATCCCACCTGATTCTTGGCTTTCTGTGACGAGTCATGAAAATTTTTGCTGGTATCGCGCCTTAGCTTGGTATCTTTTCATAATAATTGAAAGTCCTGAAATTTGAGAAGCTCTCGAGTTTTGAAGCCCATAATATGTGAGCTGAGGATTGCCAACAACTGACTCTCAAGTAAGAAGTCGGGTATTTCATGGTTATATGCCTCATCTCATGTTTGTTCCAAGACAGACGAGACCAGTCTTTTACATCTCTGGTCAGCGCGCAGAGTCGACAACTATGAACAGTCGCTGCCCCACTGACGATGGGAGAGGAGGGGAATCTTTTGCTTTGTACAAGTAAGAGTCACGCGGCTGACACCTACTTTTTTAGTTTGTTTCCTCGCCAGCTGCAACGCTAATTATCTTATTTCGAAGTTTGCACATTGATGGCTAAATTTTGCATATACAAGTCCTGTTAGCAACCTGAGTATAGGCCCACCTCTAAACCCCAGGCAGTAATAAGCTCATGACCTTTAACTTGAATGCTTTTCTAATTGCCAACAACTCCTTGTGCAAAATGTTGAGATAATTTAACTATCCCCTACGATTGAGTTACAGTACAACATTGATTTTATCTTCTAAGTTTCACGAAATATCCTCGAATAACACTTAATCTGTTTTTTAATGATTCGTCGTTTTATTTTAGTATTCTAGATTCGTTCAGCTCTTTCCTCAAATCTCGATATTATATTTCCACATTTCTGTCTATTTGTTCTCAACATCCATCAATATATATACCGTTCGAGCTTTCATTGCATTGTTAATATTGTTCAATTCCTAGTTAGAAAGGACGTAATTCCACATTGAACTTAATTAAGGGTATAGGGGACAAAGTAGGATCACCATCATATTGTCTATGAACAATTTTCGGGACTATAAAAAATAAAATGACTGTGAGTTCAACAAAACTTTCACCCCTCACAGATGCATTATAATAAAGAGAAATTTGCATGTATGCCCTGTTAGAAACTGATTCGTGTTTCTCATAGGCCCACTGATTCGATTCCAAAAAAGGAATGCTAAGGAAAGGAGTATATTTGTAAAGGATTTCCATAAGAGGAGGGCGTTACTTATTTGGACCGACAAGCAACCACTATTCGCTACATATACAACGTTTTATCCCTCATTGGTCATTGGTTTCAGCTTATTGGTCAACCCAAGTGCAGTATAATCGCTAGTGATCACCTACATTACATGAGATGCCAAATGAATACATTATATAAGGCATAATAAATGCATAATAATATATTTTAGTATATAATCTTACATAAACAATTGGAATCAAAGATTTGAATGAAAATATTATTATACTTGTGTATTAAATATAAAGTAATTTAAATATCTCAAATATAAAAAAAATGTTTATATGTAAAATTATGTAAAAAAACATTATGAATATATATATATATATATATATATATATATATATATATCCTTATGACTGCTTGACTCTTATTGGTTAGATAAAACGAGGTGCTGGACAGCTTTAACTGTGCTGGTCGCTTGTCACCAAAGTTTAGGTAAAGCTGACTCAAGTGGCGATTTGACCAAGCTGTTTAAAATACAATGAAGTCGTTTTCATTTAGAGATCTCCATTCAGTTCCCTATTGAGCGATTTGGTGGCGACTCGACAACAGTGGCCTACATCTTTCAAGTCTCGTCATCCGAGTGTGCATCGTAAGAGCTTACTGTACTTCTTCTGAGGAAAAAATACTAACCCCTTTCAAATATGCTACGACAAGGACATGATAATGAGAGGAAGCATGAACTCACTACTCAACCTTTAAGGCCCATAATAGAGAAAAAGAAATTTGTAATTTCCTTTGATACCATTCAAATAAGTGTCATTTTATTCAGAAAATGGATATTTATAGTGAAAATATGCCTCTCAACTTAGTCAATCAAATAAATACTGCTTTCTACAGTATAATCAAGACTAAAGAGTTCACCTCCCATTTAACCAATGGAACAAAAAGGTAAAATTAGTGAATTTTAAAGTTCAAAACCTCAATGCAAATTTGAATGGATCTACTTAAGCATTAAAACAGATTCACTAAATCTAAAATTATTAAACCCTATCCCTAGATTAGGTCATGAGTCCTTCAACCGACTCTTGACTCTGGACACGACCACCATTCGAGTGGGATTTATCTTTGATGTCCTCTACATGCCCTACCAGTCTTTGCATGCTCTTTGATTCCTACCATACTCTCGGGGAGTGTAAAGATTTGTCCTCAAATCCAACATTTGGTGATCTTCAGTTTCATGCCAAGGTGATCTCCTATCAGCTGCTTGCAAAAGGTTTTCGTCATTGTTCGTTACAAAGTTTTCCTATCAAGACACTTACATGACTCGAGACCTAGTACATTTAACTACCAGAAGAAACAATATAAACAAATATCTATTGTGGCTAGACTAGAGAAAACTATTACTCAAGAAGTAAAATTATTCTACCCTACAAAAAATGATGGGATGCTCTTGGAGCTTCAATCTCCATTGCGATGATAAAACTTCAACACATTCATCTTCAGTGAATTAATTAGGCCTACAACAATATCAATTGCAAAGACACGAACTAGTAGGATTGAGTATATCATATCCTGCAAAATAATGATATCTTTTGTAGTCGACTCTGTCATGACCTTTTCTTTGTAGTAAAGGTCACAAATAAACAAGCTCATCTTTACTTGCAAATAAAGAGTAACAGTAGGTACTTCAAATATATCATTTACTACAAACAACAAGCAAAATTCCATAACAACACTTACTCTTGTCGCACAATCGATTAGTGTGATGTAGTATTCTTGATTATTGAGGCTTAAACCTAGAAAACCTGCTTAGATTGGTTGCTTAGCAATAGGGTCTTTGTTTAGATGAATCTCATCATTGAACTAAAAACGAGACGGCTTATTTGGAAACAAGAGGCCAAATTCTGTATTCTTTTGCTCACCTTCATTTTTGCTGGTCAGGTTGGAATACAACTCCTTAAAGGAAGCATCGCTGGTTTCAAGATCAACGACAATCTCTAATTTATCATTTGCTAGATTCAATACAGTAATTTTATCACCTAGATTGATGCAAGAAGATCGAGTCTCTTCTAGTGTGCAATTCTTTTTCTTGGATTTTTGTTCCAAGCTGAGAGAAACAAGATCGTCCTTCTTCTTCTCTTGCTCAAGAACAACATGACTTGGCTTAGAATTCTGACTAGTATTTCCAGGCTTCTTTTCATTATGCTCTGTACTTAGTGATATGAGAGTGATTTTCTTTCCATCTTTTATGAAAGAATATGTATTGTAAAACCCATCATAAGTGGTCCTTCGGTCGAACTGTCATGGTCACCTGAGTAGTAAGTGACTCGCTTCCATGGAACTATATCACATAGTATTTCATCTCAATAGTTCCTCAAACGGAGAAATGAATGTTAACCTACTTGGTGATGTCAAACCCCTCTTCATTGTTTAATAATGAATCTTTTAGGGATGAGGATGATTTCCCACAATTAATCCAAGTTTTCGCACGAGCTTAGTTAAAACCATATTCGTGTAACTCTCCTTGTCTATGGTGATATTACAAACCTTATTTTTTATAGTACAACAGGTACATAACAGTTCACATCCTCTCAACTTAATCTGTATCAATGGTACGGCTTCATCTACTTCTATTTCGTAATCTAAATTTGCAATGGTCAAGTTGGAACTAGATGTATGCTAGAACTGTTCGCCCAATTGAAAATGTACATTAGTACTCAATTGTATCATCATTTGTAATAATTGTCTCATTTGAATAGAATTTTCTTCCAATCTTTTTCTACACTGAACAATCAGGCCTGATTGAAAGATACTCTTTAGGGCAAGAAGGGGTAGCATTTGAGTCGATATTGTTTCCGTTGTTGTTTAAGGCACTCATGGTATCAAAATATTTATCAGCAAGCACAATGATGATTTTTAAGATGAAATCTCAATGAAAACACCAAACATTGTGCTTGTTTCACCTTGAAAAGAGATACCTCAAGAAATGGGTTTGATGAGAAGTAATAAATTGAAAAAGAATACTAAGCATCTTCAAATCCTCCACAATCAGAGTTGTTCATAAGAAAAGGAAGGACTCACCACTGAACCTTGAAGGCCCATATAACAGAAGAAGAAATTTGTAACTTCCTTTGATGCAATCCAGTTAAAGTGATTTTCATTCATAAACATGAGTATTTATATTGGAAACAAGCTTTTTCGTATCAATCAAATAAATATTGCTTTCTGTAGTATAATCATGACTAAACAGTCCACCTTCCACTTAATCAATCGAACAAAAAGTTAAAATAAGTGTATTTTAAAATTCAAAACAGACACTCTGAACCTTGATATAAATTTTAATGAATCTAATTAAGCATCAAAACAGATTCTCTAAATCTAAAATTACTAAGTCCCATTCCTAGATCGGGTCATGGGTCTTTCAATCGATTATTGACTTGGGACACAGTAACCGTTCGAGTGGGATTTATGTTCGATGTTTGTTTATGTTTACGTGCTCTTGGATTCTTATCATTCTATGATGGTAAAGTTTATCGCTCCATGAGTGCTCGATCTATTTTAACCTGCAGTTGGCTTGTGTGACTTTGAAGTATTGCTTAATGGAGCTTCTGTGTCGCCTGATTCGTCGACCGAATAATGGAATGGTTCAGATATGCATCTAATCTACCGCTCATATATAATTAAGTACTCCTGACTGACTCCATCGTCGTGAGCCTTACCGTCATCATTAATCAGGTTGACTTGTTAGTTCCCGCATGAAGGAAGGGAGTGTCCATGCGAACTAGCTGCCCATCCTCTTCTCTCATTGCTTCGGGCTTCCACTCGTACTTACAGGAAACGAATCATTGCTTTCTCACACACACACGCTATCTGGTATAGAATATTATTTTATGTCAGATCGTACGAATGTAATTGGATCGCTAGCATTAACAATGAGAAAATTAGTTTAACAAAGTCATTGTTAGTGACACAGAGCTCGTTGGATATTTCTCCTGAATGCAGCATATGCACCATACAAGCCCAATTCTTTTGTTCCTATATATAATATATATATTACACACACACATTAACGTGAGTTCCACCACTATGATCGGTGACGCCAATCCGCGTTCTGTCCAGAAACGAAAACCTTTCAGTTTGTACGTCTTAGAATACAGGTTTTGTCTATATATATATATATATATATATATATATATATATATATATATATATATATATATATATATATATATATATATATATACACACACACACACATTCACGTGAGTTCCACCACCATGATCGGTGAAGCCGCCAACGGCCGCCTCTTCATTCCGGCTTCAGCACGCCAATCCGGTTCCCGTTCTGTCCAGAAATGAAGACCTTTCAGCTTATCTACGTCTTAGAATATAGGTTTTGTCTGGAGTTGCATCTAGGGCATCCTAAAACTTCTCATTCTGGTCATGCGTTGCGGCGATCACATATGCCCCCCGTAAGCCCAACAGCATCCTTCTCAAAAACAAAACGGGCGATCATGCTTCTGTTAGAAAAAGTGCAGACTGCAAAGCTCTCTCACTATCGTCGGCCAAGATACAACGAGAAAAGGACAAAGCATAAACCAAGCTAAAGGGTGGTGGAATTATTATATATATTTGCATTCTTCAAGGAATGGTGAGGTTCGCACTTCATTCATTAATGCTTCAACTGTGCGACATTTTCTCTCACCAAGCTACGGTTCAGCTTCCTCTTCTCTTTTTAAGATACACGGCGGGGTTGCTTGATAAGACAACAAAGTGGTCGGACGAGCTAGCAGCCTGTGCACCACGTGTGGAGCTGGCATCGCTGCTTTCTGAGAAGAAAGAAAACAAATCACTTGTTTGGGGTGGAATCCTTTGTTGACATGGAAGTGGTTTCTCTCAGCACCATCTATGGGTGTGATGTCGCGTATCTCTTGGGAGACTTCACGATTGACCAATTAGGAGTCTTGAGTTTTAAATTCAGATAGTTTGGTGCTCGTGGCGTGGTGCATGATCATGTCAATCAATGTTCCTGTCTCATCTTTTGGTGATAATGATTATGAGGTTTTTTCTTAAATCAATATCCTGTAAACAAGTGCAACCTCACTTGAATGTCTTTTTCAACTGATAGAGAAAGAAACTTGATGATTTGAAGCTAAAAAGATTCGGATTTGACCAGTAATCACAGAGTTTCATGATAAACAAGGTACTTTAATGCAATTAATGTTCATGCTTTTCCCTGGAAATTAAAACTCGGCATTGCTGAATTGGAGATTTGGTAAAATCAGACAGCACAAAGGCCGGAGGATGAAAACGTTATGTTTGGTCATTATCAAAAGTGTGGAGGAGAGCGCTTGTAATCTTGTTAAAGATATGGGGGAAAGGGAGCTGGATATGTATGAGATTTACACGAATTGCATATTTAAAAAGTAGTATTGTACTTCATGATTGACACACCATCTTACCACTGTGTGGCATAAGGAAATGGTAAAGCTTTTCAGTTGACATGTTATTCGTGAAAACTGGGAAATAAAGCAATATTCTTGCAAACTTTACATAGGCTGCTATGAATTGTCACTGCCTATGACAAGGAAAGATATTCGCCAATTGAAATTGTCGTGGACGGTATCGAAGAAATCAAGTAGGTGAATAACACGGATAGCACTTCCACTCGATAGAAGTCAATAATTTGTCCATGAAGTAGAATGGTGGAACCTTGGCTTAATTTGTTCTTTCGTGTTTCTTGGATTTGCCTGTTGCGCATGCATGTCCGCCAGTGCCAAAATTAGAGAGGCTCATGTGGGTTAGTTGGGAAACTCCTTCACGAGGAATGACCCAAAGGTTAGTGATCATTTAAAGGAGATGCACTAACCAGACGTTCTTGGCTTGGTGGTGCGAGTTGTTGACTAAATATCTCTACTTTAATTTCATGCAAACAAAGCATTTTTCTCAATGAGTCCACGGACTCATCCAGATATAGGCTCTTTACCATAATCTCTACTTTAATTAGGCTTTGCCACAGAGAAATTAGTTGCAGATAATCTTGCGCTTTTAGTAGACCTCTGTCGCACAAATAATTGTTGAAAAGAAGTATGTGGGGACTAACGAGAACTTTGCTGCCACCGCAAAGGCAATTAAGTAGCTTTGCAAACAAAAGTAGTCTTGTCTTTGCTGTTGGGGAGAGGACCCTTCCTAACCTGGATGATAGCTCACTGGCTTGGGGTACGGCTTTCTGATGATAGGTCGAGATGGAAGTGATTCAGAACTACTTAGGCTCGATGGGAGTTATTATTCTACACCACCTCACAGTGGAAATTAATAAGGAAACTGAGTGAAGGTTCAGGTAAATTGAGAGGGAACACTTCTCCTTGATCATCAATTAAAGTTGAGGACGACTTTTCTTTAAATAGATGAGTGGCCTGGCCGCCATCTAGAGTGGGTCGCCTCACCTCACCTCGTTGGAGGAGAGTCTTCAGAAACAATAACTAGTTGTCCTTTTCATTTAATCAATGAAATGGATCGCCAGAGGCATGTGGGCTTAGGTGGAGGCCATGTGTCAAAACAAGCAGCTCTTTATCATGTGCATTTTATATGGTTCAGATCTACGATACGGACTTGTAGATATCTAGTGTTTTTGGAGTGAATGTGGATTTCATCAGATTCCCTGAATGACGAGATAATTCAGATATGGGCTGTGAGGTTTGGTTCAAGATTCATGTTTAGCATGGTGTCAGTCTTCCCCTAGCTTGATATGATCCAGTGAGCTACACCGACGATCCCTTCAGAAATGAAGCGGCCTTAGTAAGCACTTGCGCCTTATAATGAGAGATCTCCTTGGCAACTGAATATCTTCTGCATTAGGTCAGAATTGTGACTTCAACTTGTTTGTGATAAACAGAAAAGAAGCATTCACTGGTTACTTTGGAATTAGCCATTCTTTTGCACAGGTTTTCTACTCTTCTCTTTAAAGCTCGACAGATTGCTATTATACATTCATACTAGCCAAAATTATCTGGTCGGTTCTCATAAAGATTCTATATATAAAGACATATCTTGAGATAAATTATCAAATGAATCCCCATTGATCTTGTGAACATGCTTTCTTAAATCATTGGCCTTGTCAAAACAGCTAGCAGGGAGTCGATGAGATGGCCATGACCTGTACAAACTACAAACATCACTGTCTCTTGTTTGAATAAACTGAAGATCTAAATCTTAAACTTCAATTTTACAGGCGGATATCAATGTAATGATTATGCATGTCAACATATAACATCTGTTTCAAATTGAGGGTGCCATGTAAATATGCCTGACATCGCTAGGATTCATGACTTGTACCTCTTACTGTTGAAATGTCAATACGCTCTTACATTGACTACACTGCATCCAAAATCAACAATAAAATGACCAACACACACACACACACACACACACACACACACACATATATATATATATATATATATAGGTTACTCCGCCTCTTTTGCTTATTGTATCCAATGACAGATCATTTCCTACCACGGTTGCTTACCTAATTATGCATGGGTTGGGAACTTCACTGCTTTCACCAAGTACCTTATAACCCCTGCAGAAATTTTCTTGCCATGAGGAAAGCTTTTCTTTTCTATACACGTCTCCTATTTTCGTTGGGCATTCAAGTGACAAATGCACTGACACGCCATAGCGCTCTTGGAATTGTAGGTTGTTTTCTTGTTATCGTGTGGTGGCTCTCCTAAGTCTTCACAAGTTAATGCGACAGTTTTTGCAAGGGTTGAGGAAGTGAAGCTGCCCAATTTGATAGAGGAACATTATACCTATTTGTCGACTATGGCTGTATATATATATATATATATATATATATATATATATATATATATATATATATATATATATATATATATGGAGAAAAGATTAATAGTAGACCATGCTAAACTGCTTCTGTTAGATGCCCACAAGGTCGACCTCCTTTTAAAGGAAAAATAGCAGCAGTATGAGGAGGAAAAGAGAAAGGATAAGGGAGGGCCCAAAGTGTCCAATAGCAGAGGGGGGGGGCAAATTAAGTCACAAGGAGCAAATCAACAGTGGTGACAAGTGAACCTAACAGTATGGTTTCTCGTCTAGACGACGGACAAAGACAGAATCAACAATGTGAAGTAGAGATTGGCCCATTATATTTAGTTGAGGTTTTATGTGTAGGATTAGAGATTCCACATACATCCTCTCTCTCAGGTTTTGTGTCTTCCTCCCTCCCTATAAATTAAAGAGAAGCTAAGGATCCCCGATCTATCAATCAAATTGTACTTCATATATTTCTTCATTTGTCACCTTATGTCACTTGTTTTCTTAAATTTCTTCCATTTACATTTCTTGCAAGCACTATTACATCATAGTCTATTTATATTTCTATCACATTTACCATTTTTCTTTGAATTCCTTTACTTTACATTTCATTCCCTTAATTCTTTTGTTAGGACTAACAGTAACTTAGCTCCATTCTCCTTCCACCTATTCGTCACTGCTCCATGACTACCTACAATAATACCGCCTTCTCAGCATTCCTAAGGGACATATCCGTCTGAGCATATAAAGTATTTTTCAAAGAGTTTACGTCCATGCTTGTGTTGTTTCTATGTATTATTTACATTCCAAATAATAAGTATTTCATTGTTATTTCTCATTTTATTTATTTTCCACACTACGTACCTTCCAACACCATCCCTCATTACAACCACCGTCGGTTGTGAGAATGGCAACACTGGCCTGACCCGTGGGGCATTCACCTGTCTCGATCCAAATGGGGCGGGCAATACCGGGTTTGACCAGGTTCGGGTACAAGGATCAGCCAAAATCCTTTCACCGAGTTCTCGTATTAGACACCCAACGCATACCCCACTTGATATATATACATACAATTGTTTCCAAAATTCTTGAAATGGAAAATTGTGCAATCTTGCACTTTTTGTTTACTTATAAAGAAGCTTAGTTACTCTTTATACATATAGTAGCTTTTTTATTATTTAAATTAGGGTTTTCTTTAGTTACTATATACAGAAAATTAACTCTTTTGTTATTTAATAAGAATTTTCTTTCTTTATGGCATATATAAACTATAGCTATACATATTAGAAAAGTGGTGAAAGAGGTGTGAGGTGAATCTAAGGGAGGTGTACCGGCACAAAAAGAAGTTTTGTGGTAGAGTGAATTAGTGCAAAATAAAATCAAGGTAAAGAAGGCATGTTACAAATTACATTGTGCTAAGAAAACTAGTGAAACTTTAGAGGCATATAAGAAAGCAAAGAAGGAAGTGAAAAAGGCCGTCAGTTAAGCAAAAGCTAAAATTTGAGAGGATTTATATAAAAAACTTAACTCAAAAGAGGGTGAAAGAGATATTTTTAGGATAGCTAGGACTAGAGAAAAACTAAAGATCTTAATTCTATTAGATGCATCAAAGACGAGGATGAAAAAATTCTAGTGGCAAATGATGATATAAGAAATAGATGGAAAAACGTTTTTTATAAGCTTTTTAATGAAAATAAAGATGTTAGTAATAACTTAGGAGAGTTAGCCAAATCAGAAAAGTATATAAACAACAATTTTTAACAACGTATTTAAAACAATTAAGTCAAAGAGGCTCTTAAACATATGAAGGGTGTTAAATCGGTAGGACCCGAAAATATTCCTATAAAAGTTTGGAAAATACTATGAGAAATAGGAATCATTTGGCTCACAAGACTATTTAATGAAATATGGAAAAAACAAAAGATACCCGAGGAATGGAGAGCAAGTACACTTATACCCATATATAAGAACAAGGGAGACATTCAAAATTGTGCGAATTATCGAGGTATCAAGTTAATGAGCCATACTATGAAATTGTGGGAAAGGATTATCGAACGTAGGTTAAGACAAGTATAAGTACAACACACAACCAATTTGGATTCATGCCAAACAGATTTACTGTTGAAGCGATTCACCTTTTGAGACGTCTTATACAATATTTTAGAGCAAAAAATAAAGACCTTCACATGATATTTATTGATCTAGAAAAAGCTTACGATAGGCTACCAAGAGAGGTTCTTTGGAGAACCTTGGAAAAAAGAGGTATCCTATTGACATACATAAACCTTATAAGAGACATGTATGATGGTGCAAAAACATGCGTGAAGACTCATAAAAGAATGGCAGACTTCTTTGAAGTTAATATTGGGTTACATCAAGGATCAACTTTAAGTTCATACTTATTTATAATGGTGATTGATGAGTTAACAAAAACATATTCAAGATGAAGTGCCTTAGTGTATGCTATTTGCACATGACATTATGTTAGTGGAGGAGTCTAAAGAAAAAGTTAATAGAAAATTAGAACTATGGAGAGAAACATTAGAAAGTAAAAGCTTTCGACTTAGTAGAACAAAGATAGAATATATGGAATGTAAGTTTGATCATTTTGTTACTTCAAAGGACATAGAAATTAAAATTGACACACATTACATCTCCAAAAGAAAAGTTTTAAATACCTAGGGTCAATTTTTTAGAGTGATGGAAGAATTGATGGAGATGTTATGGGTTGGTTAAAATGGAGAGGGGCATCAAGCATTCTTTGTGATAGGTCATATTTTATGGTTCTGAGTATTGGGTAGTTAATCATCAATGTGTACAAAAGATGTCTTTGATATAAATGAAGATATTGAGATAGATGAGTGGTCATACAAGAAAAGACTATATATAATGAGGTTATTATAAATAAATTATGTGTGACACCAATAAAGGATAAAATGAGAGAATACCATTTAAAGTGGTTTGGACATATAAAAAGAAAATGTAAGAAGGTACGAAAAACTAGATTTTGAAAGTACTAAAAGAGATAGAGGACGACCACAAAAGTGTTCAAAGAATGATCTAGTTTATTGTGAGTTAACTTTTAACAAGGCACATGATAGCGCTATGTGGAAACATAGAATTCATGTAGGTGACCCCGTCTAGTATGGGAAAAGGCTTAGTTGTTGTTGTATATAGAAACTCAAACATAAAAAGCCATCCATCAGTACTGTTTCTACTCGATGGTCAAAGCTTAGTTGTTGTTGTATATAGAAACTCAAACATAAAAAGCCATCCATCAGTACTGTTTCTACTCGATGGTCATTTTGGCACCGACGGTTTAGGTCCTTCTTCTTTATTTATTCTTTTCCTTCTCCTCTTTTCCGTTTCAAACTTTGTGTTCCCATGAATTATATGTAGTCCAATTTAGCTTTATTTTACAATTGCATATTGATGAGATTATTTGCTTATTATTTCCATATTAAACAAAGTTTATGTTATTTGTCTAATTCATCTAAGTGTACGTACTTGATATAATTGTGAGCTAGCGGAAGCAAACCACTTGAGTATGGGGCAAGTCAGTTCAGGACCAGGAACAATATTTTCTTCCCGGCATAATATTCAAGACCAGGTAGCAGGGGGGCGGGTATCTACAACAAGCCTTAACCCACCACTTCTTTCCTTTATTTGTAAAATTGTTTTCTCACTGTACCAAGACTTATTTTGTATTGTTTCACGTAATACATCCGGTAGCAGCCATAACCACACAGCATTTACCTAGCGACAGTGACAAAATCAGAGAAGAAGAAATCCTTGTATTTACGGCGTCGGTTTACTTATGATTCCTTGTATACGTTGAGACTACCGGCAGCCACTGAACAGGAGAATCAAAGTGAGATCAAAACCGAATATGTTCCCACAATCAATCATCTTCTTCCTCCACGGAGAAGTCAGGATCCCTGGGTTTCTGCACCGTGACGATGCCGCTCGACGGAGAGTCTGAGCTTCCCCCCGCGAAAACCGCAGCACTCCGCCTGGCGCTAGCTGCCAAACGCGCGGCGGCTCTGACCGCGATGCCCAGTGCAGGGGTCTCGACCGGGTGCTGCTGCGCACCATCGGCCCACTCGTCCTCGCCGAAGCTCTCCCTGCGCTTGAGCTCCGCGAGGGAGCGACGCCTCTTGAATCGGCGCCACGCCGCCTGGATGAAGCAGGCGGCCCAAGTACGCCACTGGTGCGAGTAGAATCGGAATTTGTGCTGCAACTGCTTGCTGTGTAGTCGCCTGAACTGGGTCGCCACGAACTTGAGGTCGTCGGCACGCAGCGCGAAGGCCTCCACCTCTGCAAGCGCCCTCACCGTACGCGTGGATGAGGGTAAGATGACGACGCTTGGGCGAGGGTCCAGTGCCCATGTGAGGAGCTCCTCTCCGCAGAAGTCTCCGGGGCCGAGCTTGCACGAGTTGAAGAAGCCGGTGCGACCGCCGTTGGTGGTGAAGCTGTCGAGATGTCCCCGTATGACGAAGAGCATCTCGTTGACAGGGTCGCCCTCTCGCACCAGGCACGTACCATTGGTGCACAGCGCCGGCTTCAGCCGCTCGCAGATCGCGTCTAGCATCCGATCGTCCATTTGGTCGAACAGCGGAACCTGCTCCATCCATCAATACCGGAACGTACCACACACACACACACACAGAGTAAGGTACGTACTCGTCTGACTAAGTCCAGGCAGAGGTGGCGCTTGATGTCGCGGCGTAGGTCGACGGGGAGGCCCCTGAGGATCGCCTCCTCGTCCACCCCTCGAGTGGCTACCCACTTGTACTGGTCGTACTTGCGCACACTATGCTTCAGCTCCGGAGGCAACTGCCGGTGCCGCATCCACTCCTCTGTGTCCATCCTCTTTATCCTCCATTCCTCCAGCCTCATCGTCGTCGACTGCAAGTATGTCTATGGTGGTACGCGAAGTGCAACCATGCCATGCCATAATCATGTACCAGTAATTTGCTCACATTAGATTAGAGGCCCACTAACCACTAGCTACATTGGAAAGGGCAGCCGCATTGGATGATAAGCTTCCCTTTGTTAAACTTTTGATGAAGAAGGAGAGACTTACTTGCATGTTTCCAATCAATAATGCAAAGAGCACCAGACCAAGAACCGCAATCAGAATTCCAAAGCTTATCTCTCCTATGTATGTGCTTGTCTGAAGGTTCTGTCCCAAACAGCTGCAGAGATCACGAAACATAGCTATCAGAGTTGAATGATGAGGAGCAAGATATCAGAGAGCTTCACTGTTTGCGAAGAGACCTGAGGTTTTGCAGGCCCCACCAGAGGCAGTAAAAGTACTTGTTGAAGAATTTTGACGACGTAGCTCCTGAATTCAACGCATTTCCGTAGATTCCATATTCGTAGTAGCTATTGCTTGGGTTGCATAGCTGTGTCACATTGTTTGATTGAACCCACAACTGTCTGGAGTCCTCCACTGCCTTATTCATCCTTCGGCAATCCAAGAATCTGTGCTGGCATAGGCCTTGATCAGTATCGCATACCTTCTCCCAACAGGACACATCGCGCTCTATCGCTAGGAGGTACCAACAAGCTCCTAGCACCTGCACTCACCATTCCTCATTAACATGAAATTGAAAACATTGTTACCACATTTACATAACTCCAACATGCGCCATTGAAAGAAAAACGCAAAAATCTTAGGTGGGGCGATAACAATCAACTTTTTCTGGTGGTACGGAAGGTAGTATCACTATTGACAAAGAGAAACTATTCTAATCTGACATGGGCAATCTGGTTTTGATCTCTCAAATTGACAAACTACTAAATTTTATACTATCTAAAAGCAGGATGATCGATGCCTAATAAGAAAACATTAGAGAACAGATAAAAGAAGTGCAGTTGCAAGTATGCGTCAACTAGTGTAGGCGCATCAGAAAAGGTCTTCGGTACATGATATATGACTAGCACTACACTTGTTCTTACATGGATATACCATTATCTGGTTTTATTACACGATATATATGCCAATGTTAGCAGCACAGTTTTAGCAGACTTTGATGCCAACAACCGGGGTGGGGGTTGGATGACCTGCTGATTGTGAGAACTGAAGCAGATAAATCGTATGACAAGACATGAAATTGGTTGTTTTACCTGAGTAGTGTCAATTTAGTGCGTCAGGATTGCCAAACAAAAGGGCATCCATATTCTGTCTGATGTGATGCAAAATAGTTTTTCTACTTATTCAAGTCCTCTGTCAAAACACGGTAGTCATCGTTTAACGAGTACAAGAAGATGGTTTTGAGGTTCTCACCCAAGCTATCTACTTGGAAAACAAAAAGGAAAAGGATTTAGAAAATACGAAGATTCAGATGAATTTCTTACATGGCTTGCTAGCATGTACAGCATCAAATTATAAGCCGCTCCAGCCCATGCTGTCTCCGTGACAACTCCAGTTGCCTTCACGATTTGAGACGACAGCGGAACAATCAAAAATAACCTTGGGAGATATTGAAATATGATAACGAAACGAAGTACATTTTTGGTATTGGTCAGCGGGGAGCCATCTGAGTTGGGTATCACAAACCATATCAAAACCTGCGAGAAAAGAAGGCGATGAAGGATTGATACAAAGACGCTGCAGCTAAAACGAGCAATTATGAATTCAAGATCATTTGAGGTGCAATAAAATCTCTGCTGTAATTAATCAACATGAAACACATTAAGAAAGTCTAGTATGGGAAAAGGCCTAGTTGTTGTTGTTGAAACACATTAAGAGATAACATCTGCCATCAGTGAAAAGAGACAAAACCGTTTTAGATACATTTAGATGTATCAGTAGAAGTTTGACTCTTTTATTTTTTAGAAACTTCTTCCTTAGTGATTTCATACTGTATATTCCTTGAGGTGTGAGTGCCAATATAACCTAAAACTAACTATAAGGAGCAATCTTCCATCTCTGGATGTCCAGGACCTCAATCAACAAAGTATGTGACAACCACTGGTATGCAGTGGATTTTTCTTAAAGTTCTATCATTTTGTTTCACTTTAATATTATTATAACATGTCATATTCCTGTTTGTACTGACAGTGCTCTCATACTTCCTTGATTGCTTTCTTTGTGGAAGCTCCAAGGCATAATTCTTACCGGGCCATATCCTGGCAGACTATTTGTCTGCGTGGGTTCTCGCAATCAGCAGATCATCCTTCTTTTCCCCCCCTATTGTTTGCATCAAAGTCTTTCAATACCAAAGACAGTTATTTGTTCATATTTGTTTAAAATATGAACCATCTCCCTCAGGTCATCCTTTTCAAGTTGTGATAAAATTCTATTTGTACAACAGGCTATTTGTCCTCATTTGTGCCAACCTGAGTAATGAGAACACTTTCTCAGCAAGATTGGAGATGGTTCATATTTTAAACTAACAACTAAGCCTTTTCCCATACTAGATGGGGTAGGCTGCATAGATTCTTTGTTATCACATAGCCCTATCATAATTTATAGAATCCATGGTAAATAAGTCCGACTTACGATTGTTGTCAGAAGCCTAACGCAACCCTCCTCCTTTATCCGGGCTTGGGACCGGCCATGCAAGGGTGATCCCTTACATAGCAGAGTTGTTCATGTTTTAAACAAATAGCATTTTATCTGCCACACAACTAGCTTTCTAGCAACAGATCCTTCATAGAGTGAGATTCTTGCAGTCCTCATTTACAGGATAAGGAAAGAAAAGGAAATTATCATTATGTTTACCTGAGGGAGTGGCAGCGCAGCCATAAGATCAATCCAGAATTCCTTTTGTAGATACCTTGACGCAATTTTGGAAGGTTCAATCACAAGTTCGCCTCTTCCAAATACACGAGAGGAAGGGGCAATATATGCAGTCCGGAAGCGAATAAAAATTTGAATCACATAAAAGATGTCTGCTATTGTCCGTACCACAGTGAGGGAGACCTCAAGGGGGGTATCTATCTTTACACATACTCCTTCTGTACCTGGCAAGTATAAGAACAGGGGATCTACAAACAGAGAAACTAAACAGGCAACTAGGAAAATTTTGTTCCACCTCTGCAGTAATGTTCCTCTAGGATCCAATATCTTTCTTCTCACTCGTTCATAATCTTCAGAGAATACCCGGGACAGTACCTTAGATTTCAATGACTTTCCCTGGCCTTTGAGAGCATGCTGATCAACCATCTTAGAACTAGGTGCTGGCCTTATTGCTCCATCTATTCTTAATGTGAGCTTGGCCATGTTACTTGATTTGCATCGTTTGAAATCAGCAACTTCAGGATCATCGTGAAACCTGAAAAAGTGCAATCCTTTTAAGCTGTTGTGTGCATTATATAGATTCGCCAAAAGATATGAATATAATTCCTTGACTTGACAGTCACATATGGTGTAATTCTTTTTACAGATGACTGATTTTATTTCCTTGTCAGATGTAACTATGATATGAAACGTTGCAAGGATGTGGTTCGCAAAAGGAATAGGGAAACAACTCGAAACACATCTCCGATCACAAGAATTGCTTCTTTCTTCTGAAATCCCAAAATGTTCATACATGTCTCAATGGTTGATTACTATCAATTATAGAAGTGAATTACCTGATTTGGCTCATAACAATAATAAAAAGAATGCGAGCAAGGAGGAGCAATTGCATTGAATTTCAAAAGAAGAAAAAGCGCATTTCACATAGACTTTGTGGCCATCCAGTAACTGTGAACGATTAGAAGCCTGATACAGGGGAGAGGAAGAAAACCAACCGCACAAATTTGGAATTGTCTAGAGCCATTCTTTTCTACCAAGGTTCCGTAAACCAAAGTCAGCACATCATGAACCAGCAGTTCGGTGTAAATCGACCGGCGGTCTCTTTACTGCATGAAATGAATTCCTGGTTGGCAAGAAGAAATAGGCGGTTCCCGTCATGCCAACCCGTGCTTCATCTCCTAACTACTTTACCGTGTATCCTGTGAAAGAAAGGTTGGGGAGGCTCTCAACATCTTGAAGTTAAAAACGATCGCAACCTCATTAACTCAAAAAAGGGGACGGCGGGATGCACGGGATTCATTACCTCCCATAAATGGAGACACAAACAGCACTCGGGACAAAAACAACGTTCTCCTTTATGTAGCTCCAGGCACTTTGGTCCAACAAAACTTTTGGAGACATGAGACTGATCACCACCATGAGTGAAAGTCATTCATTTACACCATGAGATCATCCGTCATGTCTCGGTTGCTTTTTTTCTTCTCCTTAATTTCCTTTGTCAATGCAGGGTGGTCATGGGAATCGAAACCCGAGATCCTTTTAGCCAACTCCTTCACTCTTCCAACTGTCAAGTGGGACTAAAAGCAGAACTGCGGCCGCTATTCCGGCGCAAAACACGCTCTCTTACCTTTCTTTGCCTGCCAAATTGACACTAGATGCTCTGCTGCGCAAGAACTCCTCTGTTCCATGTACGAATCAGAGTAACCTTCATGCATTTTGGTTTCATCTCAAGCGGCCCAGATTGGAGTTCTCTTCTTTTTCTTATACAAAAGGATGTGAAATTCTTAAGTGGTTTTGATGGCCATCATGAAGATGGTGGGTTTACTTGAGAGCAAAGAGATCAAGGAAGGAGATGGAGAGGAGAAGTTGGAATGTTATTGTAGGCCTTTGGAAGTTCGGAAATTAGAAGACTTGATGGGTTTAGGACAACGAAAATGGAATCACTTTCTTCTTTGGGACCAGCTCTTCTTTGTGATCCTACTCGGATGCCACCCCCCGTTCGTTTTCTCTTCTGTATTTTTTTTTTGTATGGAATGTGGCTTCCGCTTAAGGGAAAAGAAAAAGGAGGAAAGATCACATCTAAAAAAGAGAAGGACCCTCGTACAGCGAGTTTGGGGAGAGTTGATTCTTTGCTTTTCCTTTAAAGACAGCTGAACGAGTGATTGAATGTGTGGCACAACCAACAGGAACTCATCTAAAAAAGAGAGAAACTTTGCTTGCTTGTACGTTGATGGTCCATGGACCAGGAGTGAAAGGGTAAGTAATGGAGTACCGCGAAGAGAGGAAGAGAGAGGGTGGTGCACGGTGACTGTCTTGCATTGATTTCAGATCCGATACCCCTGCAGTCCCATACTTGATTATACCATTAAATTAAAAAAGAGAAGCCTAAAGTGAAACACAGATCTCCTTCAATCCCCGTTGGCGGTGGCGGATCCAAAACTCTCAGCCATATCAACTTAGAGTGAAACAACCAACTGGAACTCATCTAAAAAAGAGAGAAAAACTTTGCTTGCTTGTACGTTGATGGTCATGGACCAGGAGTGAAGGGGTAATGGAGTACCGCGAAGTGAGAAAGAGAGAGGATGGTGCACGGTCGACTGTCTTGCATTGATTTCAGATCCGATACCCCTGCAGTCCCATACTTGATTATACCATTAAATTAAAAAAGAGGAGCCTAAAGTGAAGCACAGATCTCCTTCAATCCCGGTTGGCGGTGGCGGATCCAAAACTCTCAGTCTATCAACTTAGAGTAAACAAAAAATAATATTACCAACTTAAGTTTTTAAAGATCACATATGCTCAATGAGGGGTCAAGTTTGTCACACATCTTTACTAGACCCGGGATTTGAATTGGTGGACGTATTCAGGTTTCTGATTCGAATCCCCTAGCTGCTGTATACACCAAAAACCTTTTATTTAAAGTTTCAGGGGATTCGCTTTTGCTCCCAAAACTCTTCGCCGCCCGGAAGGGTAAACATTATTAAATTCTTGTCTATTCACCATTTCAGAACGATGAACAGTAGCAGTATCGTATTCGGTGGTAATGTGACTGAAAAAGAGAACGCACCAAAATGCAAGGAAGGAACAAAGGGCAGGCTGAAATTATATAGGACACGTCTTCCAATGTGATTAATCGTGTCATGCATGCACGTACCTAAAGTTTATGAACGAACACACGAGATGGATTCAGCACGGTCTCTGTGATGTAGATCAACCTTCACGTACTACGACTTCTAGCAGAAAACTCAAGCGTGGAAATTCCATCCTCGGAATGGACAGGACCTGCTCTGCCCAACGAAGTGATTATCATGGGATCACATTGTTGGGTCTGGCAGTGTACTGTATCTATTCTGGGGAAGAAATGTATGCACTCCTTTTCCATCCATGTTTCTTCTGTAGTTTCCGACCTTTCATCAGTAAGACACAGCGCATACAATAGTCTCTCATACATGTATTTCTGCTAAGTCACCAGGAAAAGAATTTAAAACATATGAACTCATATTACAATATTCTTTTTTTAATAATCTACTATTTTCAACCCAGCGATTATTGTACGTCCCAGCTTAACAAAATACTTTGCCATCTTAGTATTTGTTATTTTAAAGATATTTGTCATGTTCGAAATTGCATCAAATATAAAGTCAACGCCACGATTGAACTCCACGAAATGAGGCCACTCATCATGTGCACGACAGCGTGGACGGTCATCGAAAAAAAGCACCTTGAAGGACGTAGGATAGGATAACGTCTAGAACAAGATTGCACGCATCCACGGGTGAAGGGAATCGAAGGAACCAGGACGACAACATAGTCAGATGATCATCTGACCACTCTCTAGTACAAGGTGATAGAGAGTGAGAGAGAGAGAGAGAGAGAGACATTAGTCGCATCAAGCTCAATCTTAAAAGGATACAGCAAAATTACCTAAATCTGCAGGTTTAAAGCAAAAGAAAATTGAAGCCTCATAGCTTTCGCATTCAGCAATGAAATCATAAAAGGGATTCATGAATCTTCGATCCTCTATTTCGCCTCTCTCCTTGCTGTACTAACACATAAAACGCAAACTTTGCTGATCAAAACTGACGCCTTGGCCGAGCTTCAGCTAGGCTCACTCTGATTGACCTTCCATCAAGTTCCTGCATGACCAACACACTGTTACAAGAGGAAATAAAAATGGACGAAGCAATCTAAAGGTACAGTAAGCATTGCGGCTCATTTAACTTGCAATTTGAAAAGATCGAAATAGTAGCTTACGACTCCCTCAGGTTTCACTACATATCTATCAGAAACTCAAGTAACAACTCTAACAGCTATCCAAAAGACCACTTTGTGCGACCTGACCTAATCCTAGTCCTCACATCTTAGGACTAATATCTTCAAAGACATGAGGTTGTCCAAGTGTGTACCAAATCAAGGATGCGAACTCCAAAGCTACTCAACTGTCAAAATACGATAGCACTTGAGCCAAGAAATTAACATAAAACCAACTTCAAACGCTCTAAGCATCAAGCTCAGTGATCAAAGGAATAAAAAATCCGAAAAAACAATCATGACAAATGTCCATGACCCATCTCGGGACAGATCCAACTTCAGCTGTGTCCTTGCAATCTGGCAAACTAAAATAGAACCATCGACTGGGAGCAAGAGAAACTTGATGCAGCTAGCAGCTTTTGATCTCAATCACAGACTATCACATGAATGACTGATTCGAAACAAAAGATACGTTTCCACAATTCAGGAAGCCTAGAACATCCTAATTTATAAGGACACTCGTCACTCGCAATGTATCGAGCCCAGGAACTAGCAATTCCCTCATTCAAGAATTCAGTTCTAGACCTTCAACATCTCAGTGGGAGTTGGATATTCCTCGCAAAAAGAAAAGTGAAGCAGTTATATTGGCATGCAAAATTGTCACAAAAAGTTTATGTGAAATAGTGTAGCAATGAAGAGGATGTGCATGCTTCTTACTAATATAATATGAGCTAACGATGGTCAAAAGAAAGTCACCATGATTAAAATTTGAAAGTCAAAATGGAAAACATATTACCGAAGAAACAACGCAAGGTCCCAAGCGACTACGAGAATTGTAACGTATTTCATATACTTACAGCACCATTAAGTGAGTCAATAGCACCATGGACCTCCTGCTCAGAGCTGTACGTTACAAATCCAAAGCCTCTAGAACGGCCAGTTTCTCTGTCATAAACAACTTTTGCTTCCACAACTTTTCCATGTTCACTGAAGAGAGTCTCTAGGGTCAAGTCATCGACTCCCCAAGACAGGTTTCCCACATGCACTCGGTTTGATGAGTCATTAAACCCTCCCCCACCTCGACTCCCTCTAGGTGTGGCATTTGTTGCTGGTGCTGGAGGTCCAGAGTTTACCCTCAACGTCCTACCGTCAAGTTCCTGCACAACCAAGCCTCCTTATTGGAGCATCCAAAGGACCACTTTAAAGTGGTTCATATAATCAGGCATAACACTGTATCAATGTTTAGACTAACTCTCCATACATGACTTTAAAGTCAACACAATGGGAAAATGGGAACGTCTTTTGGAAAAAAAAATTACCATGAAAATTATAACCTGACATTGTAAACATAATGCCAGACATGCATGACAAAAATCTGCTCAGGTCTACTGATCGTATCAAAATAGTTAAGAAAATGTGCAGACATGAACAAGTATTGCTAGTTGAAGACATCAAGTCTTGCAAGCAGCGCGCCTGCATTTGTTAAGCACTTGTAGGTATGCCAAGATGGCTTAAGAAACCAAGAAAATCTTTTCTTAACCACAAATATGACAGAATAATTAGCATACAGCTAATTTCGACTCTAAGAGCAACATATACCACTAAAAACATGTCATTCTATGAGAATATAGCAACACGATTTCTTCCCACTTAGGGAGAATAACCACTCAGGAATACTGGGTACAGCATGAAAGTCAATTTCGGAAAAGCATAGCAGTGTCTTGTCCTTTCTCACATGGTTCAGGTGAGAACTGATCTTATCTGAGAACTTACATAACCATTAAACTGCTGCTCAGCAAGCTCCACTTCCTCCACATTCGACATTGTCACAAACCCAAAACCTCGGCTTCTCCCGGTCAGCTTGTCATAGATGACCTGACAATACCAAGTTCCATGGGTGTTACAAATAAAGCAGACAATATGCTATAAATTGAAATACTTGAAGAACAAACTAACGAAAAAACGAAAAGGCAAAAGAAGAAATGCACATGAATAACAGCCAATACCCAGAAATCTTGATTTATCAAAAACTCTTTACGGGGAAAAGAACGTTTCAAGAAATAAGAAGCGAAGAATAAATCACCTCGACCATCTCGACATTCCCTGCTTGCTCGAACAACCCGGCGAGTCTCGCGCTGTCAACGTTGTACGGCAGGTTCCCTACAAAGAGCTTGAGGTCGGCAGAGAAAGAAGGCTCGCCGGTGCGAAACCTTTCATCCTCTTTCTCTTCTTTCTGGTAATACTCCGCGGAAACGGCGCCACTCCTGACGAAGGAAAGAGAGCGAATCCTCTTTCTGAGGACAAGGGGAATGGGCTTTGCAGCGGAAGGGAGTACAAAGAGGAGAGAAGTTTTGGAGGGGGTTCTGGCTTGGACGGAAACCAGGGTTTGCGGAGTAACCTTAGAGAGAGAAACTGTAGGGAAGAGGATAGATGCTGCCATCGCCAACGAAGATAAGGTTTCTCAGTGAGAGGGAGGGAGAGAGAGAGAGAGAGAAGGGGGTAAATATAATGAAGCGGAAAGTCTTCCAAGTTCCAATAATAATGGTATGGAGTTCGGAATATCGGATTTCAAATTTTGCCTACAAAAATATCGCCTTCTTAAATCGGTTTGAGTTAGGTAAAAAAAAATACGTGTGTTCCACCCGAGACAACAATTACATGGATTCATTGTTTGTCATGTTAACATTTAATTTCATATGGGTTAAATTATTTTTTATTATTTCTTTCTAACATTTTATATGTCTTTCTCTTTCTTTTTTAATACTTTATAGTTTAATTTCTTGTACTTTTTTATCGAACTTTTTTCGTATCTTTCTACGTATTCAAACTATCTTAAATAATTTTTCTTATTTTACTGCATTACTCTCAAATTGTGTTTAATAGCCTTATTATATTTACGATCTTTTTGGGGAGTCGAATTTTTGCTCTATAATACTTATCTTCCTACTTTAATGGTATATTCTTATTACATAAAATACCTAATGCATATTTCTATTTTAACGAAACTACATTAATTCTATGTATAACATCTTTATTAATTTTTTCATCGTTCTCAATAATTGATCTTAGGTAATTAAAACTTTTCTTGTAAAGGATACAATACATGTCAATCTTAATTTATATGTCATTTGAAGTAATCAAATAATCGAACTTGCATTCCACATATTTTGTCTTTGTTGTACTAAATTGAAAGCCTTTAGTTTCTAATATTTTTTCTATAGATTCAATTTCCTAATAACTTTTTCCTTAGACTCATTCACTAATACAATGTCATTTCCGAATAACATAAATCCAAAAACTTCATCTTTAATATATTTTGTTAGCTTGTCAACGATCAATACAAATAAATATGGACTTAAAGCTAATAATTTCAAAGAAATATGTTATTTTTTGTATGTCCCAATATATGTTCATGTACTATCATACATGTCTCTTATAAGATTAATGTATATTAATGAGATACCTTTCTTTTTTAAATTTCTCCAAATAATATCTCTTAACACTTTATTGTAAGTTTTTTCTAAATCAATAAATATCACGTGAAGGTTCTTTTTATTCTAAAATATTTTATAAGATATCTCAATAGACGAATACCTCAATAATAGATCTTCCTAGCATGAATACAAATTGATTATCTGTTGTACTCAATATTTGTTTCAACTTACATCCAATAATTCTTTCCCATAATTTAGCTCGTTATCTTCATGACTCAATAATTTACACAATTATGAATGTTTTTCCTATTCTTATATATATAAGTATAATTGTATTCATCCTCCATTCTTTATGCATCTTCTAGTTTTTCTCATATTTTATTAAATAATCTTCTAAGACAAGCAATAAGTAATAGTCTATCTCTGTTAAGATTTTTCATACTTTTATAAGAGTATTGATTAATCTTATAGCTACTATTATGAATAATTAAATGTTTATCTCATTTTCTAAAAATTGTATTGGTGAAAAAGAGATCATGTCATAGTAAAATTTAAAATTTCCTTACCTTCCTCATTTAAATCTCAAAAAGCATAGTTGCCATGAATACTTTGATATTTTAATGCATCTTTTACCAACATGTCTATTTAAATATCCTCTTAAATAAAATGAGATCTCTCGCTGTAAAATCTTTTGAATGATCTTATCGAACTCCTCATAAAATACATTATTTATGTTTATCTTCTAGTCTTAATTAGAGTATATAAGACTAAACTATATTTAAATCTTCTATTTATAATACTAATTTTACTATCATAATTTGGTCATTGTGTCATTGTATGTCTATTGTAATATCTTTTAGATCTTTGTTTATAATAATATCAGCTCTATTTCAAGCATTTTTCTTTTATGAGTACTATAATGTGTTATCAATCTCCTTTGTTTTTCTCCAACCCACTTATAAACATAGAATGTAAATCTTTCTTTCAATCATAGTACCTATTGTCTTTGTTAGCTTATGAGTCAATGTTATGTTATTTTAAGTATGAACACAAATCTAATTATCTAAGACTAGATTCTTTACATCTCGTATATTTTTATATTGAAAATATAAAAACTCCTATGTAATTTGTTCATTATATTTCGACAACAATGTAACGAGAATAACTTCTTCGCTTACTAAGAAGAAACACTCCAATGCAATATTCTTAATATTCAAAATCTATAATAAATAAACCTGATAAGTTTTGAAAAGCCTAACATAATCTTTCTCCTTTATTCATATTGAGACCAGTCATGTGAGAATGATTACTTAAGTGAGCGAAATTATACAGCTAACGTTTTGCGTGAGAATAATTTGATTAGTGCTAAAAAGTTGAGGTGACGTTTGTCGACTTTTCTACTCAATCACTAAAGAAAGGTGTCCAAATTGTCAATATGTTTCACGAAAGTAAAGCACATTAATTTTTCTATGATTGCCGAGATTCACAGAAGCTCTAGAAAGTAGGAGCCGTGAAAGGATCTTCGTGTAGTTCAAGCTCTAAAAAGTTCTACAGTTTCATTCAGAAATGTGGAGTTCGATATAATATTCAAGTTCGAAAGCTGGACGGTGGGTGCAGAAAGGTAATAACTACTTTAGTTGCCTTGCAGGGGAAAAGAAGGCCGAAGGACACAGTCTAATACGACTCTGGCTTACTCGAGGATTGCAGCTTGGCCACTTCAAATAATAGGAACTCGGCGACACGCATTACGAAACATCAAAATGAGAAGAAAATTGAAAGCAAATCAACAAGCGAGTCGAGTAAACCTTGGCTTGATTGGTCGGTCTAAGAACCCTCAGATTGGTCACTGGTGAGTAGAGACAACAGATTGAGACAATAGTAGGAAAAATATGTCCTGCCAGGAAGCTACTACATCCATTATCCTAGATTTGCCAGCTAAATCCTGAACTCTCGACGGCAGAAAAGCAACAGAAACCAAAGGTTAAGGCGTGGTTGGGCACACTAGACAATTGGCAGCAGCATTTGTATGCACGGGCACGCGCGTGTGAAGCAAGGTTGAAGAAGAGAAAGGGTGTCTTCTGGTAAATAACCTCACAAATGCGGCACTTACGGTTCACTGAGTTGGGAGATGCTTCCCGGCTGCCGGAACCCGCAGCCACAAAAGACAAGAGAACTGCGTAGAAACCTGTTGGAAAAAGCTAGTCCCATTGCGCGACATCAGATACCTCTTACAAATGGGTTTATCCTCCCACCAGATTCTACACTTTGGACCTGAAATTCCTTTTCTTCAATTTTTCCGATTGAGTTTCTACACATGCATGAACATTGCTAAAGTAGAAGAGGAATTTGCCGTTATGCATAGAATGGTTGGTTACCCGTCTCAAGTATGGTATGCACTCCCGTCTTGAAGTGCATTGAAAGATAACAAAAGCAGCCTGCTCCAAAAAATCTTCCAGAACATCCGTCTCATTTTCACGTTACAAACGTATGGTATGCTCTCTCCCCCAGCCCCTCCCCCCCTTCCTCTGCTTCACCAGTGGTGCTGCATTCACTTGACAGAATCACTGAGGATGAATTCATCAATACAAATCCCAGACAGCACCTACTACTACACTAGTCTGTGTTAGCGGAAGAGGCAGCCGCTTTTAAGCACTCTCTCATCACATTTACCAGCTTCGAACATGCATCTATACAAAGCTCCATTGCCTGATGATAAAAGTTCCATAACACAGAATCTTAAGAAACCACCAAAAAGCAACCACGTGAACAAAAGAAGCACGACTTAGCTGTACCAGCATAAGCTGGTTTCTTACCCAATACAATGCATAACACACCAAAACTGTCATAAAGAGCACAAGTAAACAACAAAATGTGCGCGTGTGAGAGAGAAACGACAGCATGTGCATGACTTTGATATAAAGCATCCATCATTTTATGTTGAAATCTCTTTTTCTGACATGTTCCCTAATAAATTGGCCACTTCAAGCACATATGTATGGTCAGGCTACTCAAAAGACACCTGCACCAATGTGTTTGAGCAAAAGGGCCCGTGAACAAACGTGTAAAAACTCAAGAAACTATCTGACCTTTGTGTCCAATATTGAAAAAATTCCAAACTGACGAATTTTCCTATTCTATATCTATGTTCTTCTATTTAGTTTCACTAGGATCCGCAAGAAAATGGTCAGAATAGGTGGATGGAACTCCAGTCCATGGATGCAAATAAAGATAGAAGCTAACTTCACGCATCAGAGCTTTCCCGGTTTCCAGTAAGATTTTCAGAGCCATAAATATGAGTCGGCAATTCTACCATTGACAGTTTCAGCATACGGTAACAAATCACAACCAGCAAGCCTACCCACCCAACCTGACTTACATTTTGCATGGTTCGCTCCACGAGACAAACTTTAAAGCACGTCACACTGCTAAATGTGAGAAATGTTATGCTTTTGACCGTGAACCTCAGGTAATGTCTTCTAATGAATGTACTCTATTAGATGGTATGCAGGCATAGTAATAAGAAACAACTAGAGTCAACCAATTCAAGTATATATATATATATATATTATTCTTCCACCGGTTTCTCATACTTATAAGGTCGGAGCAATTGTGCAATGGACCAAAAGTGAGGGACTTTATTGAGATTGCTACACCTATCAAGTCATTGGGTGTATCAAACATAATGGTTCTAAGCAGATACGATGAGCAACAAATACTGCAGAGATCATGCTGTGATTCTCAAGAGAAAAGCACTTTCTAGTTGGATAAATGATACTAACAAATAATATAACTATTATTATTCGCAAAAGTGGACAAAAGAAATGCAAACCTCAGATAATTTTTCAGTTGACCACTCCCCTGTGATGGTCAACTGGGTGATTTCATTTCGTGAAGGCATGAAAGAAATCACAAACCCTCCATCTTGTCGCTGCTCTTCCTCCAGTGTAGGGTCAATGACAAGGTTCTTACCATGACAAGACTATGAGCCACATTACAACAAAAAACTAATTTAGTGCAATGCAACTGACTCGTATATCACACAAGAATGATAGGAAACAAATGCATGATTTCAGTAATAAGAGGATGATAATTCTGCTGGTTAACTTAAAAAATTTAGGAGAATATCAAATTGTTGGTCAAACCATTTGTTTTATATTCTAGAGTTGAACCAACCCCATGTAAAGAAACGATTCTTCAATCGACTTGAGGAATCCCAATCAATCGTCAATTGCACAAATTGAGAGTCGCCCCCTGCCAGGCTAAGGTGATTTACGGGTCCTAATGGCCCATACCTATTACATTTCTAAACACCCCTTATAACTTACATCTATAGATTGAAAGTTTGTCCAACAAGAAACGAAACATAGGGACTGACAATGACTTGGTGAAAAAATCGGCAAGTTGTAGTTCGGAGAACACATAACACAGGGTCAACTTTTTCTTCAAACATTCTTCTTTAAAATTGACAATCCATCTCGATATGCTTGGTTCTTTGATGAAAAGTGTTGGTAGATGCCATGTATATGGCACTTTTGTTGTCACAAAAGAGGGTTGTTTTAGAATGATTTTCATGTCTCTAAGCATCTTTGTAATCCATGAAGTCTCGATGTCAATAGTTGACATTACACGGTATTATGCTTCTAGAATGATTTTCATGTCTCTAAGAATTACTTTAAAAAATACAAAAAATGGTGGTAGAGTGTCGATTATTGACATCTCCTCCTCAATCGATATAAGTAATATATGATAGTCAAGAGAGGAAAAAAAGTTAAAAACACCCCCTTATCAATATAGTGATTAATGTATCTGATAATTCCCATAACAACACTGATGTGAACACTAATAGGAGCTTATTGAAATTGGTTTGCATTGTAGACAATGTGTAATATGTCTGGGTGAGTGATAGTGAAATAAGTCAATGCTCCTATCAGCTGCTTGTATGGCATTGAACCTTTCAATTTTTCTTCATTTATTGCTCTTAGTTTTGTTAAGTACTTCTGGTATATATACTTTCTTCTCATCGACTAGATCTGATCTGCTTTTGTATGTTGATGATATGATCATGACTAAAAGTGATAAAAATGACATATTGCAAGTTAAAAGTGTTAGAAATCAAGTAAAATCCCTTAATTCATTATTGAATGATCAAATCTATATACAATCAATCACACCAGGCTTATCGTTTATTGAATATATGGTGAGTATTTATAGAGAGAAAGAGATTAGTGACAGCCAACAACATTTAGTTGTTGGTTGCTGAAGATGGCCCAACGACTAAAATAGTCGTTGGGCCTCCTGGTGGCCCTAGTCTTAATGGTATGGCTCGGGTGGCTTGGGTCCATTGGGACTTGATTACAAATATAAACTTATGGGCCATATTGGTCCAACCCTATTACATTTTAACACCCCTCTTCAAACTTACGATGTATACCGAAAAATTGTTTCAATCCTTCGTGTGTGAACTCGCACTGATTGTTTGAAAAGGAGAACGTTCAAGTGTGGAGATCTTTTCCAAAGCTTCAACCTTTTGGTCTACCTTACATCGTACTTATAACAAAACTTATAGAATTAATCTCGAAACGAAGGTATTAACATCCCATAACTCCAAACATAAAAACCTATGTTTTCAAAGAAGTTCTTTAATAAAAAACATTAATCTAAGTATGATTGTCAAATATAACAAATAATTTAATGAATCACTACAAACTCTAGAAGGCCTTGGTATACCACCAAACTTTAAGAATAAGATCAAACCAAAGTTTTAAGGAAAAACTCAAACCCAAACAAGCTTTAAGGCTAACCTCGTACCATCCAAATCAAACAAGCTTTAAGGCGGACCTCAAACCATCCAAATCAATCAAATGTCAAGGCCCTTACATAACTCATAATCTCAATCGTGATTTTATGATTCCAAGAATAAGATAATCTACCAAAATGATCAAAAAAGGTTTTAAAGATTTATAATCAACTTAAAAGAATATTTTTAATATAAAATATTTGTCTCAAAAAACAAGAATTCATTCGCATAAAATGCTCAAAATATAGCAAATGAATAGTCAATACCCAAGGTAAAACTCTTTTTATGCATTATTTTCAAATACTTATATCAAGCACAAGGTTATTAAGATAATAACAAGTGCATTTTCAAAATTTACTCATCTCCAACCAATGACCAACAACACGATGTACCTTAATTATAAAGGTCTTCAACAAAAGGCCAACAAATGTGACATATAGCCACAACATAGAGATCTTAATCACATGAAAATACAACTTCAAAGTTATCAAGATCACAAATTATCAAATATCAATAAGTGCATCTCTAAACATTAACCGATCTCCAACCAATGAAGCAATACAGCCACGATATGAAGATCTTCATCATACAAATGAACTTGAATTTGAATACCAAGCAAGATCAAATCGAATAGAAACATAGTTTCGGGTATGGACATGGTCTAACAAGAATCTCATATTTAACACAGAACAGGTCTGGATCCAAGACCGGATCAAAGACACGACCACATAATATATATATAAGTATAAACACTTATCTCTCTGCTTATAAAACATCACAGCCCACTCTCGCTTCCCTTCCTCTTCCTCCCAGGAGATCCCCAACTACCGACCACCATCCATCAACCTCGCCACCACCCGGGTCACCGTCTCAACCCCCACCTCATCACCAGAGTCATCCTCGCTCTCTCCCTCAGTTGCTCCCCTCCATCAGCGGCCAACATCCGCCAAACAAAAGGAAAGAGGTATATGCATAAAGAGATGCACACACGCATATACAAATTTCTTCTTGCCATCGACTTCATACGAGATCGGGTTGCTCGCCATCGCTTGTGATCCATGGGTGCCTCAAAACTTACTCAACTGAGAACCTTCTCAAAACATCCTTGCAAAGCATTTTGTGTATCAGGTCCTTGGCTATCGGGGAGATCGAGTGGAAGAGTTGAACAAGAATCCTCAAGTTTCCTCTAAGGACGGCCTCAAAGATCTCAACCAGTGAATCATCATAGAACGGAGGGACCCCGCATAGGAGAACATAAAGGATGACTCCAACACTCCAAACGTTGACCTTCTCGTTATACTCCTTCCCCCTAAGAACCTCCAGTACAATGTAGTACGATGTGCCAACGATCTTGGTGAGCCCCTTCCCTTCACGAAAACAATCCACCGATCCAAAATCCGCAAGCTTCAGCCGATTTCGATCACCAAAGAGAATGTTCTCCAGCTTGATATCTCGGTGGGCGACGCTCATGCGGTGGCATTACGTGATAGGCTCCATCAATTGTACCATCACATCACTGTGATCGCCTCCGACTCTGATACCATGTTAGAAATCAGGTAAAATCCCTTAATTTATTTTATTGAATGATATTGAATACATTATTAGTATTTATAAAGAGAAAGAGAGGAGTGAAAGCCAGCATCATTCAACTGTTGGTTGCTTGCTTGCTGAAGATGGCCCAATAAATAGTAAAATAGCTTGGGGCACCTTGGTGGCCATGGTCCTAGTGGTCTGGCTGTTGGGACCTGATTACAACTATAAACTTATGGGCCCTATTGGCCTAACCCTATTACATTTTAACATCCCTACTTTAGGAATCCCAACTAGAATTCCCCTGCCTCTAATTTGAATATACACATAATGATGCATATGTATCAATGAGGTTCCAATTGATGGTTAGACAAGAATATGTAATCAACTATAACAGTCTATGCATTGATGAGGAAATATTGTGATAAATCTAAATAAATGACATTAAATTTTACCAACTTCTCAATGGCCCAATAAAGACCAACATACCACTGAAGTAGAAGTTACAAGATCAAACAACATAATTCCAGCATCTGCAAGAGCAAGGCTAGCACATGAAATAATCACCGGAAGGTCACCTGCAAGAAAGAAATAAAAAATTCATCCAGCATTTCAAGAAAAACAGGTAGAGTGCACAGGATAAGAAAAAAAATTGACAATTATCTGCCAAGCTCATTTACATAATTTGCAGCAGTGTTATCTGTATCGCACCGTATCGTGTTGTGGAATGCCACGATACAATACAGGCCCCTGTATCGCCCAATCGCGTGTATCGTGTCATATCGCCTGTATCGTAATCAGGGACATTATCCGGTAAGCTAATGGAGGTGGTAGATACTATGATTACGATACGGGAGAGGCTCGAAACATTATTCGTATTGGTTCTCGGAATATCGGAACATTATCCGGTAAGCTAACAGAGAACTTTTTTCGAGCCTTGAACATTATCCGCTAAGCTAATGGAGGTGGTAGATACAAAAGATAATAAGATTCGTATTGGTTCTTGGAATATCGGAACATTATCCGATAAGCTAATGGAGGTGGTAGATACTATGATTCGGAGAAAGATTCATATTCTATTTTTACAAGAGACAAAATGGGTTGAAGAAAAAGCAAAGGAGATAGAGGATACAGGTTTTAAATTATGGTACTCAAGTAAAGAAAAAGCTCGAAACGGAGTTGGTATTATCATAAATAAAGATTTAAAAGATAGTGTAGTAGACATACAATTAAAAGATAGTGTAGTAGACATACAATGATATGGTGACCGAATCATGATGTTGAAATTAGTGTTAGGAGCAGAGGTCTTAAAAATAGTTTGTGCTTACGCACCCCAAGTAGGACTATAAGATAGTATAAAGACAGCTTTTTGAGAAGAGTTAGATAAGGTGATACAAAAGATTCCACAAAGGGAGATGATTTGTTTAGGAGGAGACTTAAATGGACATGTCGGTAAAGAGGCATTAAGATATCAAGGTATTCATAGAAACTTTGGTTTTGGGGATATAAATGAGGAAGGTAGGGAGATTTTAAATTTTGCTATGGCATTTGATCTCTTTATAGACAATACAATCTTCAAAAAATGAGATGAACATTTAATTACTTATAAGAGTGGCTTATCACAAACACAAATTAATTATTTTATTTATAGAAAAAAAGATAGAGCGTGTTTAAAGATTGCAAGGTAATTCCAGGAGAAAGCTTAACCACCCAACATCGACTTTTAGTTGTAGATTTACAAATAAAAAAATAGATAAAGAAGAAAAGAGTGCATCGAGCTATTCGGACAAAATGGTGGAACCTCAAAAGCGAGAAAGAAGATATATTTAAACAGAAAGTCCTTCAAGGAGATGTTTGGAATTATGTTGGTACACCCTGTGATATGTGGAACAATATACCTATACATATTAGGAAAGTGGCGAAAGATGTGTTAGGTGTATCTAAGGGAGGTGTACCGGCACAAAAAGAAGCTTGGTGGTGGAGTGAAGTAGTGCAAAATAAAATCAAGGCAAAGAGGGCATGTTACAAATTACATTATGCTAAGAAAACTAGTGAAACTTTAGAAGCTTATAAGAAAGCAAAGAAGGAAGCGAAAAAGGCCGTGAGTGAGGCAAAAGCTAAAATTTGGGAGGATTTATATAAAAAATTCAACTCAAAAGAGAGTGAAAGAGATATTTTTAGGATAGCTAGGGTTAGAGATAAGAAAACTAAAGATCTTAATTATGTTAGATGCATCAAAGATGAGGATGAAAAAATTATAGTGGCAAATGATGATATAAGAAATAGATAGAAAAACTATTTTTATAAGTTTTTTAATGAAAATAAAGATGTTAGTATTAGCTTAGGAGAGTTAGCCAAATCAGAAAAGTATATAAACCACAATTTCTACCGACGTATTCAAAAGAATGAAGTCAAAGAGGCTCTTAAACATATGAAGGGTGGTAAATCGGTAGGACCAGATAATATTCCTATAGAAGTTTGGAAAATACTAGGAGAAATAGGAATCACTTGGCTCACAAGACTATTTAATGAAATATGGAAAAACCAAAAGATGCCCGAGGAATGGAGAGCAAGTACACTTATACCCATATATAAGAACAAGGGAGACATTCAAAATTGTGCGAATTATCGAGGTATCAAGTTAATGAGCCATACTATGAAATTATGGGAAAGAATTATCAAACGTAGGTTAAGAAAAGTATCAAGTACAACAGAGAACCAATTTGGATTCATGCTAGGCAGATCTACTATTGAAGCGATTCACCTTTTGAGACGTCTTATAGAACATTTTAGAGCAAAAAAGAAAGACCTTCACATGATATTTATTGATCTAGAAAAAGCTTATGATAGGGTACTGAGGGAGGTTCTTTGGAGAACTTTGGAAAAAAGAGGTATCCCATTGACATACATTAACCTTATAAGAGTCATGTATGATGGTGCAAAAACATGTGTGAGAACTCATGAAAGAATGACAGACTTCTTTGAAGTTAATATTGGGTTAGTCCATACTTATTTATAATGGTGATGGATGAGTTAACAAAACATATTCAAGATGAAGTACCTTGGTGTATGTTATTTGCAGATGACATTGTATTAGTGGAGGAGTCTAAGGAAAAAGTTAATAGAAAATTGGAATTATGGAGATAAACATTAGAAAGCAAAGGCCTCCGACTTAGTAGAACAAAGATAGAATATATGGAATGTAAGTTTGATCATTTGGTTACCTCAGAGGACATAGAAATTAAAATTAGCACACATTACATCCCCCAAAAGGAAAATTTTAAATACCTAGGGTCAATTTTTCAAAGTGATGGAACAATTGATGGAGATGTTACGCATAGAATTAATGTTGGTTGGTTAAAATGGAGAGGAGCATCAAGTATTCTTTGTGATAAGAAGATACCATTAAAGTTAAAAGGTAAATATTATAGAGCAGCAATTAGGCTTGCCATATTTTATGGTTTTGAGTGTTGGGCAGTTAATCATCAACATGTACAAAAGATGTATGTGACAGAAATGAAGATGTTGAGATTGATGAGTGGTCATACAAGAAAAGATCGTATACATAATGAGGTTATTAGAAACAAATTAGGAGTGGCACCAATAGAGGATAAAATGAGAGAATATCGTTTAAGATGGTTTGGACATATAGAAAGAAGATCAAAAGAAGAACCTGTAAGAAGGTTAGAAAAACTAAATTTGGGAAGTATTAAAAGAGCTAGAGGACGACCACAAGAGTGTTGGAAAGAAGCAATAAAGAATGATCTAGCTTATTGTGAGTTAAATGCTAACATGGCACATGATAGGGATCTGTGGAAACAAAGAATCCATGTAGCCGACCCAGTCTAGTATGGGAAAAGGCTTAGTTGTTGTTGTTGTTGTTGTTGTTGTTGTAATTTTATTCTGGTTCTGTTGTTTTTGAGAAAGCAACATACTGCCACCAGATTCTAGGACCAGCGCGAAAACATCAACAGTTGTCTTCGGGAAAGTCTCCAACATTATAGCACCCTCTAAAGCTTTATGAAGCAGCGAATACATTTCTTTGTCTTCTGACCCCTATAAACAAAAGAGTGACACTAAATCAGCCGGTTAATATTATAATGCATAAAACATCAGTGAAAATGAAAGGCATAGGATTTCCAGTACCTGTCCACGGATTTGTGAGGAGAATGTTGTGAAGCTCACACTGCAGTTCAGCCAACCTATATCACTGTATGCCATTGCCTTCTTACTCTCCCTAGGGCCAAACCTGTTTAAGAGAAATGCAGAGACAATTCTCTGAGGAGATAAAAAGACTAGGTTGTTCCTAAAACTAAAATTGGTCCTAGATCATTTAGAACCCAATGTTACTGAAGAGTAGGTAGAAGGTACAGCACTCCAGTGTCAAAATGCCTTACCAAACCAATTGCTAGGGACGCCACATCTCCCATTAAACTACGACTCTATCTTGCACGATGCAAACATCAAAACATGTATGCTAGAAATATGAAACAGGGGACATCAACAATCTAGTACGTTATATTGTTGAAGTACAAAAGCTCAACTGCATCAAACGTTAAAAAACATAGCTAACAGTCCACAGCAAGTATTGTGCTAATCTAAAGGGGTCTACAATAGAATTTATATACACAATATTGGGAATTTTAAAAATATAATTAACATAAACCAAGACATATAATAATCAAGAAAATTTATTATATAAAATCACCACAAATACTCAGAATCACTTGACAGTCGAACCTAATACGACCATGGTTGGAGATAGGGGATTCACCTTACAACACCCGAATATAAAATCCCAAAAGGTAAGAGAACTTTGATAGGCCGATCTATACAAAGAGAGAGAGAGAGAGAGAGATCTATTTATTTAGAAAATTTGTTGAAATGGATTATCATAAAAGAAAGACAACTTCACTCTTTACTTTTATTACCTACGGTAATTCTCTACATTTTAGTTGATACTTACTGACTACCAAATTATCTACCTTTTAGTAAGTACTTGCTACCAAAACGGGCTGCAAGTTGGATACTCTACCCAAATAGGGTCAGTAGGTAATTTAATTAATCAGGACCCATTGTGTCCCGAGTTTAGTAATTGATGCAAAACTGATTACTTAATTTTATTTGCAATTGGAATAATAACACAAAAAACTATCCAACAGCTTAGTCCTGTTTGATCTTTTCTTAGATGATGTTTCTTATAAAACTTAGTATGCACCACCTCTTTGAAGAAGGTTAGATAACACTTAAGGATCCAATCGGCAGTGGCGCAACAATATCGCCATGCTTTACAATAAAGGAAAGCACATGACTAAAGAGTTTGTTTGAAACTCAAGGAGTAGTGGACTGGACACTAACTGATCAAGTATTCATGAAGTTAAGGACCAAACTAACGCAAACCAAAAATGTTATGGTTCCCCATTGTATCAGCAAGTTCCATACTAAATCCATACCCAGCAGCAGATTCGCATTTGAAGAAACCATAATAAAAGGCAGAGAATAAATAAGAGACTAGGCGCTCGCTTACACGGAAACGATGACCTTCGTGTTGCCGAACTCCGCGTAAGCCGAACCAGCAGCAGAATTGACAGCGCCCGTTCTCATAACTGCAACACCCATAACCCCATTCCAACCTCATTCATCGAGAGAGAGAGAGAGAGAGAGAGAGAGAGAGAGAGAGAGAGAGAGAAAGAGAGTTACATGCGGGTCTGCATTGGTGAGGATGGCGACCATCGAGTCGCAACCTGTCACTTGAGTCGGGAGGAGGCTTTCTCTTTCGCGCACCCACCGTCGGCGAGTACGTCGTTGGCATGCTTTTGCTCGTCATCGCTGCTGCTGCCGCTCTCTTCCCCTTCCTGCAGGGTTTTAGGTTTTAGGATTGTGACCCGTGAGAGACCGGCGGGACTGGGGGAGCACGACCGCCTATGGTATGCTCGGTCGAAAGAGAGCTCAGAGAGGCATTAGGAAAACAATAACCAACGTTCGGGTAAACGAATCCGGGAAGGCAATGTTCACTAAAAAGAGAGGTTTGATCGGACACCAGGAGCGTTAGCTCACCGACGTAAGCTTCGGCCTCCCATTGTAAAAGAAAATGAGGTTGACGTGAACCGACGGACAATTATATATATGTATATATATATATATCGCTTATTATTTATTAAAAATAAGAAAAACAAATACACCTAAGAACAATCCGACGATGTCATATATAAGATCGTTCAGCCACCTCCAAATAAAGCAGCGAGTTTGGGCTCATCTAAATAAATAAAAGGGATTACTAAATTTATTATTTAAAGAAATAAAAAGGAAAACAAAACATTAAAAAATGACAGCTCAGTTATTTGAAAAGTCTCTTTTCAATTGACGGGTTCAATAGTCAACCCTAAATACTTTTGGAAGTTCCTAGAAGGTAGCGGCGCCACCGACTGTAGTGTTAGACCTAGGCCTGCTGCTATTGTAGCTAAAATTAGAAGAAACCGCGCTGATACAACATGAAATCATAGCCAGACCGTGGCCACGTTAGTAGCCTGATTAAAACTTTGGCAGTGATCAAACTAAGGCCTGATGCAGGTCTACCCGGTGGCTCTATCTTCTGCCAAGCGTCATATAGCCAACCACTTGCCTTGATGGGTAAGTTTGCCACAGATTTACGGGAGTGTTTACCTAGACACGATGCAGCAGCCTATGTCATGTGAACGGATTAATCAGGCCTATACACGAACCTTTCCTCTTAAGGGGAAGACATTTCAAAATGTGATTTTACATTGATCTAGTCATGTTATTTTCGCAAACCTTCTCTTAGGGAAGAGAGACTGAAAACAGTATCAGTTTGATTGATATCCATGTGTAGGTGCAAGTTGCAGAGAAAGATTATGGATTCAACTTAGTTTGGCTCATAGAAGAGTGAGACACCATGACGTGAATATTGCTTGCAAGTTGGTAAGTATTTTTTGACTTCTGGTAGCGAGATAAAAGCGAAACTAGATTTAGTAGTGGTGGATCAAACGGTTCATAATGTGGTGGAAGAGGTGGTTGGTTCCTCGGAAAAGCTGCAATTTTGGTAGCAGATCCATACAACTTAACAAGAAAATATTTCACCATGTGCTTATTTTATAATCGTTGATGACATCATCATATAGTCTGTCTGCTCGTGGTTGAATGGAGCCAGCTAGGTCCATAACCCAAAGCAGGATGGCAGTTTCATCCAAGTCCCGGATGATCAATTAGGTTATGAACGAATAATGAATGTATTTGGACCGAGACATCTACCATCTCTCGGGTAACACTTGCAGATCGCTTGGACGAGAATGAGCTTCAGGAAGCCTTGTATTAAAGGTAATACGTAACGCGTTAAAGACATGCCACCATGAGCATCAAGATACGGAAGCACACAAGCAAATATTTAAATAATACGTTTATACCGTCGGAAGATGAGACAAGTTTCAATAAATAGCATTCAAAAAGACATATTTACGAGGTACAATGCAATGAAGATTCAAAAGAGTACGCGCGGAGCCTAGTTACGTATGCAATAGCACCTGTGACAGCCATGAGAGGCCGCGCACAGTTGACGTGATATGTGCCTGGATCTGAACCGATACACGATAAGATCGAGACCTTGGATGCTCCTTTTGATGATTTTTACATGCTTTTGAGAAAAGAAGTGCACAGCCAAACCATGGATTTCATGTGCAACCATCTTGTCAAACTGTTTCCACACAGCAACATAGTCTGATGCATATACCATATGCTCATGGGACGTCCGCAAGCACTTCAGAGAGTTTTTGACTAACGTGGTTGACCATGTGATTCCATTCTCACAATGCAAGTGATCATCTCTATTTAAACAAGGAACATTATAATGATTCCTTTCTTACCACCGAAATCATCTCCAGCATCACATCCTCGTCAAGGTGACGATCAACTTCCTTTTCTTCTTTTTTACCCAAGGCCGTGAGGATCAGCTTGTGTCTGAATCAGAAAGGGCACTTTAGATCCAAGTATTACGACAGAGTTGAAGACGAAGTTGTTCTGAGACAGTATTATGTGCTCACTTACTGCTTTCTTCGATCCGAAAGTAGAATCAAAGCTTTGACAACTAAACAACACACATTAAAAGCAGAATTTACGATTAATTTAGTGGTTAGCACAATAAGTAACGCACAACGATACAAGCATCATGGTTTGACCATTCGGAATACCTCGTAAATTCTCTGCTTTCTCTGCCAATTTAGGAATTGCACAGGCTCTATGACACCGGCCATCTTTTTCTTTCTCCGACAATTTATACCGTGATCCTTTTTCTCACCCAGATTCGTGCGAGCCGTGCAGCTTTTCCATCCCAATTTGGCTTGAGTTTAGACATGAGAAACCAATCTAGAGCCCCATTCGCCCATTGGATTTCGGATTCTGTGCCAGCCTACTCCAATCTGCAATTGATTTGATGTTTTTGTTCCATTAAGATGCCACTGCTGTCTCCCTGGCTTCATGTGAAGATAACCAAGTGAAGCTCCGATGGCAGAGAACACCTCTCTGACCATCTCTGCAAGGTCCCCTTTCGCAACTCAGCACTAACTGAAGTTTGGATGTGCCATGGTTAGCTTATGGTTTGCGTTTCTCATTTTCTCATCAGTATTAGAACCGTACCCACTGAATTCATCATTCGTCATCGAGCTCTGCAAAACAATTACAATCGAGTGAAGAACTGCAGTAAACTACCTTTAGACAATTGGAATGAAGAAGAGTAGATCCTTTTGTCTGAAAGGGAAAGTTAAGATTGATGAGTGTGGCCAAGTCAGCCAAAAAGAATTCCAACAACTAAGCCTTTTTCCCGTTACTAAATAGGGTCGGCTACATGAATTATTTGTTTCCAAAGAGAACTCGACCTTATGCCATGCTAACAGTTAACTCGACAAAAGTCAGATAAACTTTTATTGTTTCCTTTTAATTAGTTTGTTGTCTTCCTCTCTTTTTTATATATTTTCATCAATCAGTTTCTTACACCTTATAGAGCTTTCTTTGATTGAATTTTCATGTCTTTAAACCATCTTAAACAATTTTATCTCATTTTTTTATCGCTTCCAATCTATCTATGATAACCTTATTAAGAATACAGTCTTTTCTTGCATGATCGTCCACCTCAGCATCATCATTTCTATCACGGACATCTTTTGCAATTTGCACATTAACTGTCATCACTCACCAGCATATAACACAGTAGGTCTGATTACTGCACTAATATTTACCTTTCAACTTCAATGGTATGATTTTGTCTCGTAGAATACTTAATGCATCTCATTTGAACGAACCTTGTCAGTGCTCTCTACAAGGCCATGGAAATCCAAAAGAAATTTGACATGGTGGGGAAACCCCTTCCTGCCATCTCAATCTCAATTCTCAATTGAAAATAAGATCTTTTCATAAATTTTCAATCTTCACTTACACTCAAGCAAAGTGTCTCCCACTTCACGAATACAATAAAAACCATATCCACGCACTTCTTAACTTCATATATTGTTATTAAAAATACAAAAAAATACAAAACCAATAAATACAAATAAACAAATTCCGAGAAACTCAAAAAGTATACCACAACCAGGGTTGGGAGCCTTAAACATCTTATGAGTTGCCGGAGAGCACTTGGAACCTTTAACCAGACACTAGAAACTGCATAAACGTGGCTTTATGTTCGGCCAAAGGTCTCTTAGAACCTTATAAGTTACGGGCTGCGATACACAATAGTGTATCGTATCATGGAACTCCATGATATAATACGTATCGCATGGTATGATATATATAACACTAATTATGAGTGTTGGATACTTAATTATCAACAAAAGACTCTGACATCAAGAAAACATTGTATACGCAATGAGCTTATTAGAAATAAATTGAGAGTGACACAATAGATAACAAAATGAGAGAAAATCATTTAAGGTGGTATGAACACGTAAAAAGACGACCAAAAGAAGTTTTAGTAAAAAAGTATGAGAAACTAGATTGTAAAAATGTTAAAAGATGAACTCCACAAAAGTGTTGGAAAGAAACAATAAATAATGATCTAGCTTAGCATGGCATATGATCGAGCTTTATAGAAACAATGAATCCATGTAGATGGCACATGCTTGAGTTCTATGGAAACAATGAATCCATGTAGCTAACCCATTCTAGCTTAGCATGGCATATGATCGAGCTTTATAGAAACAATGAATCCATGTAGATGGCACATGCTTGAGTTCTATGGAAACAATGAATCCATGTAGCTAACCCTATCTAGTACGAAAAAAGGCTTAGTTGTTATTATTGTTGGCTAAATTAATTTGAATTTATAGGTGCTACTTTGAATTTATAGGTGCTACTTTGAATTTGGCTAAAAAAGATTTAAATTAATTTGAATCTAGTACGAAAAAAGGCTTAGGTGTTATAGCCACTACATTTTCGCCCGAATGTAGTGAATCAATTGCAGAGAGGGTTCCCACATCATGGACGGGTGTGGGTAAAGAAGTTAGTCCCGCTACATTGCCGCCCGAATGTAGTGAAAAATTTTCAGAGAGGGTCTCCGCATTTTGATTATGGACGGATGCGGGGGGTAAGGAAGCTAGTCCTAGAAATAAGATTCGTATTGGTTCTTGGAATATCAGAACATTATCGGGTAAGCTAATGGAGGTGGTAGATACTATGATTCGGAGAAAGATTCATATTCTATGTTTACAAGAGACAAAATGGGTTGGAGAAAAAGCAAAGGAGATAGAGGATACAGGTTTTAAATTATGGTACTCAGGTAAAGAAAAGGCCCGAAACAGAGTTGGTATTATCATAAATAAAGATTTAAAGGAGAGTGTAGTAGACATACAACGATATGGTGACCGAATCATGACATTGAAATTAGTGTTAGGAGTAGAGGTTTTGAATATAGTTTGTGCTTACGCACCCCAAGTAGGACTAGAAGATAGTATAAAGACAGTTTTTTGGGAAGAGTTAGATAAGGTGTTTCAAAAGATTCCACAAAGGGAGATGATTTGTTTAGGAGGAGATTTAAATGGACATGTCGGTAAAGAGGCATTAGGATATCAAGGGATTCATGGAAACTTTGGTTATGGGGATATAAACGAGGAAGGTAGGGAGATTTTAAATTTTGCTATGTCATTTGATCTCTTTATAGTCAATACAATCTTCAAAAAACGAGATGAACATTTAATTACTTATAAGAGTGGCTTATCACAAACACAAATTGATTACTTTATTTGTAGAAAAAAAGATAGAGCGTGTTGTAAAGATTGTAAGGTAATTCCAGGAGAAAGCTTAACCACCCAACATCGACTTTTAGTTATGGATTTACAAATAAAAAAATGGACAAAGAAGAAAAGAGTGCATCGAGCTATTCGGACTAAATGGTGGAACCTCAAAAGTGAGAAAGAAGATATATTTAAACAAAAAGTCCTTCAAGGAGATGTTTGGAATTATGTTGGCACACCCTCTGATATGTGGAACAATATGGCTATACATATTAGGAAAGTGGCGAAAGATGTGTTAGGGGTATCTAAGGGAGGTGTACCGGCACAAAAAGAAGCTTGGTGGTGGAGTGAAGTAGTACAAAACAAAATCAAGGCAAAGAGGGCATGTTACAAATTACATTATGCTAAGAAAACTAGTGAAACTTTAGAAGCTTATAAGAAAGCAAAGAAGGAAGCAAAAAAGGCCGTTAGTGAAGCAAAAGCTAAGATTTGGGAGGACTTATATAAAAAACTCAACTCAAAAGAGGGTGAAAGAGACATTTTTAGGATAGCTAGGGCTAGAGATAAGAAAACTAAAGATCTTAATTATGTTAGATGCATAAAAGACGAGGATGAAAAAATTCTAGTGGCAAATGATGATATAAGAAATAGATGGAAAAACTATTTTTATAATCTTTTTAATGAAAATAAAGATGTTAGTATTAGTTTAGGAGATTTAGCCAAGTCAGAAAAGTATATAAACCACAATTTCTACCGACGTATTCAAAAGAATGAAGTCAAAGAGGCTCTTAAACATATGAAGAGTGGTAAATCGGTAGGACCAGATAATATTCCTATAGAAGTTTGGAAAATACTAGGAGAAATAGGAATCACTTGGCTCACAAGACTATTTAATGAAATAGGGAAAAACCAAAAGATGCCCGAGGAATGGAGAGCAAGTACACTTATACCCATATATAAAAACAAGGGAGACATTCAAAATTGTGCGAATTATCGAGGTATCAAGTTAATGAGTCATACTATGAAATTATGGGAAAGAATTATTGAACGTAGGTTAAGACAAGTATCAAGTACAACAGAGAACCAATTTGGATTTATGCCTGGTAGATCTACTATTGAAGCGATTCACCTTTTGAGACGTCTTATGGAACATTTTAGAGCAAAAAAGAAAGACCTTCACATGATATTTATTGATCTAGAAAAAGCTTATGATAGGGTACCGAGGGAGGTTCTTTGGAGAACTTTGGAAAAAAGAGGTATCCCATTGACATATATTAACCTTATAAGAGACATGTATGATGGTGCAAAAACATGTGTGAAGACTCATGAAGGAACGACAGACTTCTTTGAAGTTAATATTGGGTTACATCAAGGATCAACTTTAAGTCCATACTTATTTATAATGGTGATGGATGAGTTAACAAAACATATTCAAGATGAAGTACCTTGGTGTATGTTATTTGCAGATGACATTGTATTAGTGGAGGAGTCTAAGGAAAAAGTTAATAGAAAATTGGAACTATGGAGAGAAACATTAGAAAACAAAGGCCTCCGACTTAGTAGAACAAAGACAGAATATATGGAATGTAAGTTTGATCATTTGGCTACTTCAGAGGACATAGAAATTAAAATTGGCACACATTGCATTCCCCAAAAGGAAAGTTTTAAATACCTAGGGTCAATTTTTCAAAGTGATGGAAGAATTGATGGAGATGTTACACATAGAATTAATGCTGGTTGGTTAAAATGGAGAGGAGCATCAGGTATTCTTTGTGACAAGAAGATACCATTAAAATTAAAAGGTAAATATTATAGAGCAGCAGTTAGGCCTGCCATGTTTTATGGTTCTGAGTGTTGGGCAGTTAATCATCAACATGTACAAAAGATGTCTGTGACAGAAATGAAGATGTTGAGATGGATGAGTGGTCATACAAGAAAAGACCGTATACATAATGAGGTTATTAGAAACAAATTAGGCGTGGCACCAATAGAGGATAAAATGAGAGAACATCGTTTAAGATGGTTTGGACATATAGAAAGAAGATCAAAAGAAGAACCTGTAAGAAGGTTAGAAAACCTAAATTTGGAAAGTATTAAAGGAGGTAGAGGACGACCACAAAAGTGTTGGAAAGAAACAATAAAGAATGATCTAGCTTATTGGGAGTTAAATGCTAACATGGCACACAATAGAGATCTGTGGAAACAAAGAATCCATGTAGCCGACCCCGTCTAGTATGGGAAAAGGCTTAGTTGTTGTTGTTGTTGTTGTTGTTGTTGTACCTGCATACCAGCAAACGGATGAAACAGTCAAGATCACCATTTGAGTGACTCCATGTAAACGAGTCACGTGGTTGTCACCATGTCGTTGACCATGTGGGTTGACTCACAATTTGACTAGGAACCTTATAATGCTTCCACTCTATCCATCAAGATCACCATTCTCATCAAGGTAAAGATCAACTTCTACCTGAAACAGAAAAGTCTCTTGAGATTGAAGCATTACCACAAACTGAAGATGAAGTTGCTATCAAACACACTATTATGTGTTTATAAGCTGCTTCTTTGTTCAATCCAAATGTACAATCAAAGCCTTCACCGACTAAATAACACACACTGAAAGCAGCATTAGTAACTAAATGAAATGGTTAACATGCTTCCCGATAATAATGAGAAATACAGTATTTGTCAAGCAGATCCGTAGGTACTGTGACCACAAAGTTCTTTTTCTTTTTCTTCATAGGGTCAACAGGAGCAAGTTGTAGAGAAGCAAAATAGTCATAGAAGCACCAAAGCAGAACAAAGTTGTAAGCTAATGTTACCAGACAAACAAAGAACGTTGGAGAACAGGCCACGTAGTCCCATCAGATAGTAAATCAATAAATAACATGTTTCTTCCAACGCCATCAAAGAAAAGCGTGACACAACAAACCAATTAAAAGATTAGAGTCAAATGGTTAACCTTGCAAATGCTCGAGTTCAAGAAGTACACTTGGTCCTCAATGAGCCAACGAGGTCCACAGAAAGTTGTGAAATATTAAATTTGTATATAAAATATTTTATAGGAAAGGAAACAATTTATTCTTTTCTCTTGCTTTCTTCGCAAGAAATTCAAGATGCCGATGATATCTGTGGCTGTCCTCTAGAAAGGGCTACAAGAACTTCCCACCTCTGAATTCCTCCAAACCCATCAAGTAAAACTAACCATTTACCAGTTTTGTTGAGCATAAGCCATTTTTACTTTTTAGGGGTTTTATGAGTTTGAAAAAACTAGTTTTTCTTTCAAGGGAAAGTTGGGAATTGCACCTAAAACAATGGCAATAATCAGAAAACACCCAGGCACTGGATTTCTGAAGCTTTTAGAGTAAAGCCAACTTTCTCTATTGCTAAATATGCACCTAATTTTTTCTGTAGCTTGATAAAAGAAGCCCATTACTTCTGATAAGTGTGACACCAAATGTTTGGAAAATTAACCATTTGAAAAGTTTTGTAAAGATACCATTAACCTGAGATGGAAATGTTGCTGAGGGTAAATCTATAGAATCAACCAATTAACATGAAGAAGGATAAGTGCCTTTGAGGGGAAATATGCAAGTTCCATAAATCAATCTGAAGTAGGTGAAGGATGGTTGATATGATATTATGATTATGTACAAAACGTTAGGTACCCTTTCAACCTATGTCACACGGGTGCGGGTGCAGGATACGGCAAATTTCAAAAATTTTGGGTGCGGCAACACGGCTAGGGTATATAATATTATATATTATATATAATATTCAAGCTACAACAAGTGAGACATTAATTAACCTAAGTATATGTCAATAGCAAGTACACAACTTTATATTAAAGCAAAACACATAAATGGTAAACAACTACTAATTTTATCATAATACACAAATCAATCTTCACTATCCGGACCTATTTAACCAAAAAGACCCGAACTTCAAAATCAATATCAGATTTTGAAGCGTGGAATATCCACACAAAAGAAAGTGAAGAAAGTCCGCGTTGAGATATTTTTCTATGTTCATTAGCGGAGTTTCATGGGAGATGATGGAAGACAAGCTGAAGGAGCATTTTGGAAACTATGGTGAGGTAATTCGGGTGGTCATCATGGGAGATAAGGTCACGAGTCGATTAAGAGTCTTAGGTTTCATCATCTTCACGGATTACTCTCTCTTTGATCGGGTTTTGCAGGATAAATACACCATAGACGGCAGAACCGTGAGTTAAAAAAAATTGCATTTTTTTTTATCATGCCGCACCGACACGGTGTCGGTGTCGGTGTCGCACCCGTGTCGAGGTCAACACTCCACCCCTTAGAAGTGTCTGTATGACTTAGCTTTCAACAATACTCAAAGGTTACTTGTGTTCTTGGGACCCAATGATTCAGGCTTAAACCAATGTGCTTTTGGTTATTGGAAAATCTCAAGGCGCATTTCTAAAAATTTCCCATTCTGAATTGACAATTTTTTGCAAAATCTCACATACTTGTAATAAAAAACTCCATCACAGAAGATCAATGTCAAGGCAACCCAATTACGGAGAAGAATAGAAAGTTAAATATCAGATTCACTGGCATTATTAGTATGGTGCTTCAGGTTTCTAGCAGTATATTTCATGATAAACAAAAACAGTTGAAAGATGAGGAACATTATCACTACCTAGGAGCTCCAAATGCTAGCAAAAGAGTGCTACTGGATTTGAAATCTCTACACAGGATCTGTCGACCCAGCAACTTCATGAAGATACTCCAATCCATTGCCGCTCCAAGTGCAATGCTGCCACGTGTAAGACAATCTAATGGTACTTTGGTTTGCATCAAAATGCACCCGACATTTCCGTGAGAAGCTGAGCAATTGTCAAGTAAAAGACCATATGTAAATGACATAATCTTGGTATCATCTAAAATGAAAAGTCAAGTTGTTACAGGTCTCCCAAAAGAGTTCCAGTCTGCCAGACTGGAGACAAATCAATAGGCTAACAAAAGGCTAATAGATTTCTCGCCAAATAACAAAAAAAACCAATCAAAAAATAGAGAAGCATGAAATGATGATAGTAATGACATTTCCAATTAGTTGGACATGCAGCTTTACAGGCATGAACATGCATATGTACTTAACATAGACATGCAGACACAGATATTTGACATCGTTGGGAACAACTCTGGCTTCTGCTTAGTGGAATAGCAAATCTTGTTTACAGATCACGGTATCCTAAGGACATCCAAAAATCTTATCCAGTTTTCTTCGGAAGAATTTCTTATAAATTATGGGATAAACCAACCAGTTTTCTTTCAGCGCAAATGAGCTGTGCTTCAGCAGTTCTTGGCTAGTTGAAGGGATTATTCAACTTATGTACTAGTGTGCAAGAACATGTTACAAGATGCCACATGCATCATTGACAAACACGGCATATAGTTATGCTGTGCTGACATATCATGATACACCTAGTATTATGTTTACGTAATTATAGTGTCTCAGCATTTGAATGATAAATATTTATATTCAACGGACATTTTAACAGACTAAGATATCTATCAGCCATCTTCAGGCTCTGCACATATACCCTTTGTAAAATTGGCGTCCAGATTTTGTACATTGATCCACGAAGCAGGAAGATTTATTACTCAAGAAAGCTTTTTCCCACTCTCAATGCCTTGACTGCAACATCTCTTCCATCTTGTAGTTGCCACTAGATACTTTGCAGTTCAAATCAATATCAATAAGTATTGAATTTGAGATTTGAGAACCCGTTGGTTACATGATCCACTATGTAAGAGAATTCAAGGATCGAACCAAGCATCCAATCCTCTTTCACCACAAGCATGTAAAGTTACCTGTAGGCAAACTCAAGAGTTTACTTTAGGACAAGTAGAAAACGATTGGGCAGCATAAAAGAGAAAGCCTACTCTGACTAGTGACGGTCTATCCATGCAAGATAACAAAAAGCCCATCGTTTGATGAACACTTCATGACCTCAAGAAAACAGGAGCATACTTACATGTAGAAGGAATTGTGGTCCTAACTGCATGGACCAGCATGTGGATATCAAACATTAATCAAAGGAAAAGACCAGCAAATATTCTAGGCTTTTCACAAACAGGGGAACAGAATAAATTCACTTGTAGTTGTCAAGACATATATAGGAGCAAATAGCATGGGATATGGACAAGATCAATAAGTGAGACATACCAGTAGAGACAATGAATATAAACTGTGTACAAGAAATTAATGTTCAGCAGTACACTCCACATTATGTAGCAATAAAGTTCACTGGTGACTCCAGGAAAAGTCTACAAGCGAGTTTCATGGAGAGGTGAAGGAACAAGAAGACATGCCTATATTGTTGAAATGATGTCTTGTCAGTTTTCATGCACGTTTGCCAGTGCAGAGCAAATTTCAACACGCAATTTCAAATCAGAGTGTACTACCAGCATTCTGCATTTCACAAGTCATACACACTTTACTATGAACAAAAATAATTGTGTGCTCTGCACCAATCATACTTCACTGACAAAACTGTAGACTGGTTAAAGGTCAAACTCATTAAACCAAAAGAATTAGTACTCAAGACTCCTTCGGCTTACCTAAAGAAACTTCTTAAAACAGTTTGAGAATTCTTGCATAGATCCTGCTTGTCGGTATTCATTCCACCACCTAGATCCTCAGCCCACAGAAAAACGAGGTTAGAAATCAGGGATTAACTGACAAACACGTACATACAGACTGAAATAGTTACTGACCATGCTATCAGAAAAGCTCTAAACCAGAATGAACCATCTTTGCACGGAATTCAGCCACTGAACCATAATCACTTTCGTACTGAAAACTGTCAATTAGAACCTCATAGACCTCCTCATCTGGTGATATTCCTTCCTGTAACATCATATTGAAGAAAATCTTTGCTGAACGTGTAAAATGTTGCTTGCAAAGCCTATTTATAGCAACACTGTAATCAGCAATGGATAATTTGAACCCGATGTTTCTCATTATACTGAAGAGAGAGAGAGTTTTATCTATGTTGCCTCTTATACAGTATGCATGCGTTATTGAATGAAAAAGCCCCTTATTCAATGTGACGCCTTGCTTGATACAGCAATCCAATATTCTTTCCATAATTGCCATTTCACCCTTCAAGCAAAGGCTTCTAATGATCACATCATATGTAGCAGTAGTAGGTAAAATTCCATAATGTAGCATCTCATCATGTAAATACAAGGCAGATCCTATATCCAGATGGTCACAGAAACTTTTAATGAGAACATTATATACAACTGGATCAACAGTTATACCTTTTCTGTGCATCTCTCTTAGGAACTTGACAGACTGTTTCAGATTACCTTGTTTACAAAGGCTTTTTACTATTACGGTATAAGTAATCACGTTAGGCTGGATTGACCTTTTCTCCATCTGTTCAAACAATTCAATCATCATGTTTGTGTCCCCTGATGCACAATAACCATCCAGAAGTATAGTATAGCTTATCTCATTAGGAACTACACCCAGACACTCAGAAATCTCCAGGAGTTCCCTGCCTTTGGATGGCCTACCAATTTTGCAAAAACCAAAGATAAGAGAATTGATAGTGACTATATTGGGAGAAAATCCAGCTTTCACCAATCGTACATATATGATGATTGCTTGGACAACATCACCATATTTCACATAACCATCTATCATAATGTTATACAGAAAAACATCAGTAACTAACTCATTCCTCATCAGATTCTCAAAAAAATTCCTGGCCTCAGGTAGCTGACCGCACTTACATAGTACAGAAAGAATCGGGCCATATGCAAAAGTATTGGGCATGATCCCCTTTTTACACATCTCATCATACAATTTGTTCACCATCTGAATATTCTTTTGCCTGCTATAGCCATTCATAAGAATACAATATGCAATTTGATCAGGTTCCATTCCTAAAGCTCTCATTTCTGTGAGCAACCAATCAGCATCATGCATCAAGCCCTTCTGGCACAGCCCATTCAAAAGTGTGCCATAAGTAACATGATTTAGTTGAACACCTCGATGGATCATTTCTTCTCTTATCTTCAGGCCACTCTTGAAATCACCCTTACGATAATATCCACTCATGACAGTTGTATAAGTAACATGATTGGGAGTAATGCCTTTTTCAAACATTAATTCAATGAATTCCTCTGCCTTTTCGACCATTGCAAGTAGGGAAAATCCGTTAATAAGAGAATTGTAAGTGACTAAATCAGGTCGCACTCCACCATGTTCCATGTTCCCCATGAGATCCAGTGCTTCGCTGACAGAACCCATTAAACAAAGGCCATGAATAAGAGTATTATAACTGCAAATGTCTGGAAGAAATCCATAATAAAGCATCAAACAAATAATTGATTTTGCATAACATACAAATCCCATGTTACAAAACCCAGACATTAAGCTATTTAGAGTAACAAGGCACGGCCTACATCCTTTAATTCTGATATTGTGAAAGAACATCGTTGCTTCATGCAGTTTTTGTTGCTTACATAGAGAATCGATGAGGATGGCATATGTGTGGTCATCAGGAACAACGCCATTAGAAACCATATCTTCATAAATATCTCTTACAATTCTTGTGTGCCTTAAATTATATATAAGTGAATTATATGTCAGCGTCGAAGGCCGAAAATGAAGATTCTTCATCCTAAAGAACACAAATAATGCATCGTCAACCATTTTGGATCTGGAATACACGCTTGCCAACATATCAAATACAAGTTCATTGCATTCCCAGCCTCTGAATTCATTCCACAGTAACTCACAAAGGAGATCGGCCGTACCAACTCCTGAAATGATCACCAAGAGAAGTCATCTAAAGGAAAGCATACCATGAAAATTTGGATAGCAACAGCCATAAACGATAAAAGAAGCTCCTTTACATAGAATGAAGATATCATTAATTTTAGTAACACATACAAATATAAAACATCAAAACGTTCAAGGATGAACGGATACAGAAGGAAAACACAGAGCGAGAATCGAACCATTAAAACCCCAAAAGGAAAAACTTCCCTCCAACTCCTGAACAACAATGGTCATATGAAATATCCAACCCATAAACTTTAAAATGTGAAAAACTTAAAACTTGTTTTGCCTCATAAACCCTGCAGTTCCCTAAACAAGAAGAGACCCACAGAAAATTTTCCGTCGGAGGAGGGACTGATTGCCAAACGTCTCAGTCAATGGACAACCAAAAGAAAAGGCAAAATTTCACCAAAGAAATCGAATTGCAAGAGCGGAACCTTCTTCTGCAATCAACGAACGGAGAACGGAGAGCACGTGTCGCCGACGCCCCTCTCGGGCCAAAGCATGAGCCACCACGAAGAAAGAAAACCTCGAGTGGCGGAACCCTGGATTATCCCGGAGCCATCGGAAGAGAAAGAAGGCAGAATTCGCGTCGGCCTTGAGGCTGGATAGTATCCCTTCAACGTGAAACGGCAATAAGGACGACACCAACGTGGATAATCTGCTGTTTCGAACGAATTCCTTCACACCCACCTTGCGAAAACACTCCAAAATTTCCAGAATAGGGTCTGTGGGGCTTGACGGGATGGAAAACAACTGTTCCTCAGGCTCGTCTTCTTCTCTGGTAGCTGACTCACAGGCCAATCCCGAAACGGATGACAAAAGAGAAGGTCTTGGCAAGAGAGACGTCCGACGAAGTCGGCATATAGAGCGAGAGAGATGGTTCATAATAGGAAGAGAAGGAGGAAGAAGGGATTAGCATTCGTTGCCGCGCGAGGAGCGGTCGAATCAGAAGTTCTTCCGACGAGCCATGTACGTTCGGTTTGGGATAGTGGCGGGAGTTCTGATAGGAGAGGAGAGGAAAAATCATGCGAGTAAACAAAGTTCTTGCACGGCAAGCCGATTTGTTTGGTTTTTCAGATTAACTCGCGAGAAAGAGGATCCAGTACCGAAATGTCAAGTGAAAAGGTCGGTCTGTTTAAGATTCATCAGGGTCTAAAGTGGGGAAGAGGAGACTCGAAACAGGGGCCTCACAGAATGGTCATGGGTTACCGATGGGCGACCCAAGTCTTGCATGAATTGAAGGGTGTCAGAAGAGGCGCGGCAGTTCTTCCGCTTATAACTAGGGCAGGCAGAACAGACGCTGGCCTACTTTCATCTCCGAAACTCGTAGAACGATAGAGGTTCACCAGAAAGGCTGGGGATCAAAAGGTTGGGTCTTAGCATTGTGGGTTCCAACTTTAAGAACGAGTCCCCAACCTGTTCTATGTACAAGTCAGTTCCCGCTCCATTTCAGTCCTAGAATAAAGATACTTGAAAAGTAAAACCTCGACTCTTTATCTTTTTTGTGATTAAGCATTTATTTTGTAATGACGATTATTTATAACAAATATGTGTTTCTCTTATTACTGTGAAGCCATCTGATTTACTTTTATAATTATTACTTCGCGAGTTGTTTCTGCAAACAGGTTCGTTCAGGCGAGTCGGAAGAAAACAGGTTGAAGTCTAAAATGGGCAGGCCAGGCCGAGACTTTTGACCTGACACAACACAAGTTCATATTCTGCGTAGGTATCACTAGGCCAGATCTAATCGGTTCGGATCATGGACCGAAGCAGGTTCATCCCCGACTTGCTTTGCAAAAACAGAACTCAAATTCATGCTCAAGGTGCAAGAGGGGAATTCGATCCCCAGACGTGGATCCTGCTTCCCGTTGTGACAAAAAGAACAGAGACTTGTGCTTACGGCCTTCTCTTTAGTCTTAACAAGCACATTTATACATTTTTGTTTTCTTAAACAGATAATACTTAGTAAGCCCAACACTGATATCCATGCTGTTGATTTGGCTCCACTTTGAACATGAGAAACCAAACGGAACCCCATTGCTTACCCACTTCGCCATTTCACATTCTTCTTTCCAAATGCTAGGGAATCCGTTTCGGCTCCTGTCAGCGGCGCTTCTTTCTTGTCAGATAGATGGAAAATGAACCGATGGCTCCTCTTTCAGATCATATATATGTCCCTCAAAAAGGAATGAATATACAGATGCGCTTGGCATGAAACGAGTTGTCCATCCCGTCACAAAGAATGTACATTGCCTTCCCAAAACTTCTCAAACCGTGGCTCTGTTAGATCCACCGATGAAGCTTCGTCTTGGTCGACAGACCGGCAACTATGACCCTCAGAAGTCAACAGCAACAATCGGTCCACATACCCTGCCATTAGGACCTCACTGTTGTCTCCCTGGCTTGATGTGAGCATAGCCAAGTCAAGCTCCGATGACAGAGAACGTCTGCCTGACCATCTCCGCAAAGCCCCCTTTCGCAACTCAGCACTAACTGCAGCTTTGGATGTGCCGTGGGTAGCTTGTGATTTCCGTTTCTCATTTTTTTCATCAGTATCAGAACCGTAGCCACTGAATTCATCGTTCGTCAATGAGCTCTACGACGCAAACAATTACAGTCAAGTCAAGAACTGCTGCAAACTGCCATCAAACTTGAAATAAGATAGTAGACAATTGAAATGAAGAAGCACGAATGATTTTGTCTGAAAGGGGAAGGCTAAGGTCGATGAGTGTGGCCGAGGAACAAATAGAGAAGAAAAAGAAAAGAAAAGCTCATGGGAGCATTAAGGCTCAAAAGTTCATCATCTCATAAGAAGATGAGGGCTTTGCTAAGATTCGCCAATCGTACTACAACGACTCAGCCTAGTTTAGGTTAAGGCAGGTTCCTCAATTTGGTTAGGCAACACAACTGTTATAAGTTTAATGTTGGGCTCAAGGGAGATGGCAGTGAAGTACATTCTCTTGAATGGAAGAAGAATCTTTATGAATTTGGTAAAAAAAAAAGATGCACTGAAGGAAGATGATCCAAAATGAAGATCGTCAACTTACCTGAAGGTACTGTAATGAAAATTTTCTCATTCTCTTCTCAGGGGTAATGGTGGACAGAATTTGGACTACCTCAGCCATGGTAGGTCTCAATTCAGGATCATAACTAAGGCATTCTCGAACCAATTGGGACATCACAAGAACTTCTAACTCTTGAAAATTTCCTTCAAGTAGAGGGTCAGGCAGCTCCTTTAGCACACGTTTACTGTCCATCAGTATAGAGGAGGCCTGCATATACAAGAAAAGAATTTGCAGCTAAAACAATCCAAGAGATGTTCCAGTCACTTGTAAGTACCACTAAACAAATCAAACTTTTAAACAATTATTTTTGGTTTGTGCAGCTTGGCTAGCCTATGTTTATCATTACGGAGACTCTGGGCAAGTAACTAAATCCAAATCAAGGGGCTTGCAGACCCATTACTCACCCGACTAGAGTTTCTCCACGATAAAATACTAACTTTCCAACCCTCACGATTTAGCAAATGCAGGGAATATATTGTCAATACTCTCATAAAGGACATGGGCGTGCCGAAGGACTTCGACATTACTGGCTGGAGAATTCTCACTGCACAATTTTCTTGATCCAGCCGAATCAGCAGTAACTAATTGCAGTAATAGAATTTTCACATCAACAATGAAATCAAGGGTTGAGAGTCGAAACAGAAGCTTGAGCCGAACCGACTCTGCTGAGGTTTCATTCAAATCATTTGTATGGTCCTAGCAGAGAAGCAATAAAGCAGGGGGGAGCCAGAGGAAGCAAGCTTTTGCACAGAAGGCACTTACCCATATCACAAGGCTTTCTTGACCCCTCTTTGCTGATGTATTAATTGGTGGGCGACCAGTGATCAGCTCAAGAAGAACCACACCAAAACTGAAAACATCCGACTTCACCGATGCTTTCCCAGTAATTGCATACTCAGGAGCAAAATAGCCGAAAGTCCCCAGCATTCTAGCTGGAGAACTGGAACAGCTGGGATGATCATCATTTGCCATTCTTTTAGCCATTCCAAGATCACTTATCTACAGAAATGCATACATCGCTAAAAAGAACTTGAAAGCAAGAACAGTATTTGATCATGCCTAGTGTAAGAGAAAGATATGCATACTCTTCATGCATTATATAGTTGACATTTCCATCCGCATGTATTTCACTTCCAAAATTAAAACACGTTTTCCTAAATATAACTCATGAGACACCTCATGCACTCTTGAACCATTTAAGGTGCATCTGTGTATGCAAATTTTGGTTTGGGTGTTTACAATCTGTCACTGGTTCATATAACGAATTTATTATTTCAAGGTGATGTTAAAATACTGAAGATGAAGAGAAGCACAATATCTAAAATGCCACAATGAACTATGTTTTACAGTAAAATATATGGAATAAATGTTTAAAAGGCTAATCAACTAATAAGATCTTGCAGCACATAATATTTTATCTTTCTCCAGATTACATAAAAATGTGTGAAGCCATGCATATCACGTGCAGCAGTCCTAAAATTGTCCTTTAATAGGTAGATGTGAGGCCCAGATCCTGTCCTCAAAACGAGATGCAGTTTAGTGAGTTGGTTTGGCCAATGATTGCAACCATCAGCCTCAACAAAGTTGTTCAACTTCAATTTAATTCTTTTGCTGAGGAACTCTGGTGCTGTTAAGCCGGGGATACCACATCAGTTTATTTAGTTTCACGTGGCTCACCATCAAACTAAAAACCAGGATTTAATTCGCATAGGAAACCTGCTAGGCACGGAAGCATATATATTAGCAAAAGTTTCCTTCTGGACCTTAATACTTTGACATCCTTGCAGCACAACACTCCATGAGAAATGTCCAATATCACGCAATCCAGTTATGAAGATGAATATAAAGTTAAACGGTTTCATGTGAGTTCAGATTTTTTGGCATTCTTTATACCTCACTTCATGTATGTATGGCAATATTTTGTGTAGTGCATTTCAGGATCAGCAAAACGTAGTGAAAAGAAGGGAAACACTACTATTACCTTGGCTCTCCGATTGCTATCCAAGAGAATGTTACTGGATTTGACATCCCTATGCAGGATCCTTGGTGCAGCTGCTTCATGGAGATACTCCAATCCTTTTGCAGCTCCAAGTGCAATACCAACACGTGCTGCCCAATCCAGTGGTTCCGTCTGGCTTGCATCCAAATGACACCTAAGATTGCCATTGGACATGTATTCAAACACTTGAAGCCGTTCGCTATATTTCCCATGATAAACTGAGCAATAGCCATGCAGAGAGACAATATTGAAGTGATGTAATCTTGCAATCATCTCAATCTGAAGAAACAAAGTGCAAAGTCACTACAGATGTTCCCAAAGAGTCCCAAACTGGATAAGACTATATACGCAGGCAACAGAAGACTAGCACGTTTCTTGTGAAATGAAGAAAAGTGCCAGCAAAGAACAGAGAAGTATGCTACTATAAATTGTAATGACCTTTCCAGATCTTCCAAAAGAGTGTCAAACCGGATAAGACTATATACAGGCAACAGAAGACTAGCATATTTCTTGTGAAATGAAAAAAAGTGTGAGAGAAGAACAGAGACATATGCCACTACAAATTGTAATGACATTTTTCAAATTAATTGGAGGCGTAAATTTTATAGTACATAAAGTTACAGGTCCACTATTCACACACAAGCATGGAAACACCTTTTAAATGATTGGTAGCAACTAGGTTTCCACTAATTAGAATAACAAATCTAGGACCAGGCCACCCTAAGAACATGCAGGAGCCTGTTCTATTGCTGAACATCGCATAAACCCTGTGGGATAAGGCAAATCTGAGTCAAAATTTACTTCAGTTGCTAAACTTAGTGACCACTTGAAGGAATTAGTCTGTATGCACAATATAGCACAAAAAGAAGTTACAACCTCTTACATGCCAAAGCAACAATGTGCTACTCAAACAAAACTCTGATGATATAATCTTTATCTATGAATTATGGGGTGTCATGTACTCAAACGAGATAATTACTACCATCTTGCAAACATGGACTTAAATCAGCAGATAAAGCATTCTCATAAGGAATGGGTGGTCCAGGTGAAGTACGTCTTCAGAGAAGCCAATTCTGTTACAGACTTTATGGTCAAATTATCATTCAATCAGATGCAGCACTTCATATGAAAACCATCTAGCATTCGTTCTTTATATCCCTACAGTGTATCATGAGTATTTAAAAGATAAATAGTTTTATGTAACATTAATTGTTACGTATAATAGCATGTAGTTCCATCCCTTTACTAAAAGAGTATTCATGCTTCAATATGCACATTCACTCCACGCATCTATACCTTCTTGAAACTCATCAAGAGTTTAATACTGAAGAAAACCTAGTAATGGACCAACCTCAGTAAGAAATTCTAGGTCAGCATGTGAGCCCTTTCGCACTTTCAATCTCTTGATAGCAACATCTCTTCCATCTGGTAATTGTCCACGATACACTTTGCAGCTCTCACCAATACCAATAAGGTTAGTGTTTGAGAACCGGTTAGTTGCATGCTCCAATTCAGCATATGAGAAACAGGTTATCGATCCAGGAATCTTGTCTTTTCTCATTGTAAGCATATGCATTTTCCTATACATCCACCCTGTGAATCCAAATAAGTTCACTGTCAGGACAACTGCGGAACAATAGTCCCGCACAACAGAAACTGCCAAGCTGTTACTTGTTAACCTATCCAGACAAAATAAAGAAAATGAAACAGTGTTGAATGAAGATTCCATCATCAGAACAGATCATGCACGTTCTTACATACAGAAGGTGCAAGCCTATACTGCATAGACAAGCACATGGCTATCAAACATTCAACAAAAGAGAAGCACATTTAAGTATTCTAGTTTTAGAAGACAAAGGAGTACATGATAGAGTCATCATAATGTTATTTAGCTAATTAATTTGAATAGATCGTTGCTACGTGTATAGACCAACCAACAGATGGAACAGTCTCTAGAGAGACTCATAGCTCCTAACAAAGCATTCTTTTGATGCAAGATGACCAATATGTATCAAGAACCTGTGAAAAAAGAAATATTCAAAAGTGAATATTTGAAACTATAAAAATAAAGAATAAAAGAGGTAACATTATGAAAATATCAACCACGTATTTGTATGAGTGGTCATACAAGAAAAGACCGTATACAAAATGAGGTTATTAGAAATAAATAGGAGTGGCACCAATAGAGAATAAAATAAGAGAATATCGTTTAAGATGGTTTGGACATATAGAAAGAAGATCAAAAGAAGAACCTATAAGAAGGTAAGAAAAACTAAATTTGAAAAGTCTTAAAAGGGGTAGAGGACGACCACAAAAGTGTTGGAAAGAAACAATAAAGAATGATCTAGCATATTGTGAGTTAACTGCTAACATGGCACACGATAGGGATCTGTGGAAACAAAGAATTCATGTAGAAGAACCCGTCTAGTATGGGAAAAGGCTTAGTTGTTGTTGTCAAAAATAGAAAGTAGAAAGACAAACAAAAATGTTGAAACTGGAATAGCCTAAGAAAACCACAAACATTATCCATAAATTGCAACATTTAAAACAAAACAACTAAGGCAGTTACCATATTCTAAATAAGATGAAAACAACTTGCATTTCTACTTGATGGGTTGATAGCCATTACCTTCGGCTAAGCTGAAGTAGAACTTTATTTTTGTCCAGGATTCTTTGTGATGGGCTGATCTGCCGCTGATTAGGTCACTATAACTGTTGACACTTGTTTCACTATCCAATGAAAATGTTGGTGATTGTACAGGAAAAGTCTCCTTTCTAGATAAACAGCATGCAACAGATGCAAGTAACGCAAGAGTTGTTACTAGGATGCATGATAAGAGGATAGATACAACTGTTTTGCTGGAAATGTGCTTCGATGTCCCAGATTTTCCAGGTTCCATGGAGCCTGAGCAAACAACATCAAGCACCAAATCAGATTATCAAAACAGATAGAAGATGAAACAAACACAAAATGCAGCTCGCGAATCCAAGATCATGCCCGCAGTAAGTTCACGCAAGAAAGAGAAAACACACTTCTTAAGGCATCCTTCCAACTCTACAACCCAAAGTTGATAGTTTTTCAAATATCATGCCCGCAGTAAAATGTAAGTTTGATTATTTGGGCGAAGAAATTAAGATTGATAGTTTTTCAAAGCAATAGAAAAATGGATGGAGATGGTGCACATAGAACCAATGCAAGGTGGTTAAAATGGAGAGATGCAAAGGTATTCTATGTGAAAAGAACATACCATTAAAGTTGAAAGGCAAATATTATAGAACAACAATTAGACCCATTATGTTTTATGGTTTTAGTGTTACGCAGTTAATCATCAACATCGACATATATAAAAGATGTCTTCGGTGGAAATAAAGATGTTGAGATGGATGTATGGTCACATAAGAAATGAATGGATAAATAATGAGATTATTACAAATAAATTGGAAGTGATACCTAAATGGTAACATGAGAGAAAATCACTTAAGAGTTAAGATGGTTTGGACACATGAAAATACGACCAAAGAAAGCTCCAGTAAGGAAGTAGAGTCTACGGGAAACTAGATGGTGAAAATGTTAAAAAAAAAAAGAGGAAGGCCACAAAAGTATTGGAAGGAATCAATAAAGAATGATCTAGCTTATGTTGAGTCAAATTGTTTGACATATGATCAAGCTTTATGGAAAAATAGATCCATAGTTGACCCATCTAGTATGGAAAAGGCTTAGTTGTTGTTGTTGCATGCACTGCAAGGATTTAGATACAGATCGTAAACAGGGTCATGATTTTAGATCATAAGATTTGCATATCTAACCACCCCAAGGAATTAATTTACAGAAATTAAAGACTAATTGAACTATATCAGAAGTCACAGAGAGGTGGAGGCAGTCGTATCATAATGTGCATATTCAACATAGGTTTATATCTTTCAAAATGCCATCACATTCACTCTTCTCTGGGCATATCCAAATCCAACAGCACAACAAGCAATTACCAATTTTAGGTTCAATAAGCAGGAGAAGAAAAAGCATAAAAACCAATATCTGATCAGATGCACAATGAAACTATAACGTGAAATTGCACAGAACAGGTCCCAGTTCAAAATTTCAACTCCTTGATACATTTACAGCAGGCAACCAGAATTTTATGGTTGGTGCCATTGTATAATTTTGGGAATGTATAGAAGTCCATTTTTTCCTACAATCTACAATTATACATAGAAGGTTTTCATCTACAAGAATCATTGCTCCCATTGCAGCACTTTTCCATTGCCTCAAAAAGAGTGGTCTGAGAGGGACACAAACTTTGATTGTGAGAGCTAATACCGGGCCTGCTTCTATGCAAGATCAAACCACTTACAACCAAAAGAAAATTTCACACTGGATTGGATTAAATATAATCTTTAATTCTTTATGCCCTTGTTGAAGCTAGATGTAACAGCATTGCTTTTTCATTGCAATGAGACACGGCAGTGGAATAATTGAACAAAAAAAATGAAATAGACGAGTTCCGGTCAGAGGCATAATATCCTTCATAAGCTCAAGCTTGCAACATTTAGCACAAAACATCTAACATATGAGAAATTCCAATTCGCCCACAAGATTTTGCAAGCATTAACAACCTTTCCCTTTTGACATTCGTAAAGGATGCAACAAACAATATAGCAGCACTACTACATGTGGAATTAATGATATTATTAAGGAGACATCTTTTTATCAATATGTGCTTATAGACTTGGGAGCCTCGGGCTCCACAAACAGAATTAATGGAATGTGTTTTACTTAAATTGGTACCAACTAAAATCATATAGATTAAGCACAAAACAAAAGAGAGACATCCATTTGATGATCAGACCATAAAGAATATGAACCATACCAAACGTACAATCACAAGATGAAAAACATCCAGAGTTGCTCATATATGATGTTCTGGGAACACCCTCGGCAGAACAAGTGCATATCCAGCTTCTTGCACTATTCTGATTTGTGACTCCTCCTATCAAAAGGAAGACTATAAGTGAGTTTGACAGTCTTAGTCCACCAAAGAACTTAATAAGTCACACAAACGGAAGAGATGGACTTCACACAGGCACGATAGCCATATTCATGAACATAAAACCATGCAAGGGGAACAGTCAGACTTGGTCCAAATTTAAAAGGGTTAAAACCACAGTTGAACCGAACTGCAACTGAAACAAATACAGCTGATCTTTATGACGTGAGAATCACAGCTTTAATCAAGATGCAAGGAGCCAAGGACCTCTGACATGCACATGCAGATAGTAAGTAATCTACCTAACGTGCAATTGCAGAAGGATGAACAATTAGCCCCCAGTGGATAACCCTCTGTTCCAGAATTTCCTGAAGCACATGAACAGATCCAGCTACTCATTCTCGAGCAATCATCCGGTTCACCTGGCAGAAAACTGATTAATCGCATAAAGATTTTCTAGGAGCTAAGAGATGCATGCGTTGACAAAATTGAACGTCACCTATCTCATCTGGGCTCGAGAAGCACGATTATTTTACACGGCCAAAAGCAACAACGTTAGATTTCCGTAAACCCCACGGGAGAAACAAAAGACTTGGAGTGCTAACCAGTTCCGCTCGTGGAAGATACAATGCAACCGAAAATGATCTGAAAGCAGAGTCTGGTGACGGTAGAAGCCGAGACATGTTTCAACGGAAGCATCATTTCAAGGTAGCTGTCCAATCAAGGCAGACACTTCCTGCTAATGTCAAACCATTACGAATCAAAAAACTGACGAATGACAGAAAATATACAGCCTCCTAGAAACATGCCAATCACTACCCACATCAAACAAGTGAAACGAAGCAAATCAAACGCGCTTGATTCTCGGACGAAGTCAAAATCCCAATTGTTACACAATTCTGAAAAGGAAAAGAACCAAGCCACCCTGGGGTTTCATCATTGGAGCAATGCATGACTCGAGTAGGATGAAGCCGGAAAAGGAAAACAGAAAACGCCATAATGTGCTCCCGGCGGTTGAAACATATTTGCAGATGCCAAGTGGGCAATATTTCGAGGCTACTTGTCCCAACAGCTGAATGCACCGTAAACAGAACCAGAAAACACCAACAAGCAAAGAGGACAACCATAATGCGACATCATATACCTGCAAATCCTGGCTATCTCGAAAGAGCAGAGAGCTGAACATCTCCCACTCCAGGCAACTCCGACAGTGAGCTACCGAGGCAACGATAAAGAGGTAGGTGGTCAAGAAATAATAAAATGGATTAAAATAAGAACTCCAGAATAATGGAAGATCTAAACAGATATTCACATAGGTAAAGGACGATTCCAAGGCTTAACTTTTTCCACCCGCCCGATAGCAACGGCTGTACTACCGAGATGCGGATGGCCCACCAATAGAAACCAACTTTTTGTTTTAAAAATATCTACAGTCAACCAACAGACCTCATCCTTCTCACATAGACGGTGAACGGCTTTTCACATCGCAACCCAGAAAAACCTTTCTTGCATTGTGGCCATCCAGTCCGTTACATGACGATCGACCGTTACGGAGATTCCGTTACAAGCTCTCAGACGAGGGAAACCCCTGGCGGATAATAAAAAAAAAAACATAAGAGTGTATCTTCGTCTATGCGAGATGCATCATAACCTCGTATCATAAACATTCGCTCCCTACTCATCGGCAACAAGGCCATCACAAAAATCCGATGAACAGGAGAAGGTCATCACCGGAATCCGATTAAAAGAAAGAAGGTAATTCGTTCTTTCTCCACATTGGTATCGGGGTCAGGTTCTCTCCAAACGAGAGCGAGAGGATCAACCAAAAAAAATCATAGAGAGAAGGCAGTAGTAAAGAAGCAGCAGAAAGTGGCCGGCAGAAGAAGACGCCAGAGACGCCGACAGCCGACGAACGACCCGAGGAACCCGTTAGGCAGGACCTCCTCCGGTCACTCCCTCCCGCACTCTCTTTTTCCCTCACTGATATAAAACGTTGTTAAGGCATTTTTTATAAAAAAAATGAAATCAGCGGTTTCGAAAAACTGTACCGGGAAAACGAACGATTTTTTGAAAACCATCTCGGGGTTTGTGGCCAAAAGACAAAATTTCCCCTACCTCGCTTCGGATATTATGTAATTGCCACTAAACAAAATTATCTTTTTGTCCAAATATTTTCGGGTAAAAAGGTTGTTTTACCCTTTCACAACGAAAAGCCAATTTTACCTTTTGGCTATTTATGAAATTTACTAAATACTAGGACTATCATTTTACTATTTTATCCATCTCAATTTGAATAATTTCAACTCTGCCACTCAATTAAAAGACATGTTTACCCTTGTTTCTTTTTTAAAATTTCAGATTCGTCCTGAGAGTTAAAATTATGATTTTAACCTTGATCAGTTGCGAATTTTACAAGAATACCAAATAGTAATTTTACAAGTTTGTCCTCATGGTTTTACAAAATTACAAAAGAGGATAAATAGATAAAATTACAGTTTTATCCCTTGGTATTCTTTTTAGGGGCACTGAGGCAGAGAACCCCTTAGAAATTTTTCTAAGTTTATCTGCTATATATCATGCATCACTTTAACATGTCTCTTGCTATGTGTGAACAGAAAAGTTGAACGGTCTGAACTTCCAGACATGGAAAAGAAGAATTCCCTTGACTCTAACACTAGAAGGTGTAGAGTATGTCTTAAAGGAAACAGTGTGTCCTCTACCGCCAGACGCAAGTCAACGACAATTAGAAATGTATAAAACATTTCTAAAGGACGATACCATAGCAAGAACAATCATGTTAACTTACATGGAGGATGATGTGATTAGGGTCTTTAAAGAATTTGAGACCGCAAAAGAATTGTTTGACTCATTAACATCTAAGTATGATACAACTATAAAATTATATGTGCAATTACTACTACAGAAATACAACTCACTCAAAATGAAAGAAGGAGAAAATGTAGTAGAGCATGTAAATCACATGCTAGTGATGGTTAGAGACTTAGCCGTAGCAAAATGAGTCATCCCCGAACCGATGCAGATATCAACCATACTAAACAGTCTTCCTCCATGATGAAACATAGTCACCACCGTCATAAGACTAGGGCCAGAAATCAACCTTTCTAAGTTGCCCCTAAAGCTAGCAATAGAGTAAGAACATATCCTCAAAAATAAAAAAGAGAAATTGCTAGTGGTCCAGGATGAATTAACGTCTAGCTCCAAGTTCAACTAGAAAAAAAAACCAAATAAAAGGTTTGGCAAGAATAACAAGAAAAGCGGTCAAAGTCTTAAGAAATCGCATGAAGCCGCTTCTCGGATCAAGTATTTCAACTGTGAAAAGATGGGACACTACAAAAGGGACTGCCGCAACAAGAAAGGTGGATGAAACAACCCACAACGCGGACAGTCGGAGAAGCAGGATATAATCTGCGTGATTTTAGAATGTTTGTATCTCGATCGCCCAGTGATAGGTTGGTGGATAGACTCTGGAGCTACAAGACACATCTTAAATACTAAGGAAGGGGTAATGGACCTAAAGGAATATCAACCTAGAGAACATCGTGTGTATATGGAAAACATTACTTTCTTAGATGTTCTGGGTATTGGATCCTTCCGGATATTTGTATAAGACAAACCAATTGTATTGACTGATGTGTTAATTGTGCCATCTATAAGGCGCAATTTGGTTTCGGTCCCTTCTTTAGTTAAGAAGGATTTTGAAGTTAGGTTTATACTTAATAAGGTGACTGTGGGAAAACATGAGAGAATCTTTTTCTTAGGAGAATTTGATATATAGAACAAGGATTATTCAAATTACCAGATAATGAAAGTCATCCATCTTTTGCTTATATTGAGAGTGCCTTTACTGTTGATGTGAATATGTGGCATAAACGCCTAGGGCATATAAGTCTGGAAAAGTTGAGAAAATTATCCAACTTTGACTTATTGTCTAGATTTAAGGAAAAGACTTTCAACAAGTGTGAAGCTTATATACAATAAAAAATGACAAGAAAAGTCTTTCCCAAGGAAACAACAAGGGCAACAACTCGGTTGAAAATTATTCACACAGATTTATGTGAACCTTTTAGAGTAAAGACACATCGGGGAAAGGGTTATTTTATAACCTTTATCGATGATTACTCTAGATATATGTATATATATCTCTTGGCACATAAGTCGAAGGCACTTGAGGCATTTAAAGAATATAAGTAAGAAGTGGAAAATCAATTACGGCATTTGATCAAAGTCTTAAGATCAGACTGAGGAGGTGAATATATCTCAGCAGAATTCTTGTAATTTTGCAAAGACTTTGGTATTGCTAAACAAAATACAATGCTCAGGAAACCTCAGCAAAATGGTGTAGTTGAGAGGTACAATAGAACCTTGTTGAATATGACAAGGTCAATGCTGATTGATGCCTCTCTTCTAAGGGTATTTTGGGGAGAAGCAGTAAGTACAGTTGTTCACGTACTCAACAGAATACCGTGTAAAGTTGTATTCACTACGCCATATGAGATGTGGTTTGGAAGAAAACCCAACCTAGGTCATCTGAGGAGGTGGGGATCTATTACATACGTGAAGATCCTTAATCAGTCTAGAGATAAGCTAAACAGTAGGTCCTTGAGATGTATATTCATTGGATATCCAAAAGGTTCAAAAGGATATCGGTTTTATCACAAAGACCATGGACTCATTGAAAGCAAAGATGTTGAATTCTTAGAGGATACTAAGAATGACATCCTGAAGAACAATGAGGAATGTGTTGATGATGTGGTAGATCTAGACCAATCATCTTTTGAGCCCATAGAAGATCTTCCTGAAACTACCCATACCTTAAGTGGACATAAGAGGCAAGAGCCACTCCGTCCTACTTAAAGTATTATCACACTTATCTTTCGCAGGAAGTGTGTAATTCGATAGATTTGGATGAGTTGACTGATAACTTGACTTATCAACAAGCAATGAACTCATCGGATACAACACACTGGGAGAAAGTCATGGATGAGAAAATATAATCCATTGAGAAAAACCAAGTCTTGGAATTGGCTGATTTGCCAAAAGGAAGAAAAGCTATAGGTTGTAAATGAGTTCTGAAAAAGAAATACAAGATCGATGGTATAATCGAAAAGTTTAAAGTGAGGTTGGTTGCAAAGGGTTTTTCGTAAAAAAAAGAGATAGATTATGTTGAGACATATTCCCCAGTTGCGAAATTTGCATCCATACGAATAATCCTGGCAATATCTGCATACTATGATTTGGATTTACATCAGTTAGATGTAAAGACAGCTTTTCTAAATAGAGATTTAGAAGAAATCATATACATGCAGCAACCTAAAGGATTTGTGATTGAAGGCCAAGAAGATAAAGTATATAGGTTGAAAAAATCCCTATATGGCTTGAAACAGTCACCTCGCCAATGGTATTTGACTTTTCTAAATGACATTGTAGAACTTGGGTTTGTGGCTAACAAATTTAATCACTGTGTATATATTTGGAACAATGGGAGCCACTTTGTCATCTTATCATTGTATGTTGATGACATATTGTTGACTGGAAACGACAATGAGATGATTGTCAAAACCAAGTCATGGTTGAACTCCAAGTTCGAAATGAAGGATATGGGAGAAGCATCATATATCCTGGGTATAAAGATCTCTCGAGATAGATGATCTAGACTCTTATGCTTGAGTCAGGAGAGATATTTTGACTATATCCTCAAGAAGTTCAAAATGGGTGACTGCAAGTATGCAAATACACCTGTTGCAAAAGGGGTTAAATTAAGTAAGGCTGATTGTCCCGATAAAGGAGACAATAAGCCTAATGTTCCTTATGTACAAGCTGTTGGCTGCTTGATGTATGCTATGTTGTGTACAAGGCCTGATATCAGTTTCACTGTTGGTCTTGTCAGTAGATATCAAAGTAATCCTGATTGGCAGTAGTGGGTAGTTGTGAAAAGGATTCTAAGATATCTGAAAGAAACAAAGGACTTGAAACTGTGTTTTCAAGCAGATGAACTGAAAGTGGTAGGATACTTAGATGCTAACTTTGCTGGATGCAAAGATGACAGTAAATCAACCTCAGGACAAATATTCTTATTTGGAGGTGGTGGTGTTTCTTGTTACTTGTTGTATGGCTACAACAAGTGCTGTATGGATAAGCTGCTTCATACAAGATTTGAAGTTGGAGATAACAGACGAGCCAGTAGTTATCTATTGTGATAACAATGCAGCTATTACTCTTATTAAGAGTAGAGCAGATTGCTCAAAGAGGAAGCATATAATGGTAAAATGCCACTATATTCATGATATAGTTATGAGAAAGGAAATATTCATCTCATACATGCCAACGGAAGACATGTTGGCAGACCCCTTAACAAAAGGCATAATAGAGGAACTCTTCCCAAAACATGTTAGAAACATGGGTTTGAGATATGTTTGATTGTTCTATAGGTAAATAACCATACAACGGATATACATTGTTATATAGGTAAATAATCATACAACGGATTATTTGTTGTGTAGGAAAATAACCACACAATAGGTTCTGATTGCAATAGTAATCAGGAATCGACATAACTAGGAAAAACCCCTGAAAAGTGGGAGGAAAACCAGTATGTCGATACACTTCTCGAATGGCCAAGTGGGAGATGTTACAGCATTGTGGCCATTCTCGGCTCAGGTAACGGCTGGACTGGCCATCCAGTCCGTTACCTGAGGATAAGGCCAAATCGATAACGAATGACCGTTATCGAGATTTTCGGTAATGGTCATCCGTTACAAGCTCCCAGACAAGGAAAGCCGCAGGCAGATAAGTACGACGAAGGGGGAGCACCTGCCTATAAAGACAGGAATTACAGACACTAGAAAAACAGTGGGAAAATACTAATAAGAAAAAAAAAGCAGAAGAGCGTATCTTCGTCTGTGCGAGACCCTGTGTGGGAGCCTCATATCATCCAACATCTGTTGCCTACTCATCGGCAAGAAGGCCATCACATAAATTTGGCGAACAGGAGAAGGTCATCACCGAAATCCGATTAGAAGAAAGAAGGTACTTCGTTCTTTCTCCACAAAAACATGCTCTCCCCTTACTTCTTCCAACCGATAAACTTTACGCGGTCACAGAAAAGAAATAATGACTTTCTCTCTTTCTTCCTTTTTAGTGAAAAATCGTTTCAATGAGTCTCTAACGCTAACCAAACAGCATATAAAAGAAAACATGAAAAGTTAACCGACCAGAGTAACTAGTGATAATTTTAACAAGAAATGACGGCTCTATCATGGGGAACCGAGCTCCTTATAAACCGTGACAACTGTGAGTTGAAGGAAGGGCTTCCCATACACTACCCGACAAAAAGAACGGTAACCACTACTGACTAGGGGGAAGAATCGGCCGGATTAGTGTCTTGACCTCATGGGATAATCCGTCGACCTCGCTTGCAGTTGTCCCTTTCGTGTCATTCTTTATTCTAAGGTACTCACAAGCGGATGAAGTTAGGTATTTTTCATGATTCATTTCAAGTTTCAATAGGTTTTGTCGTTTTGTGTATTTTACTGTTTTTATGTATATCTAGTGCGCTACTTTTTATTTATAGAGCAACATTTGTGCTCCTCTTTCTTCTCGAATTTTTTACTCGGTTTTTCTTTTCTTGATGCCCTTATCCGAACGCGTTATGGATAAGCTTAGAAAAATATCCGACGATTTCAGCCTTTTATGGTCATCCTTCCTTACATCCCTTCCACATATATAACTTGAGTGTTAATCAAGCCATTTTGGTGGGATTACGGAGAATGGTCATATTTCCTTATATCTCTCACTTGATCATTCGAGCCAAGTGAATTGATATAGAGGCTTTTCTCCCATTTTTACAGGGTTTTCCTAGTAATTTTGATTGTTATTCACTACATGTTATATGATTTTTTACCTACACAACAATGAGACATATCTCAAACTCATGTTCGCAACATGTTTTGAGAAAAGATCTTCCGTTATGCCTTTAGTCAAAGGGGTCTCCCAACATATCATGAGTTAACACATATGAGATGAATATTTCATTTCTCATGATCATATCATGAACATAGTGGTATTTAACCATTATATGCTTGTTATTCGAGCTATCAATTTCGCTCTTGATAAGAGTAATTACCGCATTGTTGTCACAGTATAATAATTGACTCGTCTGCTATCTTCAGCTTCAAATCTCGTATGAAGTGGCTTATCCAGACGGTACTTACAGTTATACAGTAAGCTACATAACCAGCTTACTGTGTATGCAATGCTAACCCTATTTCTTACATGTGTAAGAAATAACAACACCTTTAAATAAGAATATTTGTCCCGAAATTGATTTGTTGTCATATTTGCTCTCAGCAAAGTCAGCATATATCCTACCACTTTCAATTCATCTGCTTGAAAACATAGTTTTAAGTCATTTGTTCCTTTCAGATATCTTAAAATCCTTTTTACAACTATTCAATGTTGTCATCTAGGATTACTTTGATATCTACTCACAAAACCAACAATAAATTTGATATTAGGTCTTTTACACAACATAGCATTCATCAGGCTATCCACAACTTATGCATAAGGAACATTAGACTTATCGTCTTATTCACTGTGACAATCAGCCTTATCTAGTTTGACCCCTTTTGCAACGAGTGTGATAATAGACTTTCATTCACCCATTTTAAACTTCTTGAAGATACAATCAATATATCTTTTCTGACTTAGGCATAAGAGTTTAGATTCTCTATCTTGAGAGATCTTTATACCCATGATATACGATGCTTTTCCCATATCCTTCATTTTGAACCTTGAGTTTAACCATTACTTGGTTTTGACAATTATTTCATTGTCATTCTCAGTCAATAATATGTCATCTACATATAACGATAAGATGACAAAGTGGCTCTCATCGTTCCAAACATATACACAGTGATCAAACTTATTAGCCACAAACTCAAGTTCAGTAATAGCATTTTAAAAAGTCAAATACCATTGAACATATAGGGATTTTTATAACTTATATACTTTATCTTCTTGACCTTCAACTATATATCCTTCGAGTTGATGCATGTAAATGATTTCATCTAAATCTCTGTTTAGAAAAGTTGTCTTTCCATCAAAATCATAATATGTAGATATTGCTAGGATTATCTTTATGGATGCAAATTTTGCAACAGAATAATATGTCTCAACATAATATATCTCCTCTTTTTACGAAAAAACCCTTGTAACCAACCTCGCTTTAAACTTATCGATTGAACCATCGATCTTATATTTCTTTTTTAAAACCTACTTACAACCTATGGCTTTCCGTTTTTTTGGCAAATCAGTCAATTTACAGACTTGATTTTTCCCAATATATTCAATTTCCTCATCTACGTTTTCTCGAGTTTGTTGCTTCCAATGAGTTGATAGCTTCCTCATAAGTTAAGTTATCAGTTAACTCATCTAAATCCACCGAATTACATACTTTTTTCTGCAAGATAAGTATAATAATCCTTTAAGGAGGACGGTGTGGCCCTAAGTCTTTTATATCCACTTAAAGTTTTGGTTGTTTCAGGAAGGTCTTCTATGGGTTCAAATGATGATTGATCTAGGTCTACTAGATCGTCAGTATACTCATCACTATTTTCTAGGATGGCATTCTTAGTATCTTCTAAGAATTCAACATCTCTGCTTTCTATCAGTTTGTGGTCCTTATGATAAAATTGATATTCATTTAAGCTTTTAAGATATCCGATGAATATACATCTCAAGGATCTACTGTCGAGCTTGTCTATAGACTCATCAAGGATTTTTATATGTGCAATATATCCCCACCTCCTGAGATGACCTATCTTGGGTTTTCTTCTAAATCACATCTCATATGGTATAATGAATATAACCTTACATGGTACTCTATTGAGTATGTATACCGTTGTACTTATTGATTCTCTCTAAAATATACTTGGTAGATAGGCATCAATTAATATTGACTTTGTCATATTCAGTAAGGTCCTATTATATCTTTCAGTTACACCATTTTATTGAAGTGTCATGGGCATTGTATTTTGCTTCGCAATACCAGACTCTTTAGAGAATTCCACAAACTCGGCAAAGGTATATTCATCGCCTCTATCTAATCTTAAGACTTTGATTAAATGGTCTAATTGATTTTCAACTTCTTACTTATATTATTTAAAAGCTTCAAGTACCTCAAATTTATGTGTTAAGAGATATAGATGCATATATCTTGAGTAATCATCGATAAAGGTTATAAAAAACAGAGATAATTTCATTTTCCTTGTTTATCTGGAAAAAACTTTTCTTTTCATTTTTCCTTATATACAAGCTTCGCACTTGTTAAAAGTATTTCCTCAAATCTTTGCATTAAATAAAAGTTGGATAATTTCATCAACTTTTTCATACTTATATGCTCAAAGCATTTATGCCATACATTTACATCAACATTAAAGGCACAATCAATATAACCAAAAAGATTTTCATTTTCATTAACTTTTAGTTTGAAAAGTATATGTTCTATATCAAATTCTCTAGAGAAAAGTACTCTCCCATGTTTCCCCACAGTTACCTTCCTAGGAACAAACCTGATCTCAAAACTTTTCTTTACTAAGATAGGGACTGAAACCAGATTATGCCTTATAAATATAACAATTAATACATCAGTCAATACAACCGGTATGCCTTATATAAATATTGTAAAGGACCCAGTAGCAAGAATATTCGAGAAAATATTATTTTTCATGTATACCCGATACTCTCCTGGTTTGTACTCTTTACATCAATTGCCCCTTCTTTGATCTTTGAGATGTGTCTCATCGCTCGTGAATCAATCTACCAACAAGTCATCAAGCGGTTCATCTAGAGACGTTGTGGGTTGTTTCCTCCACTCTTCTTATTGTGATAATCCCTCTTTTAGTGTCTCATCTTTTCATAGCTAAAACATTTGACCCGATAAGCGGTGTCCTGCATTTTCTTAAAAGATTGATCGCCTTTTTTGTTATTTTTACCAAAATTTTTGTTTGGTTTATTTCTCTTTTGTTTGGATTTAGAGCTACACCCTATCATCTTATACTACTAGCAATTTTTTTTCCTATTTTTACTTATATGTTCTTGCTCAATTGCTAGTTTGAGGGGCAATTCAAAAAGTTTGATTTTTTGCTCTAGTTTGAGGGCAATGGTGACCATGTTCCATAAGGAGAGAAGACTATTTAATATTGTAGATATATTCATCAGTTTTAGGATGACTGATTTTTTCCCATTACCAACATATTATTTATATGTTCTACTACATTATCTCATTCTTTCATTTTGAAGGAATTATATTTTTGTAGTATCAACTAGACATACAGCTTGATAGTTGTAGCATATTTGACTATTATAGAATCGAACAACTCTTTCGCGGTCTCGAATTCCTCAAAAACTCTAATTAAGTCATTCTCCATGTACGTCAACATAATGGTTCTTCCTATTATGTCGTCTTTAAGAAATATTTTATATATTTCTCTTTGTTGCTTTGTTGCGTCTCGTGGTGGTGTACACAGTTTCTTTTAGGACATACTCTACACCTTGAAGTGTTAGAACGAGTGGTATCCTTCTCTTTCATGTTTGGAAGTTTAGACCGTTTAGCTTTTCAGTCTTTGTCAATTTCGACACACATATTCTAGAATTCATTTTTATGTGCTTGACAATTATAACATTTACACAGTCTAAAAGGAAAACATTTATGAAGCAACAAAACACAAATAGCATAGATCTAATTAGCACGATGTAGAATATTATTTTAATATAAAAACAAACTGAGATAAATCCATAATTTTTTCCAAAGAATTCTTGTGTTTGTTAATTTTTCAAAATACCAGGAGTAAAATAGTAATTTTATGTACTTATCCAGTTTTGTAATTTTTCAAAAAGACTAAGGACAGAATAGTGAAATTAGTTTTTCGTATTTCTGAAAATTTGTTACTAATCGGGAGTAAATTCGTAATTATGTCCCTCACACTGAATCTGTAATTTCCTCGTACGGATAGACAAAGCTATTTTTTAACACAGTGGAAGTATTGTAATAAATTTAACGAAGAAGAACATGAAAGTAAATCAATATCCCGATTTTTTTCATAATTTTCATAAACTACCAAAGGGTAAAATTGACTTTTCATTTGAATAAGGGCAAACAGTCTTTCTACCCAGAAATATCTGGATATTTTGGTAATTTTGTACAATGATAGCTTGTAATTTTCAAAAATTGACTAGGGCAGAACAAAATTTTCAATCCGCTTCTCGAGGTGGGTTTTTAGAAACCGACGGCGGTTTTCTAATGCGTTAAAAATGCAAAAGAGAGAGAGAGGGAGGGAGAGTGACAAAGAGAGAGGTAGGGCGGTGGCTGCTCGCTCCGCCTTTTGGCCTGCGGTCATCCGCTGCTTTCTTTCGCTGGTTATGGTGCGTATGTCCTCTGGCCTCCTAGTCGAGGGTTTTTTGGTAACCTTTTTGCCTTTGCATCCGACCTCTGGCCTCCTACCCGAGGTCTGTTGGCTCGATCTTGTATTGCGGCCGACATCTGGCCTTGAGACCGAGGTTTTGTCGGTCGCCTTCTTGCCTTTGTGGTGTGACCTTTTGACCGAGGTTCTGTTGACCATCATATTGCCTTTGCGGCTGATTTCTGCCCTGTCTTGACTCAAACAGGGTTTGCTATCTGCCCTGTCTTGAATCAGGCAAGGTGCTCTACCACTTTCGAAAAATAAAAAAATCTCTTTGTCCCTCTTCTTTCTCTCTTTTTTTATTTATTTACTAATGCGTACCTATGTATAGAGTTAAAATAAGGCCCTCATATCAAATGTGGAATATTCTATCAACTCTCCTATCGGTTCTGGCTTGCAGTCGACCCTTCGGTGTCTTCTGTTCTTTCTTGTGAGGTAAGCAACAACGAATCAGGTATGTGTGTCGGGTATTTTCCAGGTTTCCTCTCCGTACATTTTGCTTGCGAGGAATACTCAGTTTCTCCGTGTATTTCACTATTTCTCCATGTATCTCGTGCGCTGCTCTCTATTTATAAAGCAGCGCTTGCTCTTCTTTTCTTGTGGATTTTTTTATGGGTTTTCCTTTCCTAGAACCCCTTATTCAAATGATTACACATAAGCTCATAAAACAGTTCGACAATTTCGGCCTTTGATAGTCGTTACAACCATCCTTCTAACGGTTGGATGGTTAGTCCAACCGTTTTTATTAGAAACCGCGTATCGCGGCAGGAACGACCCGAGATCACAACGTGAAAAGCAAATTGACAAAAAAGCGTTATCAGTATCTGAAAAGATAACACATACTCCACAGGCGATACCAGCTTCGCCACCGGACATGACACCAGTGAGAGGTTTCGAAACTCCTACACATTCTAAATCGTTCACCAAAACTGACCGCGAGCAACTTCCAGACGTGTCACCTCACGAAAGATCGACTTTGTCAACCAACAGAAATACACAAAAGCGATGGATGTATCCCTGAGATGGCGACCATTTGTCGCCTTCGGACCGCGAAATTGTCGGTGCCGAGTTAAAGGGGCACGATAGTCATCTGAGACTAGAGATAAACGCGGAAGCCATTGCTGCGGACCCAAGCTGGTCTTCACTTAAAAAAATTAGTTGCTATAAATGATGCAGTTACTAAACGGGCCCTACTTTTCATCGCAAACGACGTAAATGTGTATAAGATGCAGAAGAGAAGAGGGTTCGGTTCCCCAAAGCCAACTCCAACTACAAACCGTAGCTCTTAACATCAGGACTTTTTGGTCATATCGTACTTTTTGAAACCCGGTTCCCTCTTTCGGTGGGTACCGTGCAGGGATGAGAAAGGGTTTGCAGAAAACGAAAAGTTGGAAGAAGAATCGAATCGACAAAAAATAATTAGTAAACCAGAAGAGCGTTGTTGGCAAGGCGTTTCTTACACGAAGAAGAATTATATAGGTTAAAAGATGACATCGTTGCGCTCTATTCTTCACGTACTAAACAATGCAAGTGGCTCATGTGCTGGAGATTGACGTTCATTATTGTTTAATTTCAAGGAACTTCGCCCGTGGAACAAGAAGAAATAATAAATCGATTATCTACCGCTACGAATTAGGAACCCAAAAGAAAACTCAGAGACACGATCGTGCAAATCCTTCTAACAGTAACTCAAAAGAAAGAAGAATGGCTTTAACGGGAAAGAAAAGGAATAAGAATGTTAAAAGAGCACAATCTTTCCATAAGATTCAACTCAAGAATCAAATATCAATTCTTTTTAGAGAAATCGACCGAAGCAGAGAATGACAAATCCAATGAAAATGTCGGTGATCGGAACGCTTACCGCTTTTCTCCGGAAACAGAGGATTCGTGTGTCCTTGTCGATGCGCGCTTCACTCATCTACCTGGAAGACGAAACAGAAAGACCAAGACAACCGAGTGTGGAAGGACTTCTCTTCAAGAAGCCGAAATACGAGCTTGATAAATGACACAAATGGAACAAGATGCGTGGGCTCTGTCGATCGGATCATCCGCAGGAAATTGAAGACAAGAACGTCACTTTCTTCCTTCTTGGAAGGAGAGAGGCAGCGACAAGGAGAAAGAAGGGTGCAGCTGACGAGCCGGAGAGAAGAAGATGCAGAGTATTCTGTTGTACTTTCGTGATTTTACAGTTTTCTTTAAAAAAGAAAAAGAAAATTGGACAAACAACGGGCCGACTCGGGAAAAGGAAAAAAGAGGGGAGAGAGAGAACTTAGATCATCAAAGGTGCGTTCCTCAGCTTCCTCATAAAGCATAGAGTAATTGCCAATATCTTTACACTCTCGCAGATAATCTGAGTATATGAAGGAAATGGCTGTAGCATATATAAAATATGGCCCCCATGCACACACATATACACGCTAATGCAAATCTGCTTATTTTGAACTATAATCATCACCAAATATTTCTAAAGCCACGCTATCAACAAAAGATTACGATTTGAACAACCTAATTGTATCAACATTCTGAGAAATAAGATTAAACAACACGCAGACGTAACATCGAACATATGGTTGGTAGGCTTTGAATTACAGAATACTCTGTTCGAGTAGAGAGAGAGAGAGAGTACCAGTGGCTCTCCAGTCGCAGGAAATCCTGTTCGAGTTTACAGATTGGTCGTGGCATTTGGTACGTACACTGAAGACTTGTATTTGGTTGCTGGCTCCATACCGCCTCCTTTTCCTATCCTTGGTGAAAAAAAAATCACCTCGTATGTGGAACCTGTGAAAAGCATTCCTGGCAGTTTGATTAAAAGATAAGTCGTAGTAGTAAAATATATATATATTAGAGAGAGAAAGGAAGCAACTAGAGTTGGATAACGTTACCTACTTACAAGACATCACTCTAAAGTAAACATGGCCGGTTTAGAATCGGTCTCAAAACTATCGGGACCTATAACCCACAGTTCTGGGTTGAAAACTAAAACCGGTGGTTCTCGATTCGAGAACTAGAATTGGGGACTTTCCAATTCAATTAGGGTTCTAGAAACTGATCGATAATTAAGACCAGTGGTTTCAAATTATCATTTTTAAAATTTATGTTCTTACTGTTGGATGTACTTGTGTGTATAAGTAAGTGGAGAGTTATAATTTTATCGTTTATATTTGTGATTTGAAACACTTATATAATAGGTGTATATAGGAGTTGTGTCATTTTTAACTAAGTACGTAAGGTTCACATTGCATATTCATGATTTTCCAAAAAAATCTTTTTAAATAAGTTTTGGGATGGTTTTGAATATGAAACTCAAAATCAACTGTTCTATAACCAGAACCAAAACAGACCACCAACCGGTTCGGTTACTGTTTCAGGTTTCGAAAAGGATACCAGATGTATATAGAGATAGCTTATAAGTGATAATAATTAATTGAGATTAGTATTTGTATAACCTTTTTACTATTCATATATTCTTTTTCTAAAAATATTGAAATTTCCTCCATCCCTTTCTCTCGCTCACCAAATTACAGTTTTCAAAATGGATCTTATTTTTTTATTTTTAACCATTTGAGTTAGATACATAATTGATTATGTTTTAATGTAAAATGCTTTTAATTTTAGGGATGTGATTGAGGTTAAAATTTGAGCATGGAGTGCCGAACCGACCCCATACCCGTCCCGATGGATTACAAGCTGGCACGTGCCACTCTCGTGCAGCCCGTCCCAAGAGCATGGATTAGTTTGATTACAGGAGTACGAATAAGCACACCAGGGCTGACACACTCTGCGAGAAGAACCAGAAAAAGTTCATTTTGTTCTGTTGGGCCCGCCAACTTGGAGTTAATAAAATATAAGGTCAGGTATGCAACGAGAAGAACCACTATAAGCAGCTTTATGATTTTAGTCGGATATGTGTCCCTAATTGAATCAAATATCAGAGGGATTCTGGTTCGCAGCAATCCAGTTTTTAAAGAGTATTTTGTTAATCTCTTTCATATTTCCTATCAAAGCTATCTTAGTTTTCCTTTAAACCATATCAAGGAAACCGCGAAAGAGCAAGGTGATGATTATAGAGATTACCTAAGGTGCTGCTCGTCAACATCATACACATACTGGAAACCGTTACCGGACTGCAACATTCCCGCAAATGATCGAGATGGCCTGATTGGCGCCCGTGGTGGAAGGTTCTGTTGGCCGCCACTTGAAGTGCACATTGCCTGCGAACGCGTTAGCATGTCCACCATTGAGAGAGTCTGATACCCATGAACCATGCTTGTGCTGTTGGTCGAGTCACCCCGTGCTGTTGCCCTCTGCCATGAATGCGAGCTCATATCCGAGAGAACATATGCCTGGCCAGATACCTCATCCACTTGCCATCTCGCCATCCTCTCCTGCATCTCCTTAAGCTCTGCATCAAGGCCCATACATAGCCCATCTAAGCCCTGAGCAGCCACAGACTCTGATAATGCCTTCCTCTGATTGCCAAGCACAGCAGCCACACCAACAAGATTCCCCTGCTCCGCCATTGCCCTGGCCTCTGCCATTGCTTCATCTGCTTTTAACTGATTGCCAAGCACATCTAAGCCCTGAGCAGCCACAGACTCTGATAATGCCTTCCTCTGATTGCCAAGCACAGCAGCCACACCAACAAGATTCCCCTGCTCCGCCATTGCCCTGGCCTCTGCCATTGCTTCATCTGCTTTTAATCGGTTCTTCTGCCTATCAACCTCCGTGCATAAAATTCTCTCGTGTAGGCTGACGGTTACTGGACGTTGGATTACAACCTTGTTGACATCCACATTAACCACTTCTTGTAGAATTGGGTCCTTATAAACGCACCCAACCCTTAGAATCACAAATTCATAGTCCATGGAGACAGGCATCCCCCATGCCGGTATCCGGACATCGACAAGAAAGTCCCTCTCTTCTTCGGCATAAAAATCACCCACATCCACAAGCCCCCTCTGTCCACGATCTGAAATACTTCTGGCATAACTACCTGCACGAATGGAATTGATAACCACACCCAGGTTCACGCACTCAAACCACACCTGCACCTGCTGAACCACCACACTTAGGAGACCACCAATGCATTGAGCGAAGGCATCCTGAATCACACTCTCAGCCTCAACGAAAGAGAACGTTCCGCCAGAGACCTCCGATATGGAATGCATCGAGGCAGCATCGTGGTCGGCACCAAACCCAAATACATGAACAGGTACTTCAGCCTGCCCTTGTGAACTTCGTCTAATTGAAGGCGGCAGCAAAGCTCGATAGTCAAGAGCTTGCACCTGACGGTTTTGGCTCCCTCGAGCAGAAACATTGTTAGTGTCCTGCCCATCAGGCAAAAGAATAATGCTACAAACAGGATTCTTTTGCCGCCGCTCTTCTAAAATCTTAGCGCCCTTTCTCAATCCCTCAACGATGTTGGTACCTCCACTTGCGATGAGAGAATTTACTGCTTGCAGGGCTTGTTGACGGCCAGAGTTGGTCATCCGGCGGAGATGAAAGAGCGGGCGAGCAGTGGAGGAAAAGGCCACAACTGACAGGCGATCAGAGGGCCCAAGATTTTGAATCACAAAGCCCATTGCACGCTTGAGCAGGGAAAGCTTTGTCCTAGCCATGCTGCCGCTCACATCAAGCACGGTGACAATGTCAACAGGTGCTCGGTCATGGTAATTTTGGGAGGCCACTCTGCAATTTCTCTGAATTTGTATTGAGATCAGGGAAGGTGCTTTCAGATGGATCAGCACAGAGAAACTATTGTAACTATCTGAAGCTGCAACTGCTGGGAACTCCACATATGTCTCCATTTCCATCTGGCAAATTAGAGAGAGAGAGCGTTGGAATTTTGTGTTACACGAGACGACTTCTTGGGATGAGTTGGTGTATATATGCAGAAAGGAAATGAAAATTTTGGCGATCGCCCAAAAGAAGCGATCGAATCTCTAGTGACGAGAAACTCACTTACATGTTCATCAAAGACGAAGGCAAAGGCAGAAGAGTAATTTGAGGTGCATCAGAACTGCAGAAGTCATATAATTCGTCGTCCTTCTCATTCTCCTGTTAATATATCCATGGTATTTGTTTTTTTGACCCCCGCCTTCAGGTCAGGTGACTCTTCTTTTGACCGGAAACTGCAGTATAACCCATTCTTCATGAAAGACCAATTATGTAGCTATAAGAATCAATCAAAGTTTCCGTGCTTTTTCGTTTATATTTTCAAAAACTTAAGACGCATTGTCCATCGTACATGTATGTTGGTTCTTTTATGCTTCTGAGAGTGCAAAAAATCCCAACAACTTTAGAAAATAATTTTGGTAAGCTTTTGGTTCACTTGTTTAACTTCACAACCATCGCGAGTATTTGATAAACAATGACAGTGAATGCCTAGCACTCAATATTCAACTTGAAACTTATTGGAGAACGCGCATCTTAAACCTCTTTTTTGTGAGAGAGCTTAGCTTGCACCTTAATTTGCCAAAAGGCTTCCACCTCTGAAAATTTGTAGTTAAATAAATCCTCACCCACGCGTGGCTATTCAAGAACATTATAATAAACCAATATACAACAAATATAAACATCTCACAATCAACATCAATAATTGCACATCCAAAGTAAACCCTAAACAAATCGTACATAAAACAAAAGTAGAAGCAGTAATCAAAACAAGAATTTATTTGTTCGAGTCATCCTTGCGAACTTACCTTAGAGAAATCACCACCTCGCTATGAGTACATATGGTTACTTACACATTCCTGTAGGATAAAATGCACACACAACTCGAAAGACATGTACTTGGCTTTTAGTCGACCTCGATAACACCTCAATCGCCTATAGATAGAGGGAAGGACAACTGGAAGTAGTCACACCGCAAGGAATACTACGGGCAGTGGGGACCAAAAAACAAAGATATAGGAGAGAGTGCTCACGAGTAATTCTATAATTAGGGAGCCCTAATCGCTTATTTATAGATTGCATGTTAGATCACAGATCGTGTATCTGATCTAAATGATGCACCTCTCCATCCCGTAACCATTCTCACGCATAAGCACTCTTAATCGTTAGATCAAAAGATTTTCGTATAAAAAAATAGAACAAAGACAATTTCCAAACTCAAACCTAAGCCCAGGTCCAAGCCGGACCAACAAGGACAGTGGATTTGTCTCATTCTTCAATATGGGATTAAACTTTGTCTCCTCTTGGTCATCACATACACAAGTCCCTCATATGTGACTTTTTATACTTTACAACTTTCACATATATCAATAATGCAATAATTGAATATTTGGGATATGAACATGAATTAAATATTATTAATGCAAATGGGTTAAATAAATCAACTTAATTAACATTAAATCCAATAATTTCTCACAAAGTCCTAAAGTGTAAAAGTGTAACTCTCAAACTAACCTTCATATTATACTTTCAGTAATGGTACCTTCCGATTTCAATCGTTACCTGAATTATCAAATATTACCCTTACAAGAACTAGGTCTTGAACATGAACCTTGGGTGTAAAAATATCTATTAGTAACAACATAATAAAAGTCTATAGTGTGATCTTTAGGGGTGATGCATTAATGTCCATGCATCTATATCTTGTATCATGATTTACTTCAGGGAACAACCTAATTTCCTATTAAGGTTACACAATGTCAATCACTTTGCACGGCATCTCCAAGGATGTACCACTAGCATCTTGTCCTACAACTTGATATCATTTAGAAAATAATCTCTTGTTAAACTTGCAATCTTGCTACTCTAGGTTTACATAAGACAAATACATATATAGTATCACATAATACAAAGTGTCATCCTATTCACCCAACAACTTATTACTATCACATTTAACCTACTTTATGAGATTTATGTTAGTTGCAACTGCTTGTTAATAAATTATGGGTTTTAGTCTCATCCCAACCTAGATTTCTCAACTATGGTTACTCATATACCCTTAGTCAAAAGATCAATTGTGTTATCTTTAGATCCAACAAAATCAACAGTCAGTGACTTCTTTACCATAGGCAAACTACACATAAGTCTCTTAAGTCGTTAAGTTTCCAATCCAGTCTTATCCAAAGCACATAGTTCTATTTCAAAGGTAGAACGAACTAAAATAGTCTATTTCTTAGATTTCCAAGTGACAATGTTATCACTCACAAAAAATACAACTATTACTTTCAAAGTTTTTTGCTATCCAACTAACATCACTAAATCCTTTAAGAAGAGATGTATGTTTACCATCCCCTTCACATAGCAAAGTATATAGTATAGGGCTTCCCAATGGATTCTATTTGGACAACTGGTGTATCTATTGGTTAGATATATCAAACTACTGTAACCTAAAAATATCATAGTTGAGACACAAGAATATCACTTTCATTCTTATACAAAGCCTTATATAAATCATATGGTATCTTGACATATCTACAATTTGTATATCCAAGTCTCGCTAAAGCTTTCTCAATATAATGAGATTGAGAGATTACTATACCATCAGTAGACATTATGATTTTAAGTTCTAAAATAACATCATCCACACCCATAACCTTCAATTCAAACTTACTACATAGAATGACTTAGTCTCATTTACTATTCTCATATATGAACCAAACAATAATATATCATCTAAGTATAGGCAAAGAATGATAAAAGTATTATTTACTGACTTCTAGTAGAAACACTTATCAAAATCATTAGAAATAAAATCAAAAGATGATATCACATAATCAAACTTTTCATGCCATTATTTAGGTGTTTGTTTCAAACCATATAATGATTTAATAAGATTACACTCGTTTCACCAGCCACAAATTCCTCTACCTCATTCATATAAATTTCTTCATGGAGATCACTATATAGGAAAATAGCTTTTACATCCATCCACTGGATTATGGGGTTATATACAGAGGCTAGTGTTATAAGCACTTTGATAGTGGTCATCCGAAAAACTAGGAAATAAGTATCAAAGTAATTTATTTGTTCATTTTGTCTCCATTCCTTATCAACTAACCTAGCCTTTTATTTGTTAATTATTTTGTCTGCAGTTTGTTTCTTCTTAAAGATCTACTTGCAATGTACAGTAGAATAATGAAGAGGCAAATCCACTAATTCGTAGGTATTATTAGAGAGATTTGACTCGATTTTATCATTAACGACTTTCTTCTAAAACTTAACCTCGGGTGAGATTATAACATCCTTAAAGGTGATAGGATCATACTCAACATTAAAAGTAACAAAGTCACTTCCAAAGTCCTTTAATATCTTAGGTCGTTTACTTCTTCCTTGTTCAGTTATTTTCTCAGAGTCATATGATATGAAAACAATATAATCAGGCTCACCCCACGTTTATAATTTTTTTCACATGATCGACAATAAAACTAATAGTAGGGTCAGAATTTGTAGAAGATATACTTTAGAGAACTTCAGTCTTCATGTAAAATACATTCTCAAATAACGTAGTATTATAGAGCTCAACTATTGTGTTGACATTTATACCAGAAACATAAGATCTAATGACCAAGAATTTGTATAAATAGTTTGTTTTTACATAACCGAGAAATATAACATCCAATGTTTTAGGTTCCAATTTCTTTCTATTGTGTTTAGGGTTGAATACTTCACAAGATACCCTACATTTTTGAGATATTTCAGATTGATCTTTTCACTCTTTCAAATCTCAAAGGAACTACTTTTCTTATGCTTATGGGAAACTCTATTTATAATATGCAAAACCGTATTCAAAGCTTCTCCATATGTAGGTTGGTAATGCAGAACTTTGAAGTAAAACATTAACCATATCACATAGGGTTCTATTATTTCGTTCAACTATCCTATTATACCGAAGATAGTACGGAACAATAACATTATAAACAATACTATTGTTTTGACAATATACATGGAAAAGGTTTGAAGTATACTCTCCTCTCCTATTAGACCTTAATCGTTTAAGTACCTTACCTATTTGAGTTTGTGTTTCATTTCTAAATATTTAAAATTTTTCTAAAGCTTCATCTTTACTTTTAAGTAAGAAAACATAACAGTATTTACTGTAATCATTAATAAATGTGATAAATATCTTTTATTATCCCTCATACTCGTTCCATTGAATTCACAAATATTTGTATGCACCAAATCCAAAATGTCTAATTTTCTTTCAACCATATGAAAATATTTCCTAAGTTGTTTTGCTTGCACACATATACTATATTTATATTTTTTATCTATGACAATCTTAGGGATAAGGTTTAATTCATTATTTTTTTATGGAATCAAGGTTTACATAACCCAACCTAACATGTCATGCATAAGATAATTTAACATTGTACAAAGAAGATGAAGAAGAAGAAATAAAGACTTTATTAACATTAAAATTCATATAAAAATAAAAATTATTTCTACATAACTTTTAAATATATCATCTACATTACATAAATAGCCCTTCTTAAAGAAAAAATCTTTACTAAGTCATGTAATGATGACTTTATTATATTTACAATCTAACCTTAATCCTTCCCTAACTATAGTAGGACCATTGAGGATATTTCAGCGAATCGTTAGAATGTGTCTAACTCCCTCAAGAGTTAGAACCTTTACTGAATGAAACTTAAAGTCCACACGCCCTTCGCCCTTGACTTCAGCAGTTAAATGATCTCCTAAGGCCATTGTTCGCCTACCGATGGTCTGGTAAGACACAAACATAGATTGGTTAGTACATACATGTACATTAGCCCCTAATGTCTACAATCTAGTACAAACTGCACATTAGTCATAGGTTTCTCCTCTACCATTTGATACTTAAGAAACTTGGCCACAAAATACTTTTCAAGACCGAGGTATTCAATATTATATTTTTTATCCAAGGAAATCTACAAATCTTTCATTGTCGTAGAAAGAGAAGAACTATATACATCGAATAAAATATTGGATAATGTCGATAAAATACAACAGCAACACATGATGTCCTTCTCCTTTCACTCGACGATTTTATCCGAGCTTTTAGGGTCAATATCATTGTGTTGGGGATAATTCAACTCGATATACAAGTATAACTCTAATATGATTAACCAAATTTCTATACGTTGCTGCCAGTATTTAAAATGGGAACAAATAAACTTTTCTAGCGTTAAAGTTAAGTCGACCTTAGGTCGGAGGATAACACCCATAAGCATGTTTACTATGAAAAATACTGATTTTTCTAAGATTATTAGTAAAATCCAAAAAAATACATGTATAATAAACTACTATAAATCAAATATAAACATGACTTAATCAACGATAACAGTCGCAGAGCCAAAGTAAACCCTAAATAAATCATACGGGAAACAAAAACAGTAGTAATTAGAATAAGAACTTATCTGTGTGAGTCGCCCTTGCGAACTTATCTTAGACAAATCAGCATCCCACTATAAGTATATATGGGTACCTACACCTTCCTCTATGATAAAACGTACATACAACACGAAAGGCACATACCTGACTTCGAGTCAACCTCGATCATGCCTTAGTCGCGTATGGTTGAAGGGAAGGAAGGTTGGGAATAGTCACACCACAGGGAATACCACAAGCAGAGGGGGTCAAAGAATAGAGGTGGGAGGATAGAGAGTGCTCACGAGCAATTCTATAATTAGGGAGCCCTAATTGCTTATTTATAAACTACATGTTGGAGCACAAATCGTGGATCTAATACAAACAACACACTTCTTCATCCCATAACTATTCATGTGCGTAACCACTTTTGACCGTTAGATCAAAATATTTTCGTGCAAAAAGATAAACCGAAGATAATTCTTAAACTCACACACAGGCCCGACTCATGTGGTCTAGCTTGTCCTCCCCAAGCTCTTTGAACTTAGGTTTATGAGTTACGAACTATATAAAAGGAAATGTGGGTTTGTCTCATTCTTCAATATGGGACTAAACTTTGTCTCATGTTAGTCATCGCATGCATAAGTCCTTCACATGTGACTTTTTACACTTTATTTCATATATAAATGATGCATCAATTGAATATTTGGGATATGAACATTAATATTATTAATGCACATGAGTTTAATAAACCCAATTTAATTAACATTAAATCCAACATATCATCCCCTAGAACTTGTTAGTACTTCCTGTGAAATAGAACTTCCCCTTAAGTAACATCATCTTAGGTTAAAGTGAATACAGTGAGTTTATTTTTTCAGGTTGAGCTAATGCAATATAGAAACAGGAACTTAGTAAAGCCAGTGTATGATGTACAGGGAAACTGATTTAAAAGAACAAGGATGTCACAAATTAAAAATTATATGATATAACAAAATAAAAAATCACCGACCGCCTTGAAAAAACACTATTATCAAGGACTTAACAGCTAGCCGCTGAAAGAAACCTTAGCAAACAAAGGAAACCTTCCACAGAAAAGAAAAGCTCATACTCGATTGGTTTCTTCATCTTCGCTTTTCGACATATAAACACTTGTCGACAAACCTTAGCAAACAATAAAAAAAGCCACTCCACTCCAATTCATTTCTCCCCTCTCACGAAGAGAGTAGAAAAAGAAAAAGACTGGAGATCAAATGCCACTCCTCCCTTACATGACAAGAAAGCACCTCTCATCTCGCTCTCCCTTACTTCTTGCGGGACAGATAGGAAGGAGAGGGAGAAAGAAAATAAAGAAAAATTAGAAGGTACCAATTGGCTGGAAGCCGAACGGTTGGTTACCTAGTTAGCTCCCTTAGGAAAGGCAACCACGTCGCGTTTCGCTTATGGGACGGGTTTTCAGACCTAAAAGCTTGTCTCGGAGCGGGGAAGGGGGGGGGGGGTTGGTTTTGTGGCAGACTGGTTTCGTTTCGAAACATGTATAATATATAAATTTTAATATTTATTTATATAAGTATATGTTTATTATAAGTATTTTATACGTTTATGTGTGTAAATATAAATAAGATTTTGTTTAATTTAGTTTAATAGTACAAAATATCATAAACAAATTTCATATTGAATAATTTTTTATTAAGTGAAATGGGTTGAAGCAGAGCGGGTATGATTTTCCTCCCCGGGTCTTAAAGAGTAGATTATGGTGCTGGACGGGTACGGCTTGAGTGAAAACCCGCCCCATTACCATAGCTCCCCGTCTTGCTATGCGTAGCCGCTATTCGTGACAGCTATTGCCATAGCTCCCTCCTCCGGGGGATTAATTTGCTCATCACAGTCGTAAACGCTGCCTTCGTTTTTAGAGCCCGTCTTCTTATTCTTTTGATATCTATTCCGATAGATCTGTTTTACATACCCACACCGGAAATGTTTCATGTCAGTTGCCATACATACATATTCTTGGTCTCTCCGTGATATTATAATTATCTTAAAATTTTATCCCGAATTGGTGCTTCACCTAAAATTAACTTGTGAAAAGACAACCACAAAGTAATACATCTTCCTTAATCATTGACTAGAAAATGTTGGAGATTTTACAGTGGCAGTTGCAGAAGGACAAGAAAAAAAGGTGTTGCAGGCTACATAAGTCTGCTTTACGAATGTGAGGGCAGTAGGCTTTGAAAAATTGCAGTTCGATGCATTAGCTGCTAAGAACAAACTCATAAGCGCAAAAGCAACTACTACTTGGTGGAGAAGCCCAAAATATGGTGCATATCACAAAATCCTTCAATCTTTCCCCATTATTGGCCACCCAATAGAGAGATTGATGGCCTCAAAAACAGCTGGAGCTCATGGCATGCCTACCCTTAAAAGTCCACTTTTTCTCGTAGGCCCCATGAGAGCCAGACAGATGAAATTGGGATTGAGACACAGGCTGGGTCCGCAGTACCATGGCTTTCCCATCTTAAAGGTTCTCCACTCAGCATGATGAAGGTCTCTTCGATGATCATGGGTTAACCTGGAAGACAAGTTGGGCGCATATGTGCTTAAAAAGGACCAGTGCAACGGAAGGGGTGCGTCTCGAATGCCTTTAGTCCTTTGTACATGTGGAAGAATATATTAAAGCTTTTCGATGCAAATGATGACACCCTTCTTTTTAAAGAGTGCCTTTATGGTGTAGAAGGAAATGGATGGGAACAGGAGCTCCACTCGAACGTCAGAATCATGTGAACTCCCTGTCAAAAAACTTGGCCGTTCCGAAACCGAAAGAGTGGTATAGAAGTGGTTCTTGCTACAGTGAAAACTGAAAAAGCAACGAATATAGTAATGCATTTAAGGGAATCGCTTTTTCATCTATAACTTCTTCTTTTCATTTATAAGCTACGGCTTCTTACGGAAGAAAAATATTCATGGTTTATCTAATCAAGACTTGCAGATCTTCTCGTGTATTAAAGACGATTTATTAATTCATTGCAGTCAAAATAGCCTCGTCGAACGAATTAATGGCAGTCAAAGTCTCCAATTAGAGCAGATGGTGACCTGAACCTATTCTCGTCTTGGACAATTAGCCCACGGCCTTTGAATTTGTACGGGCCGTGAATCAGCTCAAGGCTATAAAATCTGCACTCCGCTTCATGGTTTCAACAATTTGATACAACGTCATCATAAATTTCTAAAGCAAATCAGCTCAAGGTCCAGATTATGGTGGAGGGCCTGACCGAAGGATCTGTCCGCATATAATTGTCAAATTAAAGATACATAACACGTAGAGATAAGGTTCTTACATATCCAACAAAAAGGGATTCTTATTTTTCTTTTATGCGTGCACTCAATAGTGTGGAGTGCATGAACTTGTTTCATAGTTTTATTGATTGATGCTTCATGCACCTTGGGGCCATAAACTACCATTTTAATTTTTTTTGGTTACAACGGGAGGCCGAAGCCTTGCACACACATCCACGCCCTAGAACCAAACTCACCGTCGTCACAGAGCCCTGACAGTTGAGTTAACGCTATGCGTGCCAATACAATTAGTACTGTTCATGCTATATCTATCTATTTACATGCATGTATGTACGTATATATGTAAGTATCTATCGAGCAAAATTTCCACCGATGCAACACCATGTTTAGAATGCCAAGCAACACGAAATACTCTTCTAAATCACGAAAACATGACTTGCATCAACGATTTTTATAGAGGTTGAGTGTCAAAACCTCAGAAAATCACCAACGCATCAGTTGGCGATTCAAAAGTATGTCCCATCTCTCTTCAACCTTTTAACACATCGTAGATCTTTTATACAAGTTAGTGTTTTGCAATAGAATATGCAGAAATAGGTTGTCTGCGCTGGTATGGATTTTTTTATGTAAAATATAGATTTTTTTATATATAGCTGCTTCGATCATCCTCCTAAACAATTTTAGATGACAAACTTGGACGTGTTTTTTCCTAACTGAAGATGTAGATATGTTGTGCACCAGAACTTCCATAGATAGACACCAGCTTGGGATCGAAACACTACCATGAAGAACTTTGACTATATTTTCAGATTGTCTGATAGTAAAAGAAAAAGAAAATTTGGTGCATGTTTCCCGCTGAGCAAAATACAGGGAGCATGTGTATAAGTTCGGATTGAGCAGAAATGTGCAACTTTTCTGTTAAGGGCATATAGAATGCTTTGAAACCAAGAAATATAGGCCTGCCGCATCTATTGAGGGCAAGAGGGATGAGCTCTTGTGAAACTAGCGACGCGAATATCCTATCATAATTTCAATCAACTTCAGCTAGAGCCGAACCTCGGTATCTATGGGCGGCAAGAGGGATGGGCTGTTCTGAAACTAGTGATGCAAAGTGCCTGTCATAATGTCGATCAATCAATTTCAATTCAAGCCCGACCTCAGTATATATACTGGGGGCAATAGGGATGTGCTATTGTGAAACTAGGGATCCAAAGATCCTATCATAATGTCAATGAACTTTCAGCTCAAGCCCAACCTCAGTCAACACATACAAGACGGATGCGCTTGCATTTGAGCTTATCATAAACCTTGTCGAGATCAACTTTCAATATTAAATACTCCCTCTTTTTCGTAGGGAATGTGTTAATAACCTTCAACATATGCACGCGCACGGGGAAGAGTATCCAAGAAGAAACAATCAGACATTACCCGCAGACTCGTTCCTTTGATCTATCATAACTACAAAGTAAGATGCTCTTTTGCCGTCCAGAACATCATATGGACGCAATATTGCCAAATGGGTGGAATGATAAAGGATGGCCGGTAGGACCAATTTAGCAAGGATCGAGAAAGATGATTCCCTACGAATGAAGGACTTCAATCCATTCAACACTTCATATGCTTTTTAAAATCCAACACTTTTCCAATAAATTGAAGCAGTCAAGAACTTTAAAGGCAAAGTACTCGGGAATTTTAAGCGGAGTTGTCATTACTTTGTAACCAACATGGTAATAATGCAAGTGAGACAAAACGCCAACATACTAAATATTTACACCACATCACCCTCACTAATTGTAAACATTAGTGACTTGCGTCTCGCATTTTTGTAATTTTTTTCTGGAAAGGGCCATGAGAAACCGTTCTTCAATATAAGTGGTGAGCGCATAGCGATAGAGTTCCCATTTCTCTCATTTTACGTAATTTACATTTGCCCGGGTCGGACAAAAGAGCACCACCGGTCGAGTGTCCTGAACGAACTAAGTGAAAGGTACGTGGCTTCAACGTCGATTCACATCAAGTAATTAATGAACTGAAGACAGTGTCGTCACACACGATTCTCTTTAGAGCAAAGCACCTAAAGAACAGACTAGTAATGGCAGGTTTTGCAAGTTTAAAACAGAGGCAGGCAGACTTTCTTTCTTTCTTTTTTCCCTTTCAAAATACACCTGTCGTACTTCTAATTAGTTCTGTTGCTGTTGTGAAACCGCAATCCTTCATGACAAGAGGTCATGCTTATATTTGCGTTGGTTTAAGGTTATTGTCACATTTACCTTGCAGGAACTTCAACTTTTGTTTCAGGAAAAGAAACAATTTTTTCAACACGATTGGAAAATACTCAACGAAACCGCAGTAATATTTCCCAAGGAATAATAACGCACAAGTACTCCAGATCAGTAAATCTGGATATATTTTTTGATTCAGCTGACAAAATACATCTCACAGAGATGATACGATATTATAAAACAAGTTTCAAATTAACTAGAGACCGAGAGCACAGCTCGGTTCTATACAAGACCAGATCAGTTACTGTAGATTAGGTTAGCGTTTCTATATGTTCCAGTAGAAAAAGAACGCACGGAAATATGCGCAAATCTCGATCGAGTTTAAAATTGTGATGTTTTTTTCTTATATCGACTGCCTACTTTATGAGAAGATAAAATATTCTCCATTATCTATCATGACATCATAATATTCCTTTGTCGCTAATCCCTCTCTATATATAAACCCTTCAAACTCCCTCCCTCAAAAGAGAGCCCAACCAACCTTCAAGTACAAAACCAGCCAAGACTCTCTCTAATCCATGGCACACTCTGTGAGCAGGCCTTCTCAATCTGGTTTCCTAGCACGTGGGAGGAAGGATAATCTTATTCGCTATTCCGAGTCATGCGAGAGTGACAACAGCTACGCATACGAAGATCAGCCCCAGATGATGCGCCCAAACGAATGCTCCCCCATGGCTCACAACTCTTTTCTGGCTGGCAACAGGTTTTTGGGTCAGGGTCCAGTTCTCCCACAGGGCCGCACCGTTAGGGTCGCATGCAAGGGTAACACTGACTTTGCCTTGGGTGTCAGGAATGGCAGAGTCGCCATGGTGTTCTATGACCCAAATGATCTGAGCCAGGTGAGGTGCTTCACTTTTATTTCGTAACACCACCATGCACAGATAGATGTTCCTTCCTGTTAATAAAAATATTATAAGTGCTAAAAGTTAATTGGTTCTAGTCGTATTTATGCGGATGAATAGATTCATAAGTATGCACCTCAAAGTTGGATTCCTAGGTTAATAGTGGTGATTTATGATGCAGCAATGGGTGAAGGATGAATCATGGTCCAGGAGTGTAAAGGACTCGGTCGGGCACCCTGCTTTTTGCCTCGTCAACAAGGCTACAGGGAAGGCCCTTCGCCATGCGCCAGGGCTTTACCAAGAGGTAATCACGTTTGACTTGATTGGATTTTCCATCAGCTATATGTGCTTAGCAGTTTCGATTTGATATACATATGAATTCCCAATACTTTTATTTATTTGCACTCTTCATTGGTGAAAAAGTGAGTTGATCATGAGCTGTAACGTGTGTGTGTTGAGATTAAGATAAATGGTTGATTAGAAGTCACCAGACGTGCATGGATCTCACGAGGGGAGATGCTCGACCATGTCTTTGATTGCATGGTAACAAATTAAATTTTGAATGGCGCATGCAGGTTCTGCTGACAAATTACGAGCCAGGGTCATATGAGGAATCGGTGATGTGGTCACAGAGTGAGGACATGGGCGAGGGATTTAAGACCATGAGGATGGCTCACAACATCCAGCTCAACCTGGACGTCTTCCAGGGAGACGTCAAGCATGGAGGCATCAAGGACGGAAACAACTGCGTCCTGTGGACCTGGAACCAGCAAGACAATCAGCTTTGGAAGATCAACCCCGTCTTCTGAACGTAAACCTACCAACTTATCCTAAAGCCTGCTCGAGCTATGTGGTGGTATTTCGACATCTATGGAGTTTTCCAATAGTTGTCTTATGCTATAATCTGTATCCATCCTTCTCAATAATAAATAAGAAATAGACCTGATCAGTGTCAAGACTCTCTCTCTCTCTCTCTCTCTCTCTCTCTCTCTCTCTCTCTCTCTCTCTCTCTCTCTTTCTCTGCGGAGAATGGGCAAATACAGTGGCACAACAGTTGACTAATTGTCTTGCCACAAAGCTTGGGTGGTGCTAGTGTCCTACCTAGTGCATGTGAAGGAGCAAGGCTCCCAGCATAAGATAACGAGTCATTTTTAGCTAGCACAAGGACAACAACTCTCCTGTATGCCTAACCCCAGCTTGCCAATTCTACGGGACAAAAATGAAAAGCTGGCTGCCCATTTCAGGCTTTCAGTCTAGGGTTAGAGCCGAGTTACCCGCGCCTCAAACTTACATTTTCACTTCCCATCTTCAGATGCAATGCAACGTGTATGTAACCCCATTTCTAAGCAGGTCCCAACAAGAAGTTGGATGGCTTATGCATGAACATGTCATACACCTTCGGTATTTTCTCAGTGGGTCTCTGCCCTCAAACAGGCTTCGTCTAAAAAATGAAGGTCGACATGGAAATGACTTCATCTAATCTATCTCATCAACGCAATCAACAAGTGCCTGAAAATTCGCGCCTGGAGATCCACAGATTCTTTTGTCTAAAGGTTTTCGAGACACTGATCAAAGGTTCAATCAAGGATAGATCTAGCTTGCCCTCTGAAATAACTCTAGCCTGTAAAAATTCATATTAATAACTGAAAATCTGTAAATTTTATGGCTCATGCGCCCTCCGACTTGCACCCTTAAAGTTTGTAACTGAGCTTTATTGGATCGCAATTCAATGCCGACCCGAACTGTGCTGTTTTAGGACGAAAAACGTGACCTGTTCCGGCCTCAGCCAAGTGGTCAAAATTTCCTCATGGATTTGCACATCGTTAATAATCAAGTCGTTATCTATATCTCACACTAAGCCAGAAAATTCAGCTATATAGACGTAGGCTATTATTATACGGATTTCAGTGAAGATTAAGATCCCCCAATAAAAATAATTAGCAGAGGGTCGGTCTTGAACCATTCACCACATAATTATAATTATCAATTCAATTAACCTAAACTAGGTTAATGTAGTTCCTGAATGAAACCCATATATTGTTTTTAGTATAATTGTATATATAACATGCACAGAATCTCGACCAGTGCTATCAATTGGCACCGATATCTCCTCCAGTCGATCACCTGGTTGCTGAAAAAGTTGTCGGGAAGCCAATCGGTTGATTATCCTGAAAGTCCTGACCATTTTTCGGGCTGATTTCCAGAGAAATCCACCGCTATCTGGTTCTTTAATATGGGCAACACAAATGCACGTCTTCCTACCCCGATCCTTACATTCTACTGGTGCGCACGTCCGGCCATTCGCCGCAAAAGCGAAACAAAACTCAAAATTAGATCTTACCTTGTCCGTCGATGATTTTGGTGTAACTTCTTCGCGATTCGCCATCCTCTCCGGGTGTCTCCACGTCAATTACAAGAGGAGGGTTATTGAAGAAGTCGACGAGAACTTCCAAAGCCACCGTTAAATAGCTAAAGGGAAAGTCCTTCCGCATTTCTTATCCCATTTCATCCTGTTCGGGTCCACCTCAAGTTCGGATCGGGGCATAACTCAGACCCAAGTATTATAATTTCTGACTTATTAATCATGTATGACGGCCATCAGGAGTCGTGAAATCCCTTTCTAATGGAAAAGATTTGGAGAGTAAAAACGAGGATGGGATGGAGAGAGTAAAGAAATCCATGGGATAGGAGGCCTCTGCCCTACGAATCGGGTCCCGACTCTTTTCTTAATTGATTGTATAAAAGTTAGGTTCATCTAAAAATAAAATAAATTCAGAAAATATTATTTTGTTTCAAAAATTCGTGAACTGATCACTTATGTTTGAGCATTCCTCTTTTGCTTGATAGATACTTACGGAACTCTAAGAACACGAAGCTGGAAACAAAAGCGTTTTTGATTCGCATCGTGGGATGAAGATAAAAGACCGGGAACAAAGATCAGGCGAGGACTTTAATCCCAATTCCACCCCCATGAGCATCCCTAACTAGAAGCAACTACTTAAACGAGGTGCGTATTAATTATAATTTCTCAACGGATTCCGTGTGTTCTCACTCGGCCAAGCCCATGGCCCTTCCAGGTTCGGGCCAGCTAACTATTTTTTGGCCCACGCAATATGTGGGCCTGCCTGGCCCACATTTCTTTCTGGGGTTGGGCCATATTGACAACTCTATTTGGACCTACCTGATTTCTTTTGGATCCTTCGGTATATACATCATTGGCTGGATTTCTATCACAACCCAAGTCAGAGGGCCCGCCTTGGTCAACTTTCACGCTAAGCCGTCTAACGAAGGGCCACGAGTTTGAGGGTAAGAAAATTTTAATATTTAAATTAATATTTGTTCATGTGCACCTCTCTAGATTCAAAGTACGATATTTACAAATATAAGTCATCTTCATTATACACACTACCTGCTCGATAACCAATATAAGTCCACCATCGTGAGTCACAAAAATAGTAAGTTGTCTCATGAACACCAACAATAAGTGCTTAATGGAAAGATATACCATTAAGTCATACACTTAAACAATTATCAAAGCCATGTAACCTCATTATCAAGTACATCCACATACCATGACACCCACAAAAACATAAAAAGTGCATGTTTTGATAGATATAATCAACACAATCCCAAAAACCAAGGCTACAGAAGTTGTTTGACACCTGCTAATGACCTTGGGTGCTTACCGTCAACATACACGACAATGGTGCACAGGAGTCCATCCTTTTCTATGGTGGAACATCCAAGGGTTCTAATTGCAATTGGATCTTTAGAGACTCCATATAATAAGGAAGCACAGTACTAATATTTTCATACGATAAGTTTATAGCGACTAGTATTTTCATATAATTAAGTTTATAAATTCACTGTATTACTCATATCACTCAATCACATAACTTATTCCCAACTCTCAACATATCATAAAGTATACCATCATCAAAATTCTAATGACGAAACAAATTCATCTTTATCATCATCAATCAACGTGCATGTATTAGTCTATGTAATCATACACATTAAAAAACTTTTGTCAAACATACACATTATAAAAATAATAGTCAACAATTACTACAAATAAATAAAGCAACAGTTTAATGTAACATTTATAAATAATAATTAAAATACATGCATATTCAAAACTACATCTTCTAGCATGCTCCTACTGGAAAAAGCATATCCCCTACCTTCACCAGAACACAGATTTATATCTAAATCGATTTCAAGAAGCAATATCCGTATGTAATGTATTTGATTTATCTCATTTAATCCCTAGTTAAGCCTAAAATCACTATTAATGCATAGCCTATGTAATAACGAGACCAACTCAAACTACACGGGAATCAAAGTCCAAACAACTGCAAAATCCCCAAAATAATATAATCAAATTCTACTAAAAATCCACAGATCCAACTTTTCCCACAAAACTGATCTTAGTCTAGTGACTGAAGAAGAATAAGACCCTGATTGCAATATTAAATACATTTTGCTATGAGTTTGACCCTTGAAACAAGGCTAGAATCACACATTAGATGACCCTAAAGCAACACAACCTTAATCGGGTCCGTCCCCCTTTGTAGACTTGTTTGGATGTAAAGAGGGATCGAACTCCAGAACCTAACTCAACCATTCATTAAGGACACACCACACTAACTCTTGGGTCAAACAAGCTTTAGATGCATAATCTTGCACAAATATTTCCTAAAACCAATCGAAAGTAGAACGGGCCTAGTCGGGATTGAAATCGTAACTGAACCTTAAGCTCCCTAGCTATTCAGTTATGGCTTCTCCTTCCATAGAACCTGAACCAAGCTGCCACTAAAACCGGTGGTTCAATTCTCTAGTTTTCAGCCCTTTTTAAAAAAATATTGTTTATGTTTTTAACAGTTGTAGTAGGTCTTATAATCAAGCAACAAGAACAAACGGTTCTGAACCGTGACCAGTGACCAGAACCAGCTTGGTTTCATTTGTTTCCGGTTCATGGTTTCAGGCGAACGAGAACTGAACCTGCTTAGGCATACCTAGTCAACAATTACTTCCTTTGAAGCCTAAAGTTACGTGATACATTATACATACATTGTAGAGGTAGGTGAACAAAGAAGAACGATTTCCAGCAAAAAGTTAGTCAACAATTACTTTCTTTGAAGCCTAAAGTTATGCGATACATACAAATATATAAATATATATATATATATATATATATATACACATACATACATTGTAGAAATAGGTGAACAAAGAAGAAAGATTCCCAGCAAAAAGTTATAGTGATGCTAATTTCTATATCAGTGCGCATGAGAGTACTTGTTGGATACTCAAAAGCATCTCAACATGTATAACCCCATCTTTTGAAACTGATCAAGTGATATTTTTCATGGTTGCGGACATCAATCAAAACCCAGTGATTCCTCACAGCACAGTTGTGCCAAAGAAAATACATATAGGAGATGGAGTCCAGACAGATGGCATCCTAAAAGAAATGAACCAAATCTTGAAAACGTATTGTAACCAAAAGATATTCAATCCAACACGGAAAAGCAAATGCTATTTTTGATAAAAGGCTTCGTTCAGCTCAAACAGGGAGGGAGTCTTGCTTGCCCAATTACTACACTACTCTAAACTAACGTCCCCCCGTCCATCATGAATCATTTCAACGGTTAAAATTTTCTAAGCAAAATATGATATTTATTTTTGACGTGTCGGCGATCTCTACGAGGCTCCCCTTCCACTCCAACGCGCTCTCTTCAGTCACCACGCATGTCCTTTCTCCTTCTTCTTCACCCACCTGCCAATTTGATCACCACCAACGTCCGCTCCTCGTCACCGACGCATCTAGGTACGAACTACGCCTTATTACTTCTTCTTTTGAGTGAAGGAAAATCTCTTCTTCTTTTGCTTTTCCTTTCCTTTTCTTTTGATCGAGTAAAGAACTATAAACTCTTACTACTGTCTTTGATTAAATCTATTCAATTCCTAATTGAATCAAGAAATTGGTGTTGAATCTGATATCTCTTATGCATGCCTATTGTGTGCGTGCAGGTCAATAGCTATCGCAGTCACTGTCTTTTGGTTCTGTTTCGTCTAAAGGGAGGTTTAATCAACTGGAAGATGGGTTATGTGATAGCGGTGTCTCTTCCCTTTATTGCACTGATGGTCCTCATCGGTCTTGGTTGTTACTTATTGGGCAAATCGGCGGGAAGAAAAGAGGCGCAGATGGTGGCGTTACCACCCATCTACGGCGCGCCGACTCCTCCGCCGACGTTTGCACCCGTTCAACAGAACAAGCCACCGGAAGCGTAGCAGCGTTCTTTCCGCCATCATATCATGATCTTCTTTACCGTCCTTCCTGAATTCATATGTACATGCGTTAATTTGTGTTAACATCTTGTGCTGGTCTTTCTTGTTCCCCTTCCTAATCTCATCGTGTATCACGCCAAGTTTATATCTCCGTCTTTCATCTCCTTGTGCTGAGTGATTCTCTCTCTCTCTCTCTCTCTCTCTCTCTCTCTCTCTCTCTCTCTGACGCACACACGCGCGCGCTAGATCCTCGATGGTTCGATTCAATTGCTTTCACGTTATGGATCCAAGTGATTCAGAAACCAAGAAGGAAGACCCATTCCCTCACGTTATATAAAATTTCCCAATATATTATCATCAGTGCAGTGATTGGCGTTATATACTTGACCAACAGAACAAACGGATGCGGCACGTGAATGGTATTGTCCTTAAGAATCCCGTTTGGTTTTCATTGCCCAAATGGGTTTGGGAAGTCTTTTTGCCCAAATTGCTTCTTGCCTTGTCTGTTTGGGGATGGAGATCCATACTGATTTACCCAACTTTGGGTTTCGGGAGTCTTAGACTTACTAGAAAGCCTTTGGATTTTGAAAATAGTGGATGGATCAGGTCTCATTTAATGCGGAGCTTGTATGTTGATAAAGAGCCTGGAGACGATTTTGGCACAAGGACTATCTTCACTTGGAAGGGGTTAAAGTGAGAGATTAGGACCGCCAAATGCGATCTCCCAAACAGAAGTAGCATTTGTTTGGTTTCGCTTAGTCAAGCACAAGACTTCATGGCTAAGTCATGAGAGAGTCTAAAGCATGAACTTGTGCTCACCTTTAGCGCCATGGTACTCTACCAGTGAAAGTCTTAAGAATGCATGAAGGGCAAGCTAACACTATCCGGTCGAACGCATTGGTCTTGATTCAGCGCAGAGTGCCATCCAGCATGTGAGTGACAAATTGTGCTCAAAGAAAAATATAGGGCAGACAGAACTTACGCCCAGGTGCATTTTAGATCCCAATCATCAGAAGCCACCCAGCATCTTTCACTATATTTCCTCAGTAAGTGCATCATTTTAGGTTAAAGAAAAAGTGCAGGGCACTAATTTCGTCATGGAAAGTGCAATAAGGATTTGGCCTGATGTAAGTGTGCATGCAGGTTCCAAACTATTTAGAAAGGCTGTGAGTGGGACCAAAGTTGTGAGACTAGGTAGGAAGCAGCAGCCACACAGAGAAGCAAAAAGAAAGAAGACTTGGGCCTTTTCTTCTGTAAGACTAGGAAGTCATAGTGAGAAGCAAAAGGAGTGGGTGGTTTATCACATTAATTACCCTTTCCTTCCAAAAGAGAGCCTATTTATCTGAAACATCCATCTGTATTCAGCTTAAGCCAGCCTGCGGGTGGTCTGTTCTTCTCTCGGAGCGTATTGGTCTCCTCAAGCCTCATTCTGTTTCTTCACCTCTACAATAGATCTCAACCATTGCACGTTAAGCCTTCTTCTATGAGGTTCTGGCGTTGTACAAAATCTGTTTCAATAAATATTTCAGCTCAAATGAAGTTTTCTCAAGTCCTTTTTTGGTGTTCCGTGATCACCGTAGACACACTTAGCTGTATTCTTTTTTAATTATGTGGGTCATTAGCAAGGCATTGATGCTTAATGAGATAATAAACTATGTGCAATCATTGCAAGTTGCAAAATTCTTAACGTCCCAACTTCTATGAGTCTGTCATATGTTGGATATGTGCAATCATTTATACGCTCAGTAGCCAGCTAATTGAAGTACATTAGGTGGTCTTCAACTGCAGCTTTTCCTTTCAATTGAGCTGGAGTCACTGGCCGGCATGTAGACTGAGGCCAACTCGAGTTGTTGTGTTTGTTAGTGATAGGATATCTCCTATATGATGTATTTTGGCAGGTGAAATATTCATTATGAAGAATATTACATTCATACTCAATAGTTGTGGGCATTATATGATGTGTATTAGCAGGTGAACCATTAACTCATATAGTTATACCGATTGCATTCTATTGTAGTGAGATTGGCTAGTGTTTGAAGGGTGAAATTTGGGTTTTCAGTTATTATGGGCATTGTGAGGGGCTGTCTTCATTTGACATGTTGATGCTGATAAAATATAAGTTTCTTTTGATAGGCAATGGTTTGGGCATTCCACTGAGTTGGTAACCTCGATTTCAAGTTAGCAACTTTTGTTGGTTTGATGAATCTGAGGATGTGTTTGCTCCTGCAACAATTCAACAGTTCTTAGTTTTTGCTCAGTTTAATGATGCACTGGCAAAGAATTCCTTCATGTATACTGCTGGAGGTAGGGGTCGACCCGCAATAAGCTCAGTGTCCGTGCAGTTCTGGTAGAGGGTCTCTAAAACCTGATCTCTTTTCTTGTTCTTTGAATTAATTAAACTGGTCTAATAATTACTACTGTAACTCACGGACGTTTGACTTGATCAGGCCTATCTATGTGCACTCATGGTATAATGCGAGTGACCATTCATATACTTGGGACCATGCTTTTAACGGGGATATTTGAAGGAGTCGGGCTCACACAAATCCCCGTAAAATCAGGTGTGATTAGTTTGCGGTTGATTTACAATAGATGTTTTACAGGGCAAAAACTTTGTATCAAAATCTTGGCGGAAACTTTATGTACTTATGTGTACCGCAAAATTAGTGGGCAATAGAACCTTTCTAATGGCATTTGCTTCTTTTGTCTCCGTATTGTGGTGGTACTAGAGGAGCCAAAGGCGAATGAAAATGTTGTTCATAGAACCGAACCAAACTGCAAGAACCGATGTCTGACGACGGTTTAGTTGGCTGGATTTTAGCAGGAAAAATACCTGATGATTCGGTTCACGGTTCCAGTGTTGGAATCGAACCAAACTAAACCATTATATATGTAAAGTTTATATACATGTAAATATAAATCTTGACTAGTTTATAAGTTTTTATATATAAGTTTATATAAAATGTATATATATATCTTGACAAGTTTATAAGTTTAAATAGATATGGGTTTTTTAACCTCACATACATAGTAAATGTGGACAGCAGATCCAAATAGTCTGATAGCATAATATATTGTATTTATCAAAACTCTTAAATAAGTAGAATCGTGATTCATAATCAAACCAAACTAGAACTAACAGTTAGGTTTTAGCTATAGCATGGTTCGGTTCTCTAAAAATCGAGAACCGAGATAATGGTTTTGGTTCTATATTGCGGCTAGAACCGAACCATGAACAGCCCTAGTAAGTAGTGACGAATTTTGTTGTAGTGACTTTCTTGAATTTTAGATGACAATAGAAGGCCATACAAATTAAAAAGAATACTAAAGTATACGCCATAATTAATGTGTTTATATTTTAAGAAAGAGAATTTATAAGGGAATAGAATAGATAAATAACTGAGCTTTTAACATGTGTGTGTGTGGGATGAAACGGTTAAACCAAACTCCGTATCTCTCTTGCCCTCAAACGTTACTTCACCTGGTTAGGGGCTTGAATCACAAGTTGAAGGTCGTGAGTTTGATAATGGGGTGTGCATATCTTGGTATCAGTTTCCTTGTTGTAACCAACACTTTGTGTGTGTGTGTAAAACATACCTTTTTGTGTACCCCTTGTGTATGTAGATAGATGACCATCAAACAGATACTTGATCGATTGACACAGACTGTGTTGGTCCATGGACCTTATCCACATTCCTCGAATTTCTGCGTCATAGATGGTCGGTTTTATGCAAATTACTTCGAAAATATCATACTACAAAACATACTCTCCAAGTTGCTCAACACAAATAAGATTTGAAAGGAAGACAAGCTTGTCTTTGGCTCTTTATGCGCGGTAGGTTGGTGAAAGGAATTCACCACCAAACTCCATGGTTTGGTTGGCACTGAGCGTGTCATCTGTCCCCACCAAGAAATAAGATATCTTACTACAAAAGGTTGGTGGAGGGCATAGCTCGTGCCCCCACCCACCTACTCCCTTTGATGGTTGGTGGTGTTCGTGTTAGGTTAACAAATTTGACTTTTTTTCATGTCGTTAATCCATTTTAATTTGCTTCATTGAATTATCTACTTACATTTGTTGGAACTGATTCACAGTTGATATATGCTTTAATATATATACTTAATTTCCAAGATACGTATGGTATGATGATCGAACACTAGTATTTTAATCTGCACCTAATTCCCGTATCTAATGGTAGAAGTTATATAATTCGAGAAAGTGGACTATATTAAACAACCAATGAAAGTCGACTTGTTCTGGTTTCTTTCTCTGTTTTTGCTTACAGTGTGTTCAGGTTTCTAATTAACTAAGAAGCAACTTTTCACATTAACTCGGATTTTGTACGGTCTGCAATTCGCATGGGAACGGAGAAAGGAAAGAATCAGCTTACCGCATAGATCGGTTCAATGATAGGATCTACATCATGGAGACAGTGTGATGGATCCGGGTAACCCTAATTTTAAAAAGTAATAGGTTACGGTTAAAACCGTGGGCTACGGTAGTAGCCAGCCGGCCGTTTTAACTTGTGAGCTATTATTAGTAACGGCTTTTCGCGCATTAAATTGTATGAAGTATACGTTTTCATGCATATGGGCTCCACTACCGGACAAACGCAGGACGATGTGCACAACGTCTATATTGGCTGATAAATGGATCGAGCCACTGGTAGTAAATCATCCCCGTCTCTTTTCCGATCGTCTGAGCAGAACATGAACTTGATGTGGCTCAGTTCGATCGCCTCGAGAAAGCTCGTTAGATTATTATAAAATTTGTACTTAAATCAAACCATCGTAAGGTTAATGAAGGGTCAGTTTTCTTTTACCCTTTTTACAAACGTAAGATATTATGAAAGACCATTTGTTTAGGTTAGTCGACAAAATCTCTCCCTCTTTCAATCCGTGAGCTTGCATGGCTCCTTTGCATAGAAAACGAACATGGACTGTTCGGTTCGTTCGGCTGGTTTACCAGCTACCGCGCAACACAGATCGGAAAACAATGGATTTTCTGGTGTTCATATTCTGTATCGCCTCATGAATTTTTTTTGGTGTGTCGTTCTCCGCTTGGTTTTATTTTCATGGCGTGCAGCTCGACTCGTTCTAGGAAACACTACTCATACTCATGGGTTTCTTAATTACTTCAGTAAATTAAAGTTGGCCTTTGTTGTTAATGAGTCGGTTCACGATCTTCTTGCTGCTTATGGAATCGAACCAGAGGGACGACCGAAAGGATGATATGATTCACATGAGCGCAAACTGAATGAACGCAATCAAAACCAGGGGCACCACCAATACGTCCCCGCTGAATTCCTGCAGCAAACCAAGGGTTGACATGAGTAGCAGTAGTTCACCAAATGAAATGTTTTTTCCGTTAAATTCGCATAAGTCAACTCAAGACTCATCGACCTTGGCAATCTTAATTCGGATGTGTGATGCAGAAACAACGCTCGACGGTGATGGAGACCGATCGAGCCACACCACCGTACGTTTGCCTATAATTTACACGATTTTCTGATGGATTATCCCTGCTTATTCATTGATTTCGGATACATACATGTTGAATAACGTGAAATAAACGATACAACACTGTCGTTGTTCATCCTTACACGAAACCGCTTTCATTCTTCATCCTTACTTAATCGCCCATATAATCTCGTATTTATGCTGGTGTAAGAGACGAGTATAATAATAAACCCGCTATAAATAAATGAAAACATTCTAACTAATCCGGAAAAGAGAAAGATGCTGGGAGAAAATAAAGCTTCTTTGCTTCGTTATTTAACTAATAATGCAAGTATTCCAATATATGAAGCTTCAAGGGTGACACTAGTGCTTCTCTCAACGTTGTTGAAGTACTCGTATATGTGATACGGGACGTACTGCAGAAACAGCGATTACATTAAACGTCCATTGAGGCCAGATGCAACTGAATGACCTCAATGGGTTTGGGCTTGGGCAAAATGCAAACAATCTCAAGTTGATAAACTCCGTTCCGGGGTCCTCATTTGATCAACAGGTTTCCGTAATGGGCCGCAACAATGAAAGGCAACTCATTCTTACTGTTTATTCATTTGCAACCTGAAAAATTTACGCGTAAAGGCCCGTATTTTGGTTTTATTGAATCCCAGGATTTTGTCACTTGATGTAAATAATTGCTGAGAGCAAAAAAAAATTCTCCCGTTGAACCAATCCAAATGTCGAGCTTAACACACACATGTACGTATATAAATACACATGAACATACAGCTGTAAAGTAAAAAATACAACAATACTTTAATTTAAATTTTTATTATTGATAGAATGATGAAGGTCTTTATTGTGACATTTAGGATTCTCTCTCCAAGTGTATATATATATATATATATATATATATATATATATATATATATATATATATATATATAGAGAGAGAGAGAGAGAGAGAGAGAGAGAGAGAGAGAGAGAGAGAGAGCAACGTTGAAATATGTCCACCTGGTTTCCAATTTCTCTTTCATTCAGTCACCGTCATCTTCCTGATCAACATTCCCAAGAAGATTTCTCTTAGAAAAAAATGGGAGAATCCAAGAAAGATGTTTAACACACTGTTAGTGATGACTCCTCTACGGTGGGCAGGTTGGTGAGATTCGTACAAACCTCACGTCTGCGTGTCCTACATGTCAAGTTTAGGCATCCCCGCTTGTGCACGCGCGTGGGCATGAGCCAATTGTTGACGTCAACCTCCATCACAAACGAAGAATATCACGATAAGCCTCGCAACCAAGAAAATAATTGTTGGTTTTAAGACACAGTAAAGCATATTTCTTGAGTTGTTTCTACCAAGAAAATAATTCATTTTCCTCCTTCTTTTCTTAGTGAATTAGGAATGCGATTTTCTACCAAAAAAGAGGATTAGGAAATGTGATTCATGAAAGCATCGAAGTACGTTCATAAGGCCATCCGTTCCACTTGACCACTTCAGCATAGTTTTTGTTATTTTCTCCTTCTTCACAAGGGAGAGAATTGGCGGCACTATTTTTCACTACAACTCAAACAAAAGCTACCGTTTGTGTAATATATATATATAAAGAGAGAGAGCAGTAAGCTTCAGTTGATATAACATTTTTATTTAGGTAGTTGTCCCATTTTTTTACATTCAGCAAAAATGTGTTTCAAAGGTCAAGTCTCATCAAGGCCTTGATTCCTGTCGCATGTGATCGCACATTTTTGGAGTTATCAGGTAGAGGGAAGGAAACTCCGTAGAGGAAACCTGACTGCAAACGAGAGGATCAGCGTGTACTTAAAAATGACATAAAACTTTCACAGTACTAACTATTTGCTTTTAAAATAGACCACCTCCCTTTCCTTCATATTCTCTTCATGCTTAGCGGCTTTTGGAACTCGAATAAACTTTTCTACTTTTGTGGGCGTTCGTGTAAGGAAAAAAAAATGGCTTGGCAGGCAGCTGTTTATCATAATTAGAGTATATATATATATATATATATATATATATATATATATATATATATATATATATATATATATATATTTGCCACATGTTTAGCAAAATAAAATCATAGATTGATTATGGTACATATAACTACTGAAAACCATTAAATAATTAATATGACGCACAACAAAACCTTAATGCAGACAAGGCGTTTGCCCACTTAGCAGGGCTCTTGACTCGCATCATACGCCCGACCTCAGCCTCTCTTTGTGGAAAAAAAAAGGCTGCTCCTCCAGATTTCTTTAAAGGCACCAAAGCAACGGTTAACTCGTTGTCCAAAACGTATTAAGTGGAACTAATCGGCTGTTATTTTTGCATCATTTGGCGCTGACGCGAGTCTCACCAAGCCGAAAAGGACTTACCCGCTTCTTTTGACCATTCTCATCTATCAATCCTTACATGGTAAATCTCAAGATCTCATCCGACGGCCGGGATTTTTCTCCTGCGAACCAACCAACCCCCTTCCTTCTTCTCCCCTCCCCACTGGCAAGCCTATTTAACCAAAGGTAGTACCACTGGCCAAGATCAGGAAATTCACGCACCCTGCAATTTCCTCATTGTTTGCCATCAATCAGTACCTCATTTTAGCTCCTCTCTCTGCATTCTCCCTTTCGTTCAATCAAGAGGAAAGGTGTTTCGTTTTCTTAGGACTTCCTTTCCTTTCTTGGTTTGTTTGTTTGTGCCTTGATTTCCAAAGGAAATAGAGAGATGGAGTTTGTAGATCAGAAGAAGATTTATGAGAATGGCAACGGAGTGATGCACCATGATCATCAAATAAAGTGCGTGAATGACCCTTTGAATTGGGGTGCTGCCGCCGACGCTCTTAAAGGAAGCCACCTTGATCAAGTGAAGAAAATGATCGAGGAATTCCGGAATCCGATGGTGAGGCTCGAAGGCGAGACACTCACCATAGCTCAGGTGGCGAGCATCGCTCGGAAGGAGATAGAAGTGAAAGTTGAGCTCTCTGAGTCGGCCAGAGACCGGGTCAAGTCCAGCAGCGACTGGATCTTGGAGAGTCTCAACAGAGGGACTGACAGCTACGGCGTCACCACCGGCTTCGGTGCTACCTCGCACCGACGGACCAAGCAAGGTGGAGCCCTCCAGAAGGAGCTGATCCGGTTCCTCAACGCCGGAATTTTCGGCTGCGGGTTGCCGGAATCAGACTGCACCCTTCCCCGTTCCACCTCCCGTGCTGCAATGCTCGTCCGAGCCAACACCCTCTTGCAAGGGTACTCCGGCATCCGATTCGAGATCCTTGAGGCCATTGCAGAATTCCTTAACCACGGTGTCACGCCGTGCCTGCCACTCAGAGGTACCGTCACTGCCTCGGGCGACCTTGTGCCGCAGTTGCAGCCTAAGGAGGGTCTTGCACTTGTTAATGGAACTGGGGTTGGAGCTGGTTTGGCATCTCTAGTTCTATTTGAGGCTAACATCTTAACCATCTTATCTGAAGTCATGTCAGCCATTTTTGCTGAAGTTATGCAAGGGAAGCCCGAGTTTACAGACCATTTGACACATAAACTGAAGCATCATCCTGGCCAGATTGAGGCAGCAGCAATTATGGAACACATCTTGCATGGAAGTGCTTATGTTAAAGCAGCACAAAAGTTACATGAGATGGACCCTCTCCAAAAGCCTAAGCAAGATAGATATGCTCTTAGAACATCACCACAATGGTTAGGTCCTCAAATTGAAGTTATTCGGTTATCAACAAAATCCATTGAAAGGGAGATAAACTCTGTGAATGATAACCCCTTGATTGATGTGTCAAGGAACAAAGCCTTACATGGTGGCAATTTTCAAGGTACTCCTGTTGGAGTCTCAATGGACAACACAAGATTAGCTTTGGCTGCCATTGGAAAACTCCTTTTGCTCAGATGTCTGAGCTGGTTAATGATTTCTACAATAATGGGTTGCCTTCAAATCTCTCAGGGGGTCGCTGTCCAAGCTTGGATTATGGATAGCCGCAAAGAGAACTTTCGCCGTCAATGCGAATGGCGAACTCCTTGCTTCGAGGTTTTGCGAGAAGGACCTCTTGAAGGTGGTCGATAGAGAGCACGTTTTCACGTACGTTGACGATCCATGCAGTGCGACGTACCCTCTCATGCAAAAGCTGCGGCAGGTGATTGTTGAGCACGCCTTGACGAACGGCGAGAAAGACGAGGATGCTGGATCTTCGATCTTCCTAAGGATCGCGGGATTCGAGGAGGAATTGAAGGCTCAGTTGCCTAAAGAGGTGGAGAACGTGAGGCTATTGCTCGAGGGCGGGAATTCAGCCGTTCCAAACAGGATCAAGGATTGCCGGTCGTATCCGTTGTACCGGTTCGTCAGAGAGCATCTCGGCACCGGACTTCTCACTGGAGAAAAAGTCCGGTCACCAGGGGAAGAATTCGACAAGGTTTTCAAAGCCATCTGCCAATGGGAGGTCGTTGATCCCTTGTTGGAGTGCTTAAAAGGATGGAACGGCTCACCACTGCCCATATGTTAGGAAATAATTGATCTCGTGGCTGATCATTTACTTTCACCAAGTTTGTTGCATGTCGTTGCTCAAAATGTGTATTTTATGGGTTCTTATTTTGCCTGACTTTTGAATAATTCATACACCAGAACGTGTAGATTAATTTTACCTAGTATGTGACATGTGGTAGTTCTATGTAAATGAACAAGTTCGTTTTTGTCTTATTCTTTCCTCCTTTACTTGAGGATATACTTGTATTGTTGAATGTTCAACGAGACACAAAGAGTCTAAGGACTCGATTAACATCCAACTCATATTCAAGCAGCTTGTTTGGTCATCTTGTAGGCAAAAGAAGCTTACACTACGAATCTTTCTACATTTGAAGGTTTCTGCAAACGAGTTTGTTGGAATTGGAGCGACTTTGAGGGAAGCACAAGTCGTCCGTGCTGTTTGGAAGGTTTCTACATTTGAAGGAAGGTTTCTGACTCAAACTCCTTTTCTTTCTCTTTCCATTTTCCGTCAACTTCACAACACCCTGTTTGGAATTTCGCAAGTCGTCCGTGCTGTTAAATGTAAAGATGGCAATAACTTTCAAGAGTTAGGCAGTCGAGAAGATCATTGTGAATGAAATGGTAGTGAAAATTGGATAACTCTTAGCATATATAATTAGTTGTGATTATTTATGAAAGCGCGTCCTACAATTGTCATGAGTTTAATGATTTCAACTTATTTGCTTCAAACATTTTAGAATGAGACGTGAAGGAGATAGATTACATGTCCAATCTAGACAAAAATAATAATAAAAAGCTTGATCTATCTCTATTCTTAACGTAAGTAGTTTCACCTAAATTAATTCCTCAAACATCAACTAGGTCAAGGCATCTTTACAACCAAGTTTCTCATACTTGATAAACTCCAGTTAAATTATCCCCAAGTAGAACTTGCAACACTTGGTAGTCTTACCTAAACATTTGAGTTAAGACTCCTATGTCTGAGCCTCTTTTTGACTATTTATTTTCCATATGTTGCACCTCTCATGATGGATCCGCAGTGCTTACAACTGTCATGGCGGACTACTGTACTGTGCTTGTTCTACAGTTCTCATTGCTGCGATTTGTCACTGAAGCAGCCTCTAGTATCAGCTAAAAAATTAAATTGCATGGACTATTAGCCATCTCGGAACACTGTTAAAGTTTAATCTCGTAGTATATTTTGCCCAAAGTTGCATAGTTTGTTTGGCTTAGATAGACGGCTAATAACTGTTCGGATGCAATTGGGAGATATCACGTTCCTGTTTCGTAGTTCTTCACAAATATGACATTTTGGATAGTTAGGCAAAAATAATGCGCAAACTTCTCACATGATTTTCAACAAAGTTTCGGCCATCTTACCTGGACGCTGAAACATGCAGTACTCATCACTAGCAAAGAAAGCAAAGTCTTGTCATGAGAAGAATTTTCGTTGGACTGGAGATGATCATGCACTTGATCCTTCAAGATCAGTAAAGTTGTTAACTTGTTATAATTAAGATGGGGGGATATTTACATCAAAATCATCATGTTTACTATTAAATGGTTAGAATTATTAAATAACTTCCTTCTTATTATTAGCATATTTTAAAAATTTTATCATATAAAATCGTTTTCTCTCTAAATTCAGAACCAAAAGAATTGGTTTTCATTTTTTTTTCTTAAAGACAAAAGATCTGGTAATCCTAAAAGGTATCAAGTATACACTCACTATTGAGCAGTTTAAGAAATCTTAACAATTTTAGCTCACAAATTTTGAATTCAATGAAAATATAAGGTCGCAGACTTTCACACACACACAGATACATACATATATATATATTAACATGCTAACTTTTCATGTGCACCACCACACCACTTCTGATAACGCCTCCCAGCTTTTCAGATTCACTAAGAATTTGCTTAATTCAAACAAAAAAAATGAAACCTTTCGTCTTTGCTCATATTTTCCTTTTTCCTGCATCAACGAACTGGAAAAATTGTTGCTGCTTTAGTGCTATGGGTACACAAAGCAAAAGTTCGCCACCTACCAGGCTGCCAAGGGCCTGCAGGGTGCACGTATTTCTTTGACAACACTCACCGAAAATGACACAAGGCATTAAAAGTTGTTTGATTTGGGGGTTGGTGGATTGTTTTCAGGTCACATAATTGATGAAATCGATCGTCAAACTCATTTCAGTGAGACAGTTGCCTGAAGTTGATCGGGTCCAAGCGTTGACGTCATGCTCACCTCAAACTCATTTCATGCTTAAAAATGAGACCGGTGAGACTCCCCTTTTTGTCATGGCGTAGAAGAACTTAGAGCATATGTTCCGATAATATCGATCGTCAAACTTTAAGCATCAAATGTCCTATCAATACGTCCCTTTTTTGTCAAACCCATGGGAGGATGCCCGGGTCTTGGATCACGGGAGACGTTATTGACTTGATTTTTGGGTATACGTGGGCCAATACTTCTAATGAGCCATAAATTGGACGGAATCCCAAGGCTGCACAGAAAATAGTCCGAGAGGCTTCCACGACTGTCACATATTATTTTCTTTTTTCTTTTCTTTTCCGAAAACATTCTTCGAGAAACAACACATTTTAATCCATCCCATTTTTTGCAAGACTGCGACAGTAATATACCGAAACAAACTGCATCGTCCGTTCCCATGACCAAATCTCTCTTTCAGATTGCAACTTTACAGGATCCCAATCAACGGTAAAGCTAGATTGCGAGCAGTCTGTACCATTCTCTCTTATTTTGCCTTTCACGATCGAATATGGATGTCTGTATGGCTCTGGAACAGGCCACTGGGCCTTTCCTTTCGTTGGGAACAGTACAACCAAAACCAAAACAGTCTTAGCCAACATTAGTGGGTCGGGAGTTCTTCGTGTTTTATTTTCTAGTATTAGATTTAATAATTAAAAAAAAACATTCTCATGTAACCCAAAAGAAAACACCATGTATCATCATTTTCTTCCAACATTCTTGAAACATTCTTCCACTTTCTAAAAGCTTAGCTGGTTGCTTTATCTAACTGAAATCCAAACTACCTTTAGTGTATCGGAACCTCGTCATTGATTTGGTCCTCCCTTTTGTTACCATACGTCAACATCAACATCCACTTATTTCACCATCCTTTGCACATATCAACAAAACATCTCAACCCAATGTGAATGTTTCTGTAAAATATTGAACTTTTTCTTGCGTTACCACATCATTAATTCTCCCTTTTTCTTAATACTGAACTTGAGTTTAAAATTAACCATTTCAAGATATGTAAATTGCAGGTTGTGCAGGCTGATGCGGGATAAGGGATGCTTTAACAGGACTTAGATCAATGAGATTCATTGCTTCTAGTGCAATGGCAAGGCTGATACATCTTCGATGAGTAAATCCAAAACAATGATACAGAAAGAATGGACAATTCGTTTATCCGTGAGGGCAACAGCTGTGGGGATAAACTAGCCACATACGGCCTTCGTCTCCATGGATCTTCTAGCAGATCAAATGGGGATTGCCTCCAATGGAGAAGTGTAATGCATAATTCCTTGGGCTACAGACCCTCTTTTCTCAAAAAAAGAAGGAAAAAGAATGCTTGCATGCACAACAAGTAGCTCTCCTGCCCACTCTCAGTTGAAGGTCAGGCATCCGATAACCTGGGAGTGCATCTGACTGCGGCTATTGTATTAAAAGAAATAATAAACTTTGCAGGCATTTCATACATTCTGTACTTGAGGAAACCCAATGAACAACCCCGTCATCTGGGACCAAAATTGCTTTGTACAGCCAGCAAAGTGTTAAACATGATATAATTACAATTATGTACAATGCAGCCAACCTCCTTGCCGCCAAGCCCATGAAAGAGATCCATCAGCATTTAAATGTTGTCAAGATGGGGTACAATGAACAACCAAAAATCAAAAATCATGAACTACACAATCCAAGGTCAGTCATCGTCAGAAAGATATACCACCTCAGGGTTCATTACTCTCCCGTTCTGACTGGAACTAGAAAGAGGTTTGACCGTCATCCTGACACTTACGCCATCAGATACAGCTGCAGGCGGTGATTCGGATATCCTGTTTGTGGTGCATGCGGGTTGGACTGCACCTGTAGCATAACTGTTACTGAAATCGGGAGGCAATCCGACAGATGTCACTGTGGATCCTGTTCTTGGCCAAGGAAACGGAAAAGCCACTGGAACTCTAGGAGACGCCTCCATCTGCTGAGAGCTTCTTGGCAGCATAGGCTCTACTAATAATGGCTGAGATGGCACCCCATTTGAGGGTATGATAGGCCCCCTCAAGTTCAGGTTTGCTAATGATGCCTGAAGATTTAATGGCAGGGGGGCAAAACGGTACTCAGTAGGGATTGCTTCGGGGCCGTGAGCTACAGATATAGTTCCAGGTTGCTGGACGAGTGCCTGTGTTGAGGAAATACCTGAAGCAAGGACATTTAGATTTTTATTCGTTTGTACAATTGATGCAAGTGAAGAACATGGAAATACACGTAAAGTTCCTTTTAAAGAAATCATCCAGCTAACATCATCATTGTCCAGAAATCATATAACCAAAACAACAACAACAACTAAGCCTTTTCCCATACTAGACGGGGTCGGCTACATGGATTCTTTGTTTCCACAGATCTCAATCGTGTGTCATGTTAGAAGTTAACTCCCAATAAGCTAGATCATTCTTTATTGTTTCTTTCTAACACTTTTGTGGTCGTCCTCTGGCTCTTTTAATACTTTCCAAATTTAGTTTTTCATACCTTCTTAAAGGTTCTTCTTTTGATCTTCTTTCTATATGTCTAAAACATCTTAAACGATATTGTCTCATTTTATCCTCTATTGGTGCCACTCCTAATTTGTTTCTAATAACCTCATTATGTATACGGTATTTTCTTGTATGACCACTCATCAATCTCAACATCTTTATTTCTGTCACAGACATCTTTTGTACATGTTGATGATTAATTGCCCAAAACCATAAAACATGACAGGCCTAATTGTTGCTCTATAATATTTACCTTTTAAGTTTAATGGTATCTTCTTATCACAAAGAATACCTTATGCACCTCTCCATTTTAACCAACCAGCATTAATTCAATGTGTAACATCTCCATCAATTCTTCCATCACTCTGAAAAATTGACCCTAGGTATTTAAAACTTTCCTTTTGGGGATGCAATGTGTGCCAATTTTAATTTCTATGTCCTCTAAGGTAACCAAATGATCAAACTTACATTCCATATATTCTGTCTTTGTTCTACTAAGTCGGAGGCCTTTACTTTCTAATGTTTCTCTCCATAGTTCCAATTTTCTATTAACTTTTTCCATAGACTCCTCCACTAATACAATGTCATATGCAAATAACATACACCAAGGTACTTCATCTTGAATATGTTTTGTTAACTCATCAATCACCATTATAAATAAATATGGACTTAAAGTTGATCCTTGATGTAACCCAATATTAACTTCAAAGAAGTCTGTCGTTCCTTCATGAGTTCTCATACATATTTTTGCACCATCATACATATCTCTAATAAGGTTAATGTATGTCAATGGGATATCTCTTTTTTCCAAAGTTCTCCAAAGAACCTCCCTCGGTACCCTATCATAAGTTTTTTCTAGATCAATAAATATCATGTGAAGGTCTTTCTTTTTTGCTCTAAAATGTTCCATAAGACGTCTCAAAAGGTGAATCGCTTCAACAGTAGATCTGCCTAGAATTAATCCAAATTTGTTTTCTGTTGTACTTGATGCTTGTCTTAATCTAAGTTCGATAATTCTTTCCCACAATTTCATAGTATGGCTCATTAACTTGATACCTCGATAATTCGCACAATTTTGAATGTCTCTATTGTTCTTATATATGGGTATAAATGTACTTGCTCTCCATTCCTCGGGCATCTTTTGGTTTTTCCATATTTCATTAAATAGTCTTGTGAGCCAACTAATTCCTTTTTCTCCTAGTATTTTCCAAACTTCTATAGGAATATTATCTGGTCCTACCGATTTACCACCCTTCATATGTTTAAGAGCCTCTTTGACTTCATTCTTTTGAATACGTCGGTAGAAATTATGATTTATATACTTTTCTGATTTGGCTAACTCTCCTAAGCTAATACTAACATCTTTATTTTCATTAAAAAACTTATAAAAATAGTTTTTTCATCTATTTCTTATATCATCATTTGCCACTAGAATTTTTTCATCCTCGTCCTTGATGCATCTAACATAATTAAGATCTTTAGTTTTCTTACCTCTAACCCTAGCTTTCCTAAAAATATCTCTTTCACCCTCTTTTGAGTTGAGTTTTTTATATAAATCCTCCCAAATTTTAGCTTTTGCTTCACTCATGGCTTTTTTCGCTTCCTTCTTTGCTTTCTTATAAGCCTCTAAAGTTTCACTAGTTTTCTTAGCATAATGTAATTTGTAACATGCCCTCTTTGCCTTCATTTTATTTTGTACTACTTCACTCCACCACCAAGCTTCTTTTTGTGCCGGTACACCTCCCTTAGATACCCCTAATACATCTTTCGCCACTTTCCTAATATGTATAGCCATATTGTTCCACATATCACAGGGTGTGCTAACATAATTCCAAACATCTCTTTGAAGGACTTTCTGTTTAAATATATTTTCTTTCTCGCTTTTGAGGTTCCACCATTTAGTCTGAATAACTCGATGCACTCTTTTCTTCTTTGTCCATTTTTTTATTTGTAAATCCATAACTAAAAGTCGATGTTGGGTGGTTAAGCTTTCTCCTGGAATTACCTTATAATCTTTACAACACGCTCTATCTTTTTTTCTACAAATAAAGTAATCAATTTGTGTTTGTGATAAGCCACTCTTATAAGTAATTAAATGTTCATCTCGTTTTCTCAAGATTGTATTGACTATAAAGATATCAAATGCCATAGCAAAATTTAAAATCTCCCTACCTTCCTCATTTATATCCCCAAAACCAAAGTTTCCATGAATCCCTTGATATCCTAATGCCTCTTTACCGACATGTCCATTTAAGTCTCCTCCTAAACAAATCATCTCCCTTTGTGGAATCTTTTGAATCACCTTATCTAACTCTTCCCAAAAAGTTGTCTTTATACTATCTTCTAGTCCTACTTAGGGTGCATAAGCACAAACTATATTCAAAACCTCTACTCCTAACACTAATTTTTGCTTTTTCTCCAACCCATTTTGTCTCTTGTAAACATAGAATATGAATCTTTCTCCGAATCATATTATCTACCACCTCCATTAGCTTACCGGATAATGTTCCGATATTCCAAGAACCAATACGAATCTTATTATCTAGAACTAGCTTCTTTACCCCCCGCATCCATCCACTATGTCACACGGGTACGGAATACGGCAAATTTCAAAAATTTTGGGTCGGTGACACAGCTAGGGTACATAATATTATATATTATATATAATATTCAAGCTACAACAAGTGAGACATCAATTAACATAAGTATATGACAATAGAAAGTACACAACTTTATATTAAAGCAAAACACATAAATGGTAAACAACTACTAATTTCATCATAATACACAAATCAATCTTCAATATCTGGACCCATTTATCCAAAAAGACCCGAACTTCAAAATCGATACTAGATTTTGAAGCGTGAAATATTTACACAAAAGGAAGTGAAGAAGGTCCGCATTGAGATATTTTCCTATGTTCATTGGTGGAGTTTCATGGGAGATGATGGAAGACAAGCTGAAGGAGCATTTTGGAAACTATTGTGAGGTAACTCAAGTGGTCATCATGGGAGATAAGGTCACGAGTCGACTAAGAGGATTCGGTTTCATCATCTTCACGGATTACTCCCTCTTTGATCGGGTTCTACAAGATAAATACACCATAGACGGTATAACAGTGAGTTACAAAAAAATATTTTTTTTTCTATGCCGCACCGACACGATGTCGATGTTGGTGTCGCACCCATGTCGAGATCGACACTCCATCTCTTAGAAGTGTCTGTGTGACTTAGTCCGTCCATATTCAAAATGCGGAGACCCTCTCTGAAAATTATTCACTACATTCTAGCGACAATGCAGCGGGACTAACTTCTTTACCCACACCCGTCCATGATGTGGGAACCCTCTCTGCAATTGATTCACTACATTCGGGTGAAAATGTAGTGGCCCTTGCTTACTTATTACTGCATTCGAGCTATGCAGCACGTCACTAGGCGGGAACGCCCCAAAGCAATGCTCATAATTTTTGTAATCCATGTTATAAAAATCCAACGAAGTTTTACGCTGGTTGTCGGAAGCCTAACACAAATCATATAACCAAAACATAAAGAAAAACAAAAAGATACCCCAGAGCATTAGCTCAATGGCAAGGCACTTTGGCGCTGTTGCTGCTGGTGGGGAGCTCGACTCCCAGGATTTGCATGCATGGGGTGTGTGTGTTAGGCTTCAGCCTTCTCTTTTAACCAAAAAAAGAAAACATTAAAAAGGGGCTAGTTGATTGCCTCCCGTATGTTCTTGCGAATGTACACTACTTCAGAGAAAACTAAAAGCACAGATTGCACCTCTGATATCTGACCTTCCACTGCTCGCTTAAGATGCAGATAAAATGTACAAACAGAAGGGAACAACCACTAAGACATGAAAAGCACCAAATTTCTTAGCTATGCATGCAAATGTCGTGTGCAAAACCAGCATGAGAAGAGAAGGAACGTGAATATACCAAAGCCTTGACAAAAACCTGAATGCATACCTGAATGCAATATTCTGGGATCAAATGTCAGAAGCCTGAAAGCATCGGCAAGAAAGCGGTTAAGCACAACCTTGTTAATGTTATCCTCTATGTCCTTTTGAGACGACAACTGCCTTGCATCTAAATCCTGTAGAAGCATTGCATATTTTCTTTTGATCTCCTCGATTTCTTTATCACATTGTGCAGTAAGATGCAGCTTCTGGAAAAACCAACAATCGAAAAGAAATTCAAGAGTACATCTAAGAAGACCAAAAAGAGGAAAGAAGGTAATCCAGCACACAAACCTCTTCCTCGTACAATTTCCTTTTTTGCTCGTCTTCCTTCCGCAGTCTAAGTATTTCATGGTAAAGTGGGTCCACATAATTCATGGGGGTGCTACGTGAAGTTGAAGGAGCAGCCTGAACGCTTTGCAACCCAGGCTCCATAACAGTGCTTATGTACCTCAGGTTTTGTAAAGGCGCTGGTTCATTGACAACCAACGAGGGCAGCAGCTGTGGCTGCATACTAGACTCTGAGATAGGGAGACCCTGAACAATCTGCTGAGCTGATGAGTTAAAGGCATTGAGTGGTTGCTGTTCAGGAATTCTCTCGTGAGGAAGAGAATCAACTCCAGAAACAACATGGTCGCATTCTCTTGAAACTTCAACAAATGCAGACCATTCCACGGGATCAGTACAGGATACCTGAAGAACCTGCTCAGCTGATGATGGGAAAAGATCAACTGGTTCTGGGATTGATACTCTAGCTTGAGGAAGAACGTCTAACCCAGTAAATCCATCTTCAGGTTCTCTTGCAGCTTCCATTGAGCACACCTGAAAATTGCAATTCAACCACCAGGGCAAATCAGTGCAAAAAGAACACTCTATGCATCCTTAACATTTACGATTGAAGTACAAGTCAACAGCAGGACGGACTCAATATTGGATAAGCTGACAGAAGATAAGGTATGTACTATATTTTGGTTAGACAACTTGAAGGCCAAGTAGAGTCATATCCCTGCATTCACAAGCAGCAACGTGTGAAGATAGCATTCAACTCACCTGGTTGGGGCTAAGCTCTGGGCACTGTCTATCACCAATTTGAGAAGAACTAGTTTGTTGCAGTAAAGAATCATCTGCTAACGCATGCTCTTGAACACCAGAAAGCATCTCTGCACCCAAGGTCCTGCTCAAGACATTATCCACTTGATCCATGGCAGCGTCACAATTGGGCTCTGAATGAATAGCTGGCTCCATCAACTCGAAGGGTGCATCTACTTGTTTGTTCTGCTCAATCAATGAGCTTTGACTTTCAAAACCAAGGAAATATGGACCCTAAACATGTATGATTGAAGTACAAATCAACTGCATACACAAGCAGCAATACATCAAGAGAGCATTTAACTCACCAGGTTGCGGCTAAGCTCTGGGCACTGTCCAGCAGCAATTTGAGAAGAACTAGTTTCTTGCCGTAAAGAATCATCTGCTACAGCATGCTCTTCAACACCCAGGGTGCTGCTCAAGACATTAAGCACTTGATTCATAGCAGTATCACGATTGGGTTCTGCATGGATATCTGGTTCCATGGACTTTGTGGCTGCATCTACTTGCTCGTTCTGCTCAATTACAAAACCAAGATCAAATGACCTCCCATCCATTGATGTATTCTGATTCCTAAAAATCAACTCAGAAGAGCTCACTTCATGATTTGCTAATGAAGTTTCACTATTAGGAGCCCTTTCATTGACAACCTTACATAAGAACCCAGTCAAAACAGTAGGGACTGGATCCCTGATAGTGATGCCGGTAGGCTCTGCAAGCATAGCAGACTCCATGGACATGATCGTTGCATGTGCCTGCTCATTCTGCTCAGTCGAGGTTGCATTTGCAAACCCAAAATTTGGTGATGTCTCAATAACTCCCTGACCCACAGAAACATTCTGCTGCTCTCCCTGATCCACAGAAGCATTCTGCTGATCCAAAACCAGCCCAGAGTCAACGACCCTGTCATTGGCACCTTGTGCTGACAAAGTTTCAAGAACATTAGAAGACCCTCCATTGTCTGAGTCCAACTCACATGACATTGATTGGTCGTCTTCTAGTGGATTTGATGATGGCATGGATATAACACCTTTGCTGGAATCCTGTTGAGGTATATTTTGAAGTGCTCCGTCAGCCAACTTTTGAACTTCAGTTAGCAGGTCTTTCTGGAAAGGTATATCTGGCAGAGGAAGTGCAAAATATGGTCCCACAGGTCTTCCAGCATTTGCCTCCCCCAACCAGTATGAATAAGTGTTATCCTCTCTCTCCTGCAATTCCTTATGTCTATCCAAAAGGAACCTTTGACAGGTCTTCATTCTCTCACGGAGCCTAGCCCTTCTATCAACAAAATCCTGTCTCAGATCCTTCAGCTTCTCTGCTAGCACGGACAAATCATTTTGGTATTCCTTCAAAACATTAGCATGATGCTTTTCGTATTCTTCTGTCATTTTTGCTGCCTCCATATCCCCGAATTCTTTAAAATCAAAGAGTACCTCTTTCTGTTTCCAAAGAATATACTTCAATCTTTTCTTCTTTGTAGAGAGGAGACTGCTCAGTACTTGAACAATTGTTTCGTTCTGCCCAGTCCCATCCCCATGGGGAAAAGCAGACTGCTGCTCAACATCCACACTTACTTTTTCACTTCTAGAAACACGCACCTGATCTTTGCTCCCAAGATGTTGCTCAATGGTCATATCATACAATGTCTCTCCTACGAGTTCTTCCACTTCCTCATGAACTGCACTGTTTTCATGAGCGTGATCATGGTTATCTGTTTCATTTTGGTCAAGAGAACTTGACTCACTTAAAGCTACCAATGGGATGGCTCTACTTGAAATCTCCTTTCTCAGATATGGACGAAGTAGAAGCAACTTCTTATACACAGATTTGACCTCAGCTTTTGTGCACGTAAAATGCAAATGTTGTTTAACAAGCACAATGGAGGCTTTACGATTGATTTCATGTTTTAACATGGAAGCTGCAGTCCAACACTGTAAATTCCCGCAAACAAATGAGTATTGCTACTAGTTAATATCAAAGTATTTCAGAGAACAATAAGAAGTGAAGAGCACATTATCTGTTAGAAACAAGCAGCAACGTCACTTCAAAAGTTCACTTGGGGAAGCAGGATACGTTTTGCTGAACGGTTCTATACTATCAAAGATACAACATTGCTCAACCAAGTTTCACATAAAACTTCCCGTAAGATAACAAAACATTGTGGCATGGCTGTCACAAAGAAACAGGTGCTACATTATTGGGTAGACAGATAGGTCCTACAAAAAGTCCTATAGCAATAGAGTCATGACTTCAGATATCAAGAAATGTGTAGACTTTAACGGTCAAAAGTGTAGCTTCTCAAAAAGATTTTCAAATGAATCACCCACAAAGATCTGATTAAGGGAATCTTGGGATGAGAACTCAAGAAACAACTGAGAAAGACAAACTTTTAGGCTAAGAATATGTTTAGGAATTTACTGACAGCTTTTACTGTCATCTTTTATGCTAGAGAAAGCATTACATTTTAAAGTCAAACAATAACCAGAGAATTTCAGTTAAAGATTTAAAATCATGTTGCTTCCATTTTTCCAGTCAAACACACACTAAATAGCCACTCGAGAGGGAACATTGAAAAGCAGAATCTCATAGTCCAAATTTGGCGACATCTTGAATGCAGAAACATAGGAGAAAATCTCTGACCAATGTAAACTGAAACCCTTACAGTCCCAACCAGATTGTAAAACAAGATGTACCCCAGTAAGCAGCATCTATACCTGCTAGTAATAACTCAAGTAAATCAAATAAATCTTGCTGCGTTCTTAATGAACTCACGTCCTTAAAACCCCTGTATTTTGCTGCTCCCATTTTGCAATTATTTTTACCTAACTGTATTGGGGTGACACAAGATGCTGAAAAGAAGCAATCAAACTATATGTTGTGTCACCCCTTGCGTACAGCTTGTTAATATATGTAAGTGTGCACATTACAATATTAAAATATCTTCCAGACATTAAGAGAAAGGTAAATGCATGGTATACCGGCAAAAAACACCACGCTACATGGAGGCTTCCAACAAAACCTACAACGTTTTATGAAATTTTACCATGAAACATTCCAATAACAGTGCCTGAATATCGTATAATAAGCTCAACACCATCATTAGTGTGACAGCTTCACACCCTTAAATTATAATAAACAATGTTAATTATAAGATCCCTTAATGAATCAACAATAAGACAAAACCAAATAATCTCAGAATATTATGTTTCAATCACTGACTAAAGCCAGTGACATTTGAAACAAGAAAGGGACTAAGATAATATATGTGATGATTACAACAAGTAAGTCTTTTCCCATACTAGATGGGGTTAACTACATGGATTCTTTGTTTCCAAAGAGCTCAATCATGTGTCATGCTAACAATTAACTCAACATATGTTAGATCATTCTTTATTGTTTTCTTCCAACACTTTTGTGGTCTTCCTCTTTTCTTTTAACATTTTCACAATCTAGTTTGTTTCTTGTACCTTCTTACCGAAACTTCCTTCAATCATCTTTCTATGTATCCAAACCATCTTAAACAATTTTCTCTCATTTTGTCATATATTGGTACCACTCACAGTTTGTTTCTAATAACCTCATTACGAATATGGTCTTTCCCTGTGTAACCACTCATCCATCTTAGTTTCTGCCATGGACATCTTTTATACATTTTGATAATTAACTCTGCCCAACCCTCTCAAAAATTGATCCTAAGTATTTAAAATTTTCCTTACAAGGAATATAGTATGTGTCAATTTTAATTATATTTGTGATGATTAACATTGTATATTCTTAAAATAATATTTGCGAACATACTTTTGTGTGATAACCAACTATTCCAATCTGTGATGATAAACATCAGCTTTTGTCATCATATGATAATATTTTATATACAAATATACTTACATATATACATACACACCTAGAGAAATACATGCAAATATATATATATCGAAATCCATAAACACATACAAACATACTTACATACATATCTATGTATGTATATATATATATATATATATATATATATATATATATATATGCATATGCTTGTAACCTCCTGTGACAACTCTTGAAGAATATGAATATCTGTTGTTTTTAATGTTAGTTTTAGTATTTTTGATGTTCTAGGTATTATTGTAATTGCCCGTAGCACTAAGGGTATTTTGGTACTTTTGTGTTTAACAACCTATTATATAATGGCTGGACTTTTTGTATTAGGGTTAAGAGATTGAAATTAAGAAAGAGAGAGAGGGGGCGGCCTCCATTGGAGGGTCTGCCCCCCTCTAATCTACACATTTTCTCTTCACTTGTTCTTCTCGTTTGTGATATTCGATCTCTGATGCACGTTACCACGTTTTCCAACAACAACATCACTGCTCTCAGCACCACCCCAATCCACAAACTCCAACCCCTATGCCGTTAAAATTTATTATGTTCAACATAATGGTACCTTGATTCACACTGATGGATCTGTTTTTTATTCTTTAAAACCTTGACTTTCTTTTGTTTTACAAAAATTTAGATTTAGCAAAATTTGTATCCCTTGATGAGAGACTTCTGCATCAAACTGACTTGATACATGTACTTATTGAAAGAACGAGCTAATCAACATAGCAGGGACATGACCAGAGGGAAAAATCAGGTTAATCCAAGGACAGGGACCCCCTTAGTTGTAAATGAAACAGAAAACAACACATTTTACTATCAATCACTAAACCCAAGAGGGAAAATATGCCAAGTGATCCCAATACGAAGAATATGAGAACACCGCTCTTGGAAAGTAAAAGGTGGAGAAAAGGAAATGTTAAAGTAAAGAATTAACAAAAGCTAACCAAGGACATTTGGAAGGCTTGCAGAATACTTTCTGGCTCCCTGGGGACCTGATGATTCTTCATCACATATTCTAGAGAGATTGCAGCAACATCCATGACTTCTTTCTGCAGAGGTAATGATCTTTGAGAATCCATCCCAGAATCAAGGAGCAAATGAAATTTGTCACAGATTAACAAGAATCTCCATGTACCAGAGCAACTAAATAAATCCTACTAACAGGCTTATTATTTTCATATGTGCATCTAAAAATGGCATCCACAACTTCTAGGTCGTTAAAACACATAAAATATTCCAACCATATATGGAAGAGGGGGAAGAGGAACTAAACTGGGAATTGCAAAGTCCCACAAAGCTTTAAAAGCTGTGGCTTCAGGCAATCATGAAGTCTCTGTTGCACAACTCCTGTCTGTCCACCATCCTCTGAATGAAAACCGTCTATATTTAAGGCTTCTGGAACATGATCCTTTCTTGGGATGATGGAGGCAGATTCTCTTCCATTTTGATTTGTAAGTGGTCCACCTGCAGAGCATGCATGCAAAAGCAAATCCTTCAATACAACCAAAATAAGAAACTTTGAGCTAAAAATGATGGATGTAAAGAGACCTACTATCCTACAATAAGTAAACAGCCTGTTAAAATAAAGCTCAAGCAGCTAAAGTTGATGCAAATGTTGTCATATGAATCAAGCATTAACCTGTTCCCATCACATCTGTAGCACACTTTTTGGAAGCAGAAGGTGAATCATTAAAAGCGTTCTTAGGCTGAACAGTGGTTGTACAGGTACTTGCACTTCCATTGCTGGCGAACACCTTCCTGTACGCCTTTCCTGTACCACACATCTGTGGGACAGAAGAAACAGACTTCCCACTATAGCCCACTTTCGTCTGCTTTTTGGTGTCTCTGGACACACCTTGAGGTGTCTTTGATGACCCTTTAAAGTCCAAGGTGTTTCTCCGCTGCCTCTGAACCTCAACGTGCTTCAAATTGAACCTCTCTAGCAATTTTTTCCAATAAAGAGAAGGTTGGTCTACATTGGTCAGTTCTACTCGTGCTTCACCAACTAGTAATGTCAGCTTAGAATAGAGGGAGTCATTCTGTATAACTTTGCAGATGACTGAATTACTACACTGGTATTCGGTATCAGTTGCAATGGGCAACAAAGTCTCCATTTCCTGGAGAACTGCTTCCAGCAGGTTTCGCTCATCAGAAAGTATAGAACCAGCACATGGGACAATATGATTTTTAAGCTCATCATGTTTCTTTTTAAGCTCATCAAGCTTCTCGAATAGATAAGCAGAACCCCACATTAGCAACCTATGACGAATGTTAGGGCTCACATTCTTTAAATTATTATCAAGGACTGTTTCTTTCGTAGACAAAATGAGAACTTTCTCTTCAATTGTATATGGGGAATACAAGCGGAATACTGCTGGATGCTCAATCTGGGAGTCAATGCTTATTTTGTGCAAGGCTCTCACATCATTAGATGGATCCCAATCACTATCAAATATAATAATAGTGTCAACAGATGAGAGCTTAATGCTTGGAAGACATGCTCGATTCTCCAACAGAAACACAAAGCAACCCCTCTCCTTGTCATTGAACATGTTAAGGGCAGATTGCTTTTTTGATGCAAGCAAGCCACTATCAACACGTTCATAGGAATCAGCTCCAAATCTCTGGCGAAGATAGTCATCCAAAATATCACCAATTGAGAGTGGTCCAGACCCGCCAATTAACTGTTACATGAAACCGATTCAACAAGATGATACCAAAAAGAATGTGTAGAGCATAGTCTTACAAAAGCGATTTCTTGCACAAGATGAGCTTCAAACATCAAACATTCATTACTAGGATCAAGTACAAAGAATTATATGGGTACAAAGAATAAGTAGCCACTTGTTGACTCGGAGAAAAACTCATGACTGACCTACTGAACTCAGGCAACTTGCTAGTCATTAAAAACATAAACTATATCACATACAAAAGGAGTTCAGAGATCAAACAAAGCATTCCTGTTATCATACACAAAACATTTCCTTGAGTTTATAGCATATGTGGCCAGCTTGGTGACTTGAAGAGAAACTCATAAATCAGTGCCACAACTCAGAGGACTACCAATTTCTATTTGTATATGTTAGAAAGATGACTATAAATGTCAACGTCCTCCAGCTAATAAATTGGTACATATTCATCAAAAACTAACCAATCCTTCTTCAATAGTACAGTTGTCATCAGACCTGTCTTGTGCCATACCTGCATTTAAATCCAAAACCAAAATTGATTTTTTTCCGATAAGTAACAGAAGATCATGTCTTATGGTTTTCTTGCCAGTTTGGGTCTACTCAAACTCTCTCGTGCTGCAGATCCTCCAACTTCTCGAATCATTCAACTGGAGCCTTATTTGAGTTTCTCTCCACATGTCTGAACCATCATAATCATGTCTCCCTTTATCTTCTACTCGTACCACATTAATTTTTCTCTCAAATAGTTTCATTAAAAGTTTAGTATTTACTAGGACAACCACATGCACATCAACAATTTCATTTCTGTGGAGACTTCTGCACATGCTTATCATTGGTGGCACCATAACCTGGTCTTACTGAAACAGTTGAGAAACAAATACTATCACAAATTCACAAAAGAAACAAATTGGAAAGCGTGAATACCATCTGACCTACAACATTTTTGCCACCACAAGCATAAGAAACACAAAGGCAGAAAAAGGTTCGTAACCACATCCCGTCACCCAGACATGGTCTCCAAAATGCCATCATCAAAGAGCTTAAGATTATGTGAAAACAAAAGCTACGTATAATAAGACACAGATTCACTTCAACCTTTGATAAGAGAAGCTCGACACAGGGTATCTCAACAGCATTCATGTCCAGTTATTAGACACAGACATCACATGTTATACACTCATCTACAAGTAATGCAATGTTCTTCGTTGACTTTGTATAAGCTTTTATGTGCCAAAAACCTTCCACTTCAACAAAAGGAAACTTTGAAAGGAAGGAATAAAACATTGTGCATCAGAAGATGCACCAAAGCCGATGGCTACTGTCACAATCTATATATCATAGGTCAAGAAGTGAAATTGTTCAGAAGTTAATGCAGTGTGGAACAACATCCAAAACCGCAACTTCATATCCAAACCAGCAGTCATGCCTGTAAATAAGTGTTGATGATCAAAGGTTGCCTGTAAATAAGTGTTGATGATCAAAGGTTGATGCTCACGATGCAACTTCGACAAATCGCCAAGATTCCAAAGTCACCCAAGTATGGACGCCAAACTTCAAATATAGCAAACAAGAGAGTAGAAGCAAACCAAACACAAGCCAAAAGTTGTACGATGACAGCATGATATTATTCATGATGGACTGAGGTATTTATAGGGGAAGTGATACAAGGTGTTTGTAAAGAAAACAGAAGAAAACAGATGGCTGTTGTGCTGTGCATAGCACTGTATAACATAACGGCTATTAACTAGCTATTGGAGGCCAGCTGCCTCCAACGGCTAGTTGACTGGCCCCTAGTGGCCTGGGCCAATCCTATTACAATTAACAATGCCATCAAATGATTATATAAATCCACCTCCTAGTTCATAAGCTGCATATGTGCAGTCAAAGTAACTTGTAGGCACCTTACATGTTTATCCTCTCAAAAGACACAATCAACACTTCAACCCAAAAAAGTATTCTCGCAACCTTTCATGTGTGTGAACATAATTTGTGTCAACGTAGAATCATATTATGATCCCATGAGAAACTATTGTTAGAAAACAGGGCCACTCGAGCCCGGCCTGGCAGGCCCTAGCCCACTCGCCGTCTGGACCAGGGCCACTAGCCGTTGGGGGCTAGCTGCAACCAGCCCCCCTTCTTCTTCTCTCTTATGTCTGCCTTTTTAGGCTAATTAATAAACATTATTTATTCAAGTTTGCTTTGTGTTCAATATCTTGTTCGTATGCGCTTGTTGCTCTCGACTATAGCATTTTCTAAGGCTTCATGATAATTACATTGTGGTGCTATTCATTCATCAATCTTCCGCAACTATATTGAAGCATCGTATTCACTACATGGTATCAGAGCCATTCTGCGATCGTGGGACATTGTGGTGCTATTCATTCATCAATCTTCCGCAACTATATTGAAGCATCGTATTCATTACATGGTATCAGAGCCATTCTGCGATCGTGAGAATATTGTTCATCGCCTCGGAAAGCATGTCGATCATATTTTATAAGTTTACCTCTTTAACTTCTTTCTCCTTCAAATATGGATGATAAATAAGGATTCAACTTTCGTCTAAAACCCTCGAACTATAAGACATGGGCCCAATTTATGAAAAATTATTTATATTTCAAAAAATTATGAGGCTATATAAGTGGTTCGAAGGTAGAACCCTCTATCAATGTCACACTTAAACAAAAAGAGGAATATGAAGGAGGTCATAGAACAATCCTATGAGTGCTCATGAATAATGTAAATGAGCATACTATGGACACTTTGACCGACACCAACGCTAAAGAAGCATGACAATATTTGAAAAAATCCGATGTTCAAAGCGATGTGGCTCATAGGATGGCATTAAGAGACAAATTGGTCTCACTTAACCAAAGAGATAAAGGGGTAAACGAATTTTTTAGGGAATACTCCAATGTTTGGATTCTTTGGAATCAATTATATGGTTAGAAAAAGAAATGTACACAATGTCTTAGTGAGAGACAATGTGAAGATAATGAGAATTTTGCATACCAATTTCTAAGAAGTCTTCGGGAATAATTTGAAGGGATAAGATCATCGCTCATTCATAGAAAACCTTTTCCTACAAAAAAAGAGATTATTACCGATCTTCAAATGACGAAAACAAGAATGAATGAAACAAGACTTCAAAGAGACACCGCCTTGGCCGCATCAAAACCCGGAGCAAATATTAAGGCTTAGCGACCTCATTTCAAAAGTGAAGAAGGAAGAAAAGACATTATTTGCCATCATTGTGGAGAAGTCGGGCATATAAGACCAAATTGTCCTAAATTGAAAAAGAATGTAGCCTTAGTAGAAGAACATATTTCATCTTCCATCCTTACACTTAACAAAAATTGAAGCAACTTGAAGCCCAAATGAAGGAGAAAGCAATAGTTGGTGTGGCTTGCTCTTCTTCAACAAAGGAAATTCAAGGTATGATCTTTAAAATAGTTGGTTTCTTGATTTGGGTGCTTCGTTTCATATGACTTTAATGAACATATTTTAAAATCATGTGTTCAAAAAAACCCTTATCATGTGTTTATACTGTGGATGGGACACAATTAAATGTTGATAAAGTTGGTGACTTGCAAAACAAAAATTTCAAAGTTTCCAAAATTAGTGTTGTTCCAAAATTAAATTTGAACTTACTTTCTGTATCCCAAATTTTGGATAAAAATTGTGTTATAACCTTTTTATCCACAGGATGTATTGTACAGGGTCGCCTCTCGAAGAAGGTGATTGGACGTGGCCATAGACAGAGCAGACTTTACATTATGGACTATTTGCATAGTATAGGATATGTAAATGTTTTGACAAATTATGCTCTTTTATGGCACAAGAGACTAGGACATCTTAATGCTCAAAAATCATATGTAAATGTTTCTTAATGCTCTTTTAAGGAATCATTTTTTTTGCAAAAATTGTGTTCTCGGTAAAATACATCTTCCATTTCCAAACAAAACACATGTTACAACAAAACCCTTCGAAATAATTCATTCGGATGTATGGGATCTGGTATCCGTTTTGTCTAAAGGAGGCATTTCCTATTATGTCATTTTTGTAGATGACTTTACTAGGTATACATGGGTATATCTTTTAAAAGCAAAATACGATGTCTTTCACAATTTTGTTACTTTTATAATCTTGTAAAAAATCAATTTCAGGAGGAGAGTTTATGTCAAAGGATTTTAAAAACCATCTCAAAACGTGTGGAATTATACATCAAACTTCTTGCTCTAATACTCCTAAACAAAATGGTATTTCCGAATGTAAGCATAAACATATTTTGGAAACTACAAGAACTTTACTTTTATCAAGTGGTATTCCTAAAAATTTCTGGGCAGAAGCTATTATGACTGCAGTCTATTTAATTAATTGGATGCCCTCTTCGGTTTTACAAAATATGTCTCCTATAGAAAAACTCTTTAAAGTTTCTCCCAACTATTTTAGATTGCGTGTTTTCGGATGTAAATGTTTTGTTTATACTGACAAAGATGATAAATTATCATCTTGGGCCATAGAATGTGTCTTTATAGCATATGGAATAACCAAAAAGGAATATAGGTGTTATTATTGTAAAAATGATAAGTTTTATGTATCACGAGATGTTAGGTTTTTTGAAAATTAATATGTTTTTAAAAGCATTGATGATGATAGTTCTCTTAATGACTCCTATTACTTCTCGAATGATATTTTAGGTGAAGAGGTAATTCATGAAGAAAATTATCTTAATGAACATATGATTACTAGACACTCTATTACACCTTTTGATCAACATTACAATAGAAGATTTGTGTCTATTCCTAGAAGGTCAAACCGTGATTCTAGGCCTCCTGAAAGATTTGTCTCATATGATAGTTTTTCACGACATAGAGCTTTAGTAACAAATATTTCAGCTATAAAGGAACCATAAATATTTCAGCTATAAAGGAACCTAGAACCTTTAAAGAAGCCCAATTATCATAAGAATAGACTCAGGCAATGAACGAAGAGTTTGATGCTTTATTTAGATCCCAAACCTAGGATAGTCACTAGACCATCAAACAAAAAGACTATAGGTTGTAGGTGGGTTTATAAAATCAAGACTAATGGTGATGACTCATTAGATCGTTATAAAGCTAAATTGGTTGCCAAGGGTTATTTACAAGAATATGGAATTGATTATGAAGAGACCTATGCTCCTGTAGCTAGAATGACAACTGTTAGAACACTTATAGCTGTATGTGCAATTCATCATTGGAATATCTATAAGTTAGACGTTAAAAATGTTTTTTTGAATGGTTGGTTAAAGGAAGAAGTATATATGGAGCCTTCTCCTGGTCTCAATCTTCCTAGAAACCAAGTTTTAAAGCTCAAAAGAGATCGTGATAATCCGGGTATCCAACAAATCCTCTGTCAGAGACTTATTTATAAGAAAATCCTCTGCAGGTATTCTTATTCTTTTGCTCTACGTCGATGATATGATTATTACAGGTAGTAATAACACAAGTATCCAACAAATCAAGCAAGAGCTTGGTAATATGTTTGAAATGAAGGATCTTGGTCAACTTTCCTATTTTCTTGGCATTGAGGTAACTCGTGATGATAGAGGTTTCTTTTTATCACAAACTAAGTTTATTAATGATGTTATTCTTAGATCAGGTATTACAGATGACAAAGTTGTTGAGACACCTGAAATAATCAACCAAAAGATGTGTCTAGTTGATGGTGAACTTCTGCGTGATCCCACACCTTATAGACAGATGGTTGGAGCACTCACCTACCTTACCATAACATGGTCTGATATTGTTCATGTCGTTCATTCTGTAAGTCAGTTTCAGCAAGCACCCACCTCAATGCATATGAGTATTGTTATGAGGATTGTTCGTTATATTCAACAAATCTCAACTAAAGGAGTATTTCTATCCTTTTCATCGTTATCTCAATTGCTCGCATATACTGATGTTGATTAGGGTGGTGATGTAAATGACAGGCACTCTACTACCGGCTACTACATATTTCTTGGTGAGTCACTCATCTCATGGAGATGCAAGAAACAATAAAAGGTCTCTTTCGTCCACCGAAACCGAGTATCGTGCAATGGCCAACACTACTACAGAACTAACTTGGTTGCGACGACTACTTCAGGACTTGGGCATACAATTGGAAGCTCCTCCAATCATGTTCTATGACACCAAAAGTGCTATGTATATAGTCAACCATACCTTTCATGAGCGCACAAAGAACATACAAATGGATTGTCACTATGTTCGTGAAGAGCATCTCTAAGGCAATTTGATATTACAGTTTGTAAAATCAAAATATCAACTTGCAGATGTGTTCACCAAGTCCTTACATGCTCCTCAGTTTCAATCTTTAATTGGCAAACTTCAGGTCATGGAGTAGTCAGTTTGAGGGGGGTTGTTAGAAAACAAGGTCACTCGGGCCAGGCCCTACCAGGCCCTAACAGGCCCTGGCCCACTGGCCAGGCCACTAGCCATTGGGGGCCCAAGCTCCCAACGGCTAGTGATATAGCCATTGAGGGCTGGCTGCAGCGAGCCTCCCTTCTTCTTCTCTCTTATGTCTCCCTTCTCTCTTACGTCTCCCTCTTCTCTATAAATATGCCTAAAACCTCTTTGTAAAGATTAAGATTTTTGTGGCTAATTAATAAAAATTATTTATTCAAGTTTGCTTTGTGTTCATTATCTTGTTCGTATGCACTTGTTGCTCTCGGCTATAGCCTTTTCTAAGGCTTCGTGATAATTACATTGTGCTGTTATTCATTCATCAATCTTCCACAACTATATTGAAGCATCGTCTTCATTACAACTAAATCCTAGAAAACCTCATTATGATATTTACCAACAGAATAACTGAGGATGCCCAATAGAGAGAAACAACAAGATTCTAGAAACTAGAAAGTTAATATGAAGATATTGAGTATGAATCTGCAAGTACAAGTCAATTTGAAGTTATGCAGGCATGCATCAGCCACGACCCAATGGGTTCCCAAAGGACATACCCACCGTATTCCTGAGAGGTACTTCCAATTCCACCCCTACCTCCTAGGAATGTACATGCATTAACGACCAGAGGAGGGAGGGAGAAGAGAGAGAACCAAACAGTGTGATGCTGCAAACAAGAGTCACCTGCCTGGAAAAGTATCAGCACCCTTAGGGCTCTCCTCTTAATCTCCACAAGAATTGTGTCGAGAAGCTGTAGCTTTCCACTAGCTCTTACTCCAATGTCTAAAAATCCAGTTTCAAGAACGCCTTTCGTAAGCGAACTCTGCAAAGACTCATCTACAAGATAGGGATGATCGCAACACTGCAAATGAACGTTTCTATCAGGAGGCAAACTCCGGAATCCATAGTACTCAAATGAGAGAACTGAGCAGCAACCATGAAATGCCAAATACAAACATGATATCATAGAACAAAAGAATATTTGAGTTAACGTCGGTCCAACCTTCTTTAACAAAAGAAGAATGTTGAGCAGAGCGTCACAAGGATCAGACTTTGCATAAAGAGCAATGGAATTTGAAACCAAGATACTACGATATTGCTCAAGTTGGACATCAGAAAGCAATGCAGGAACCCAATGTTCTCTAAACTTTGAGGAGGTTGACTCGTGCTTGAAGGCAATCTTGCTCAGGAACTTCTCTTTCAACATCACTAATTCCTCACTGTTGTTATCATCATATGATGAACTGATGCAATTATAATCGTCCGTGGCATCAATGAAGGAAAGGACATTGAGGTATTCCGCTATACTATCCTGGAACAAACCCCAGTCAACAATATTAGCAGGCCAGGAACAGCAGTATGTGATAAAGATTCATGAAAGAAGTACGTTCAAAGAACAAAATACCTTGATTTGCCCGCTGAATATAAGAAGGCGAAAATCAGTATTCAGCCTCTTAATTTTCTCAAAATGCTTTGACACCCTTAAACTATGGCATTCATCAACAATAACAGACTCCCACCCAATGCATTCAAAAGATTCTATGTCCTGCACACCGTCAACATCACTAAGCACAAAGGAACTAACACAGGAATTACAAATGATTTGCTATGATACATACAGGCACACACAGAGAGAATGCCTTAATATGAGATAGACAAATTATATAATATATTCATGCATACATATATACATACTAACCCTTGCATGGCCGGTCCCAAGCCCGGATAAAGGAGGAGGGTTGTGTTAGGCTTCCGACAGCCAGCGTAAAACTTTGTTGGACTTACCATGGATTTTATAAAAAAACAAAGAATCCATGTACACAACCCCATCTAGTACGGGAAAAGGCTTAGTTGTAGTAGTATACATATATACATATGTACATGCATGCACACATACATAAACAAATATTCGAAAACAGGGGGAGAGAATGCATTGAAGCCCTTATTTCCAATAGAATGGCTTTTAAACAGAATTTGACACCAACTAACATTTTTTTGTGTATCTAAATGCAAGTATGACCAACACACAGCAGAAGTGGCAACTAACAGTTCATATAGTCAACCCCACCTAATTGTTAATTGTAACAGGACTGGCCCAGGCCACTAGGGCCTGGGGCCAGTCAACTAGCCGTTGGAGGCAGCTAGTTAATAGCTGTTGGATTGTGCTGTGCACAGCAGCCAGCCTTAAAGGCTGGCTTTTTCCTTCATTTCTCCTTCTAAATATTGTATCTCTTCCCTATAAATAAAATTATGCTATCATTGCACATCTTTCATTTGGTGTTTGACTTGCTTCCGCATTCGAGTTGGGATATCTGTGTGTGACATCTATATTTAGATGATTTGATTTCTTGGCGCTTTGATAAATTGGTTCGTGGACGTTCCAACCTTTGATTATCGGCTATAATTTCCATGGTATCAGAGCCTCGGATTGAAGAAATCGAGCGCATTGAGAAGTGTGCCACGAGTGCAAATTTCGAGAAATCGTAACAAAATTGAGGTTAGTCTAAATCTTTTGATTTTGCGTGAAATGGAAAACAAAAATAAGACATTTAGATGTATCATTGACCCAAAATGCTATCAAAGTTAGGCAAGGACCATGAAAAAAATATTTTTTATCAAAAGATTTTTGGGATTACATTGATGGAACCATAAAAGAACCGATTTTGAATATTGATGGCTTGAATGATGATGAGATTGTTAAAGCTCATGAAAAATATAAGCAAAACTTAAAATCATGAGAAAAAATGAATGCAAAAATTATTTCAATTATTTGTCAAAATGTAGATGAAAAGATTAGAAACAGAATTAGTTCTTTTAAAAATGCATTTGAAACTTAGGAATATTTGAAAAAACTTCATTCTCAAGATGATTTTGTTTTTCAAATCGATTTGATAGAAAGAATGATAATGCTTAAAAAGGAAATTTAAGCATTAGAGACTATCATAATGAGTTTTTGGAATTATGGACACAACATAGGAGCTTTGATAAATTTGAGAAACTTCAAAAATCAGAAGAATTTCAAGAGTTTTTGGACAATCAATATTTCTTTTTGTTCATACGTGGGTTAAGAGATGAATTCGAAAATATTAGATCAAATTTAATACATAGAAAACTTAGACCTAGAGGAGACTCGTTCTTAGCCGACCTTGTTATGGAGGAAACAAGGTTGAAAATTATTAATGTTGTAAAAGAAGTCGTTCTTGCCGCCTCCAAACCGAGAGCCAACATGAAGATATACAAGCCTCCGCATGCAAAAAATGAAGGATCAAAGACGTGGCCAGTCAAGGACAATGTTTGTCATTATTGCAAGGAAAGTGGGCATATCAAAACCACTTTTCCTCTTCTTCGAAAAAAGTTTGAAAATGTGAGAGCTGTGGAAGAAAAAGGAGTCTTTTCCAACAACATTAAGGCATACATAGAAGAAATGTTTAAGGAAAAAGCAAACATCTCCGAGAACGCTCTCTCCATCTCTGAAGGTATGTCTTGGTTTTTAGATTCAGGTGCCCGTTTTCATATGACTCATTGTGAAAATTCGTTGAATGGATCTCATAATACCGTTCGAAAACATGTGTTTATGACCGATGGTACAAAACTTCAAATTAAGAAAATATGAAATTTCAAAAAAGAAAATTTTAAAATTCAAAATATAAGTTTTATATCTAAACTTAATTTGAACATACTTTCGATTGCTCAAATTTGTGATAATGATTATATAGTCACTTTCTCATCTAAACATTGTGTGGTGCTGGATCACCTATCGAAGAAGGTCATTGGTCAAGGCCATAGAGAAAGTGGACTATACAAAATGGATTATCTTGTTATGCCAAATTTTGAGTCTTGTAATGTAGCCCAAGATGCTACTCTTTGGCATAAAAGACTTGGACATTTAGATTTATACAAAATTATGAAACATTCCCTTAATGAAAAAGATTAAAGAATAAAAGTTTGAATGTAAAGAGTTTATTCTTGGGAAGATTGCATCATCTCCCTTTTGAAGAAAGAAACTATAAAACGAACAAAGCTTTTGATTTAATACATTCGGATGTTTGGGGCCCTACGCCCGTTGTTTCTAAGAAAGGAGTTCAATACTATGTGATATTTGTATATGACTTTACTTGTTTTACTTGGATATATAAATCGAAAGTATTTGAGAAATTTGTAATCTTTTGCAACATCATCAAAAATCAATTTGGAGCCACCATTAAGATTTTTAGATCAGATTCAGGAGGGGAATACATGTCAAATGAATTTCAAAAATTTATTTAAACAAATGGGATTTTTTATCAAAAATCATGCACTAAAACTCCTCAACAAAATGGTTTGACTGAAAGGAAACAAACACATTATAGAAATATGTCGAACTATATTAATTGCCAGTAATCTTCTTAAATTTTTAATTTTTATGGGCAGAAGCTACTCTTACTGCAATTTATCTTATAAATAGAATGCCTTTATCCAATCTTGAAAATATTTCACCTTTTGAAAAATTATATAATATTTCTCCTTATTACGAAAGACTTAGAGTTTTTGGATGTAGATGTTTTGTTTATACAGATAAAAATGATAAAATGTCTCCTAGGACTACTCAATGTGTATTTCTTAGTTATGGCATAAACAAGAAGAGTTACTGGTGTTTTGATCCGGTTGATAATAAATTGTATGTTTCTAAACAAATAAACAAACAAACAACAACTAAGCCTTTTCCCATACTAGACGCGGTCGGCTACATGGATTCTTTGTTTCCACAGATCCCTATCGTGTGCCATGTTAGCAGTTAACTCACAATAAGCTAGATCATTCTTTATTTTTTATTTCCAACACATTTGTGGTCGTCCTCTGCCTCTTTTAATACTTTCCAAATTTAGTTTTTCTAACCTTCTTAAAGGTTCTTCTTTTGATCTTCTTTCTATCTATGCAAACCATCTTAAACGATATTCTCTCATTTTATCCTCTATTGGTGCCACTCCTAATTTGTTTCTAATAACCTCATTATGTATATGATCTTTTCTTCTATGACCACTCATCCATCTCAACATCTTCATTTCTGTCACGGACATCTTTTGTACATGTTGATGATTAACTGCCCAACACTCAGAACCATAAAACATGGCAAGCCTAGTTGCTGCTCTATAATATTTACCTTTTCACTTTAATGGTATCTTCTTATCACAAAGAATACCTGATGCTCCTCTCCATTTTAACCAACCAGCATTAATTCTATGCATAACATCTCCATCAATTCTTCCATCACTCTGAAAAATTGACCCTAGGTATTTAAAACTTTCCTTTTGGGGGATGTAATGTGTGCCAATTTTAATTTTTATATCCTCTGAGGTAACCAAATGATCAAACTTACATTCCATATATTCTATCTTTGTTCTACTAAGTCGGAGGCCTTTGCTTTCTAATGTTTCCCTCCATAGTTCCAATTTTCTATTAACTTTTTCCATAGACTCCTCCACTAATACAATGTCATCTGCAAATAACATACACCAAGGTACTTCATCTTGAATATGTTTTGTTAACTCATCAATCACCATTATAAATAAGTATGGACTTAAAGTTGATCCTTGATGTAACCCAATATTAACTTCAAAGAAGTCTGTCATTCCTTCATGAGTTCTCACACATGTTTTTCACTATCATACATGTCTCTAATAAGGTTAATGTATGTCAATGGGATACCTCTTTTCACCAAAGTTCTCCAAAGAACCTCCATAGGTACCCTATTATAAGCTTTTTTTAGATCAATAAATATCATGTGAAGGTCTTTCTTTTTTGCTCTAAAATGTTCCATAAGACGTCTCAAAAGGTGAATCGCTTCAATAGTAGATCTGCCTAGCATTAATCCAAATTGGTTCTCTGTTGTACTTGATACTTGTCTTAATCTACATTCAATAATTCTTTCCCACAATTTCATAGTATGGCTCATTAACTTGATACCTCGATAATTCGCACAATTTTGAATGTCTCTATTGTTCTTATATATGGGTATAAGTGTACTTGCTCTCCATTCCTCGAGCATCTTTTGGTTTTTCCATATTTCATTAAATAGTCTTGTGAGCCAACTGATTCCTTTTTCTCCTAGTATTTTCCAAACTTCTATAGGAATATTATCTGGTCCTACCGATTTACCACCCTTCATATGTTTAAGAGCCTCTTTGACTTCATTCTTTTGAATACGTCGGTAGAAATTATGATTTATATACTTTTCTGATTTGGCTAACTCTCCTAAGCTAATACTAACATCTTTATTTTCATTAAAAAACTTATAAAAATAGTTTTTTCATCTATTTCTTATATCATCATTTGCCACTAGAATTTTTTCATCCTCGTCCTTGATGCATCTAACATAATTAAGATCTTTAGTTTTCTTACCTCTAGCCCTAGCTTTCCTAAAAATATCTCTTTCACCCTCTTTTGAGTTGAGTTTTTTATATAAATCCTCCCAAATTTTAGCTTTTGCTTCACTCATGGCTTTTTTCGCTTCCTTCTTTGCTTTCTTATAAGCCTCTAAAGTTTCACTAGTTTTCTTAGCATAATGTAATTTGTAATATGCCCTCTTTGCCTTGATTTTATTTTGTACTACTTCACTCCACCACCAAGCTTCTTTTTGTGCCGGTACACCTCCCTTAGATACCCCTAACACATCTTTCGCCACTTTCCTAATATGTATAGCCATATTGTTCCACATATCACAAGGTGTACCAACATAATTCCAAACATCTCCTTGAAGGACTTTCTGTTTAAATATATCTTCTTTCTCGCTTTTGAGATTCCACCATTTAGTCCGAATAGCTCGATGCATTCTTTTCTTCTTTGTCCATTTTTTTATTTGTAAATCCATAACTAAAAGTCGATGTTGGGTGGTTAAGCTTTCTCTTGGAATTACCTTGCAATCTTTACAACACGCTCTATCTTTTTTTCTAAAAATAAAGTAATCAATTTGTGTTTGTGATAAGCCACTCTTATAAGTAATTAAATGTTCATCTCATTTTCTCAAGATTGTATTGACTATAAAGAGATCAAATACCATAGCAAAATTTAAACTCTCCCTACCTTCCTCATTTATATCCCCAAAACCAAAGTTTCCATGAATCCCTTGATATCCTAATGCCTCTTTACCGACATGTCTATTTAAGTCTCTTCCTAAACAAATCATCTCCCTTTGTGGAATCTTTTGAATCACCTTATCTAACTCTTCCCAAAAAGCTGTCTTTATACTATCTTCTAGTCCTACTTAGGGTGCGTAAGCACAAACTATATTCAAAACCTCTGCTCCTAACACTAATTTCAACGTCATGATTCGGTCACCATATTGTTGTATGTCTACTACACTCTCCTTTAAATCTTTATTTATGATAATACCAACTCCGTTTCGAGCCTTTTTCTTTACCTGAGTACTATAATTTAAAACACGTATCCTCCATCTCCTTTGCTTTTTCTCCAACCCATTTTGTCTCTTGTAAACATAGAATATAAATCTTTCTCCGAATCATAGTATCTACCACCTCCATTAGCTTACCGGATAATGTTCTGATATTCCAAGAACCAATACCAATCTTATTATCTAGGACTAGCTTACTTACCCCCCCCCCCCCGCATCCGTCCATTATCAAAATGTGGAGACCCTCTCTAAAAAATTTTCACTACATTCGGACGGCAATGTAGTGGGACTAACTTCTTTACCCACACCCGTCCATGATGTGGGAACCCTCTCTGCAATTGATTCACTACATTCGGGCGAAAATGTAATGACTCTTGCTTACTTATTATTGCATTCGGGCTCTGCAGCACGTCGCTAGGCAGAGACGCCCCAAAGCAATGCTCATAATTTTTGTAATCCATGTTATAAAAATCCAACGAAGTTTGGGAGGACTTATATTCTATAAAGTCTAAATCCTTAGAAAATTCTGAATCCGTTGTACCTCAAGATTTTTTTGATCTACAAGAAGACGATGATTGTGACTGTAGATCATGATATTTCTCTTGAGAGTAGTGATGTTCTGAATACTCATGTTGATTCCCAACCCATTCTTGAACCCTTTCCATTACATTATACACGACGTCACAGAGAAACTAATAACACATGTCTAGAACCTAGGGTTTCAAAACCTCTCCAACGTTTTGTTTCCTATGAATATTTTGAATCTCAACCCAAAAACTTGATTGCAACTATTTATCAAGTTAAAGAACCCAAGTTTTATCACCAAGCTAAAGGTATTCCAGAATGGGAAGATACTATGAGGGATGAACTTAAAGCCTTAAATAAAGCTCAGACATGGACTGTTGTACCCATACCAAAGGATAAGAAGGTTATTGGATGTCATGGGTCTACAAAATCAAAACTCATAGCAATGGTCATATTCAGAGATATAAGACCAGACTGGTTGCAAAGGGTTATGCCCAAGAATATGGAATTAATTATGATGAAACATTTGCAGAATTCTCATAACCCTTAGTGTCATTAGGAATTGGGATTTATATCAACTTGATGTTAAAAATACTTTTTTGAATGGTTACTTGAATGAAGAAGTTTATATGACTCCTCTTCCTGGTTTTAACGTTCTTCATGGTCAGTTTTAACGTTCTTCATGGTCATGCTCTTAAATTACAAAAAGCTTTGTATGGTCTGAAAAAGCTCCCAATGCTTGGTTTGATCAATTCAAAAAATTGCATGCATTTGCATAATTTTATAACTTGTTATACAGACACTGCTTTGTTTGTACGAAAGATAGAAATAGGTATTGTTATTTTGCTATTGTATGTGGATGATATGATCATCACTGGGAGTGATGAAGCAGGGATTAAAGAAGTTAAGTTTAATCTTCATCAAGAGTTTGACATGAAAGACTTAGGCCTCCTTAACTATTTTTTGGGTATTGAAATTACTAGAAACAGTTGTGGGTATTTTATGTCTCAAACTAAATTTGCAAATGATATCATTGAAATGTCTTGTCTCACAAATAACAAAATAATGGACACTCCAGAAGTTCTAGGTACCAAATTAAGATCGACTGATGGTGAAAAATTAGTTGATCCCACCCCGTACAGACAACTCATAGGTGTTCTTACCTATCTCACTATTACCAGATCGAATATTTCTCATGCAGTTTATACAGCCAGCCAATTTCAGCAACTCATACGTACTCTTACCTATCTCACTATTACCAGACCGGATATTTCTCATGCAGTTCATACTGCTAGTCAATTTCAACAAGCACCAACTTCTGTTCATATGAGTGTTGTTTTACGTATTATTCGATACGTCAAAAATTCTTCTAACAAGGGGGTTTTCTTAACTTCTTCATCTTTTGATTTATCTGTGTATACGGATGCTGATTGAGGTGGAGATGTCAACAATAGACACTCTACGACTGATTTTTGTATTTTTCTAAGTGAATCACTTATCTCTTGGAAGTGTAAGAAGCAACAAAAAGTGTCGCTCTCATCCACTGAAGCTGAATATCGAGTCATGGCTACTACGGCTACGGAGATCTCTTGGATTACAACTATTCTAAGCGATATTTAAGTTACTTTGCAACATCCAGCCACTATGTATTATGACAACAAAAGCGCCACGTACATTGCCTCCAACAACACCTTCAATGAAAGGACGAAGCACATTGAGATGGACTGCCATTTTGTTCGTGAAGAATGTTTGAACAAGAAAATAACAGTGTGTTATGTTACATCAGAGATGCAGCTAGTTGATTTCTTCACTAAATCTCTCTCGGACACTCGTTTTCAATTTTTATTGGACAAACTTTCGGTATATATCCCGTAAGTTTGAGGGGGGTGTTAATTGTAATAGGATTGGCCCAGGCCACTAGGGCCTGGGGACAATCGGCCCGTGTTTGTAATAGGATTGGCCCAGGCCACTAGGGTCTGGGGGGCTAGTTAATAGTTGTTAGACTGTGTTGTGCACAGCACAACAGCCAGCCTTTAAGGCTGGCTTTTTCCTTTATTTTTCCTTCTAAATATTGTATCTCTTCCCCTATAAATACCCCACTCCATCATCGATAAGATTATGCTGTCATTGCACAGTTTTCATTTGGTGTTTGACTTCTTCCGCATTCGTGTTGGGATATTTGTGTGACATCCATATTTGGATGATTTGATTTCTTGGCGCTTTGACAAATTGGTTCGTGGACGTTTCAACCTTTGATTATCGGCTACAATTTACACTAATATGGGAAATACTTCAATTTTGGAATCTCAGATACACAATAACAAACTGCACACACACACACAACCAGACTTTCTCTGGCAAAGTAACCACATGCGTTATCTCCATACCCAAACAAAGGAACCAACTATTTACAGAATCAGTAGACTTGATATTATGACAGGTTTAAAAAGCAATCTTCAACTCTTTTGGTCTACAAAATCCTATCTATGCACAATGAAAAGGTTAGTCAAATGCTAGGTTTTCTTGGGAACTGCGAGCACATCAATACAGTTAGCTTTCTAGGAAAGAAAAGGAGTCATTCAGATATACATCCACATATACGCAGACATATATATACATATATGTAGACACATATACAGACCAAGGCTTAGATTCAAACAGAACAAATAACATGCCAGATTGACTTAAACACATATGGGATCACATATACAACTTCAGCTAGATCATACCTCAGCAACGACATCAGGGGTCGATAGAAGAACTTGAAACATGACACAACCATGTTCCTCATAGAATTCAAGTACCCTGATCATATTCCTCACATCCTTGTTCCCATTGTAAACCACAAGATCTATGGCAGGTTCCGCAAGTATTTCAGACTCCCAAGCAGGCAGTGCAGAAGAAGTTGACACAATAAGGAAAGGACGAGATACATATGGGAGTAAAGATGAAATGAGCAAAATAACCCTCTTTGTTCGTTCCTGAAAACAAATTCATGACAAATTCAGCTCTAATCATAAAAACAATGCTCATGAAAATGAGAGAAGGCACCATACAAAACCCTCAACTAAACAACAACAACTAAGCCTTTTCCCATACTAGACAGGGTCGGCTACATGGATTCTTGGTTTCCACAAAGCCCTATCATGTGTCATGTTAGCAGTTAACTCAACATAAGTTAGATCATTCTTTATTGTTTCTTTCCAACACTTTTGTGGTTGTCCTCTACCTCTTTTAATACTTTCAAAATCTAGTTTTTCATACCTTCTTACCGGCACTTCTTTTGATCTTCTTTCTATATGTCCAAACCATATTAAACGATATTCTCTCATTTTGTCCTCTATTGGTGCCACTCCCAATTTGTTTCTAATAACCTCATTATGTATACGGTCTTTCCTTGTATGACCACTCATCGATCTCAACATTTTCATTTCTGCTACAGACATCTTTTGTACATGTTGATGATTAACTACCCAACACTCAGAACCATAAAACATGGCAGGTCTAATTATTGCTCGATAATATTTACCTTTTAACTTTAATGGTATCTTCTTGTCACAAAGAATAAATTATGCTCCTCTCCATTTTAACCAACCTGCATTAATTTTATGTTTAATATCTCCATCAATTCTTCCATCACTATGAAAATTTGACCCTAGGTATTTAAAACTTTCCTTTTGGGGATGCAATGTGTGTCAATTTTAATTTCTGTCCTCTGAAGTAACCAAATGATCAACTAAAATTACCTCAAATTTTTACTACAAAGAAGATTGTGTTAGGACAAGGAGAGATTTATTTTTCAAAATTTTATTTATTTATAAATGTGTATGTATGCATATGTATATGGATGCCATGTTCTACTCTAAATGGGATCAGCTACATAGATTACTAATTGCAGTTGGCCTCAATCTTGTGTGTATGTGTGAATATGTGTGTATATCAGCTCAATAACTCTTCTCAAGATTTTTCGTCACAAAGATGCAAGTTGCACCTGGACTTACACCTGAATCAACATGCAAGTCCATTGGTGTTCAGTAACAGAGACTCATATGGATATTTTACAATTCAATTCATAAATGTGCTTAGAAGTTAGAACAGATGGAATGGTACTAAAAATATCGAAATAATTAAAAATATTCAGTTAATGTGTCTGAGAGTAAAGTAAATGCCATCCTATAACAGTGTTCTAAAGTACTGCCCCTATCATATGATACATGGTGATAAATACCATATTGACTACATCATACTATGGTAAAGTATCGCTCGGTATTATATGATACAGGCCAATACAAACTATATTTTTCATATCGTATATCATACGGTACGTACGATCATATTTTTCTTTTGCATTCTAATGCACTTCACACCTGCACATTGCAGTGAAATGCATCCTGTGCACACAATACACTTCAAATTGCAGTATACTGCAGACCACAGAGCACCACCGCACAATACAATGCAGTGCACTGTCATTCTTAAGCAGTCATGTGTGAATGCATCTTTATGAATTTTAAACTTTCAAAGTTGCATTTGTTATTATAATGTGTTTTCCTTATATTGCTTATGTTTTCTTATTTTTACAGTTTTCCCTAATTTTTGTCAATTTCCTTAAAAATATGCAATATAGATATGGCATGGCTGACACTTATCAGTCATATCGGGAGGGCAAGCGATACACCCCCAAATCACTAAACCATATTGTCCTTGAATATAGAAAGGCAAATTAAGTCGATATCTAGAACCTTTTTGCTTTTATTCTGCACCCATTTTCTATAAGCAACATGATTCTTTCGAATATGTTCTCCATCTTCTGTATACACCATTATTGTTACCGAAAAGCTGGCAAGTTGCTTTTTGTTGTCCTACCTTTTTCCTTTTACTTCTTTTCTGTGTGTTTATTGTGTAAATATGTGTATCTGACCCTCGTAGCTTCTGCCTTTTCATTTTGATATGTAAACTACATGTGACAGGCTTCCTGCAGCCTGTAGTTGCACTGTCAGCTGCACTATACAGCGTAGGTTATAGGATACACAAGTATATCAATTGCGCTTTGCGTGGGGGTGACAAATCAGGTCACTTCGGGTCCAGTTCAAAATCAGGTTGACCCAAATTCGACCCAATTCACTGTTTGGGTCCATTTTGAAGACCTTGGTGCGACCTGTATAAGTTCTCACAGCAGAAAACCAGTGATTGTTGCTTCATTACTGCAGATATGTACATAACATTATTCCATGATTTATTGTGGATGTTCACCAGGATCAGCCACCAGAAGTAAATTAAACACAAGGTCCTGAAATATAAAACCTGTAAATTGGTAGCGTACCTGATCATCAATCACAACAGCATTACGACGATCACGCCAATATTCTTGAAGCTTGTTAACAAATTTTGAAGGGCTACTATCCTGTCCATGTGGATTCCCATTCAACATTCTCTGCACCCAGAGATGCATATTTATCAGGTAAATCAACACTAACATTAACAAATTCATGATACCATTTGATTGCAAGAAGAAGGCTATAATAGCATCCCCAAAGGAGAAAAAGATCAACCTGATGACAGTATCAAAGATTACAGCAGACAATTCAAAAAACAAATCAAAAAGCAGCAATAATAGTGCATATACATCAACGGAAGATTACTAACCCTCTACAGATTTCATGCATGATATACAAAAAGAGAAGCTAACGCTGCTTTTGCAAAAAAGATTTACTGCTCAACATTATATCCATGAAATTGTCCCCCTCAACCAGCCTTTGTGCAAGAGTTTAGTGGGTTCTCATGGACTGTCAGAACCTGTTTATTTCTTTCAGACTAATTCATGGACTTGGTGCTGAGTTTGACCTGTCCAATTCACTTCACAGTCAAGTAGACCATTTCTTAAGGGGATTTTATTCTTATTGTGTTTACTTGTCATTTCAGGAAATAAAATGTCAGTCAGCTAAAACTGTTCCCAAAACTCTCTTCTTCTTCATCCCCCATCAGCTACTTTATTTTGACCCCCACCCCCTTTTTGTGTTGTTACTGTCACAACATTTTAGATGACTTTAAGGGAACCTTACTGGCCAGCACTGACGTAATGGAAGTTCTCAAGAGAAGTGAAGTTTGAAACCCGTCAAACGGAAGGAAGGTGAACATCACCACTTTAGTTTTGTACTTGGGAGGTGTTAGAAAAGTAGGAAATTCTTCTTGAACTAAGCCATACAGCAAGGAAGGTAACCATCACCGCTTTAGTTTTGTACTTGGTGTTGGGGAAGTTGGAAATTCTACTTGAACTAAGCCATACAGAATTAGAGCAAACCTGGGAGACCCATACTGCTCCATGGCCAGCAGAATGCTGCAACTGATACGAACTCAGGAGGGCTTAACAGGTAACCTTGCCTCCTTGTTAATTTTTCAAGAGACTCTTAGATGTTAACAAGCTTAACTAATTATTTTAGCAGTGCCCAAAATGGGTTTTAACTTTAAAGGCCCTTGGAACCGTTAGTACCAGGTCACAGATTAGAAGCAAATTGCATCTCTTCAAATAAGGGTTACATGAATGGCCAAGCTACTTAAACGAACTCATGTTCAACTTGGCTCAATGAAGCATGTCCATAACCAAATGAGCCAAGCACACATGCATTGAGCTTGACTCCTTTTTCCTCTGATCCATAGGCCTGGAATCATCTCCAAATCAAACTCCACTTAATTAGGATCATTAGACAGGTTCATATACAAGTTACTTAGATTCATCTAGCACTGCTGACTACTGAAAATAAGTAACATTAAACTATAGTTGAAAAGGGCAAGGATTCGAACCTTATTCCTTCCCTTCTTCTAATTTGATATAATATAAGAAAACTTTTCTGTTTCCTTAGAAATTAGAACTTAGAAGTATAATTTGTTTATTTAGTTAGATTCATATTTATTAAAGAAGTGGTTGTGTTTCTTAATATTTCTTAAAAATTAGAGAATTCATTATATATAATTTTTTAATCATAAATAAAAGTGTACCCCTAAATCCGCTATATCCCCGCTACCGCTATATCACAGTCAACCGCTAACAACCCGCTAACCGCTATTGATAACATAGCTTGCAGTCACATCTCCACATGGCATATGTCAGATATTTCAGGAACCAACAAGAACAAATCAAACGTAGTTCTCAATGGTCCCAAGTTATCCCAGCTCTTCGTACAGTTCCACTCCTTTACAAGAGATGTAGAAGCATTGTGTTACTCAGAGCTAGTTTTGATCATGATCACTTATGGAAACCAAAATGATAAGGACACCGAACACACGAAAATATTGAAACTGGTAATTGCTACAATTTGTGATGCTTTTATGCGGGGAAAAAAAAAACATATCAAATCCCTATGAAGGCCTTAAAATTTTTTAAACAAATCAGACATACTGTATCTGGTCTACAAAGGTCAGATGCATGTTTTGCCTTCTGACGACGAAGATCATAATCTTTCATAAGCATCAAGGCTTTCTGACATTTGAAAAATGATGAATCTTCTAGCTCCCATGTGGCAAATTCATATCCCAGCCCACTCCACTTTACAAACCACTCAGCATTACAATATGGCGCAGTACTCCCATGACTACCGGAGTAATCCTCTGCCATTTCTTGAGTCATCAATAATCTTCTTTTTAGCAGGCGATGTGGTTCAGTCCAATCAGGATTCCATTTTACAACCTAGAGGATTCAGGAAAATAAAAATCTCTAAGCATGTAAGACAACCATAACATCCTTAATCTAAGCAATGTATATATATGGAGGGCAGACTTAAACGACTTATATCACATCGACCACTAACATAACCTTTGACACATGTGCAGTCAAAAACCTTGTTTCTTTGATGTTTGTTTTTGAACTTTGCGAGAAGCTTTGGAGCATCAGCAAGAAGCTCCTTTTCAGGGATCCAGCGGTTGTGGATATGGGCCAAGCCTCTATATTTAACCAAATATTCCTTCTCTACCTTATCTTCCATCAAATTACAACCTGAGCGAACCAGAGATGGTCAACTTGTAGTATTCACTGAGATTACATCCACAATAAAAGGCATCACAGAAGAAATGAACAAACTTCTAACTTAAGTTTTACCTTTAGTGGAAGAAATATCACTGCATCTGACATCCCATATGGATTCCACTCCCCCAGAAACTGCATGAGGACCAAATTTGAGCTTTTTTTCCACACAAGGCAAACAATGCCAGATTCCAGGAGGGACATCTTCCAAAGGCGGTTTGAGGCAGGAGAGATGGTAAGCTTGTGTACAATCCTTTCCATCACAGCACCTGAAAAACAGCAAACTACAAAGTTAGCAAAGCCTCCTGGTGACCAACTAACAGAAGTCATAAGTATATGATTCGTTTCTAGCTGAATTTAGAAGTGTTGCTTCATGAAAGGTTCATTGACCAAAAAAGGCCATTACAAGAATAAAAGCAGTCATTGTCGTGAAAAATACTGCAACAGATAGCTCAAAATACAAGAAACAATGAAGCTTTAAGTTGGATTGCATGGTTGAACTTATGACAACTGCATTTAGAGAAAAATAAATGAAGGAAAACCAACATCTAATAAATACTCAGGTTCCAAAGGTAAAAAGACACATGATAAAAGCTCCAAAAGGTAATTTCAGCAATTCAATCAGACATAGTTCAAGAAACTTACATATATAGCTTTAGTTGCAGTGGCAAGAATCCACAACCTCTAACATAAGGGACGAAAGTTGTTGAAACTAGCAGGAACAGAAAAAAGCAAAACATCCAAATTCATGTTCCCCAAGACAGATCTGGAAAAACTACAACCATTTCTATAAGATGGAGAAAAGCCATGCAGTAAGATGTATTCAGCCTAAAGGGAGGTCAGCATAGTGCAGAGGGCCTCTAATCCATTCCATGGATGTTGCCTCCTTGTGCGAGCCTATACTGACCATAGGCCCTAACAGCAAGGGTCTAGCCGCAGAGTTTTATGCTGAATTCTTCCAACCACTCACAAAGAAATTTCTCCAAGTAATAGATGAACAAATAAACAAGTGTAACTGTTTTTGGAGCTTGAACTTGCACTCGTGCATTTGTTCATTATAACAGGCACCACAACAACAACCAAGCCTTTTCCTATACTTTCTTCTAACAGATAAAATAAAAATAAATTCTTATGATAGTGCATTAACATCAGGTCATCCAACTGAACAATTATCTATAAAGACAACTTCATGAAAACAGAAGCATTCTTTCTGGGCAACCAGGAGAGGTACCACCTTGTTCACCCATAGAAAATTCATGGAAACACCAAATTACACTCATCAGAACTAGAACTTCCAGTTTGCAGCAAGGGCAGCGCTCCATGCAACTCAAACCCAGGTATCAAATCAACCTGACAACATTCTTGAATTACACTGCCCCCATGGCAAAGGTGTGGGTACTCTCTATCAATCGCTAGATGCTAATAATCTTGAGAAGCAAGAGAATTTTAGTTCTGCTGACATATGAACATCCTATAGGAAGCATAATTTCCAAAATATGGATCAGAATTCGATTACTTGTATAAGATTAAGTGGTTTGTCTAAAAATTTACTATTCAGCTTAGCACAACAGAAAAAGTTCAACTATGTTTTAGAGGGTACAAGGTCATCTAGGAAAGTGTTCAACAACACAACACTGGTTACCAGTAATGCATATGCGTGAAGAAATTAAGGAAGAAAAATGGCACATAAAGCCAATTGAACTAAATGGTGAAATCTCAAAAAATGACAGGAAAGAGAAACTGTTTGTGAAATGTGGAAACAGAAACACTCAAAGGTTACAAGATCATCCAGAAAATTGTCAACTACACAACACTGTTTATTAGCAGTGCATACGTATGAAGAAATTAAGGAGGAAAAATGGAACGTATAGACACTTGAACTAAATGGTGAAATCTCAAAAAATGACCAAGATAAAGAAACTGCTTGTGAAACTACTATCAGAAAATTAACAGAAGAGTCACTATATGAATCTAAAGAAGCACAAGAAAATGGTGGTGGAACAAAGCAGTTCAAAAGAAAATTAGGGAACAGATGGCATGCAACAAAGTGTATTTAAAGAAAATGAATGAAGGTTTGAACAATTACAAAAGGGCAAAGATGGAAGCAACAAAAGCACTTTGTAAAGAAGCATAGGTTCATACAACAACAACAACAACTAAGCCTTTTCCCATACTAGACGGGGAAAGAAGCACAGGTTCATAAAAAAGTAAATACAAAAGAAAGTGAAATAGATATTTTTGATGATAGCAAAAATGAGAGAATAGAGAACCAAGGTTCTTATTGAAGTGAGATGCATATGAGAAGGAAAAGTACTAACAACAAAAAGAGAATTATTTTAATAAGCTTTCTTAACGAGTAAAGGTGTTAGCTTAGCTTAGAAGAGCTTACCAACCTCAAAGCCCTCTACAATCCACCAACACACTTAAGAAAAAGAAAGTCAAAGAAGCTCTTAAACTTATGAAATGTGGTAGGCCCGCACAATCAAATAACATTCTTATAGAGGTGTGTAGAAAATGGGAAAGGTGGGACTTTGACTTGCAAAATTATTTATTGTCATGCTAAAGAACAACAGCATATAAGAGGAATAGAGAGAGATAACAATGAGACTCAGATATTTAGAGTTATACTAACTATAGAAAGTATCAAGTTAATGAGACGGTAAACTATATAAAAGAGTTATGTAGAGAAGGTAGAGACAAGAACCTAGTATAAGAAAAAAAAAGGACTTCAACTTGTTTCAATTCAATCTACCATCTAAGTTATTTACTTGTTAAAACATCTAATGGAACACTTACTGAGGATTATAACCACATCATATTTATTGATTTAAAGGTATGTAACATTGTACCAAGAGATGCTCTTTGGAAAACCTTGAAAACAATAGGTGTACCTCTATAAAATCAACTTTAAGACATTATGATGGAGCGGAAAAGTAATATGCATGAGAGTATGAGACAATAATTGACTTCTTCGATGTTAATACACCAAGGTCAGCACTGAGCCTATAACTCATTACTTTGGCTACAGATGAACGAACAAGAGAATATGAACTTTGCAAATGTTATTGTGTTGGTAGATGATATGAGTGAATATGATTCAACAAAAAACCTGAACCGTAATATGGGATGAACATTGGTGTGCTGATGGTTGTCGAGAAAAGAAATGCAGAAAAGAAGGAAGTGCCATGGCCAATAGGCGAGAGGAAGAGTGAGAGGAAGCAAAGATGCAAGAGTTTCTATATTCTATCATGCACTTGAACTGGTAAAGCATTCTCTTAATACAAGAGCTCTTACACATATTATCATCAAAATATTAACCAAGATGGAGCTAGGTTTCTAAAGTGTTATTTTTTAGTCTATAGGATTGACCTCCAGCTGAACCTTCATGAATGTGGTAACTCTAGTAAGCATGCCACTATGAGTGGATGCTCGCTTATTATTCAGGGTCAGCCCATCTTTTGGTAACCAGCATTTGTTGTAAATTTCTTTACGTGGAGTTCATATGATTGATCCATTCTTGCAGATCCAGATCACAACCAAGCTGGATGAAGCAAGTTACATCAGGTGTTCTTAGTGACGAGAAAAATACTGCTAATTGAGAGATTAATATAGCGAAGAAGCAGTATTGAGCAGTCGACCATTTACACGTACAGCAGATGTTTATGACAAAAATGAGTATCGAGAGGTAGCAAAAGATGTGAACACCTTAAATCAGGTTATTAGAGAAAAAGTTGGTCTGTTGCCAACAGAAATTAAATAAGGCATAGCTAAAGCGAGAAAGGTGCAAGAAATCAATGTGAAAAAGCATAGGTTACGACAAAAGTTGATCTTGTTCTTTTGGAGTTAATTGCTAACATTACACAAGATAAAGCACAGTGGAGAATAAGAATCTATGTATAACCAACCCACCTATTGTGGGATAAGACTTGATACTGATATGGTTTTGGTTTTGGTCCTTTTGGATGCAAAGAGCCAACTTGGGAAACCATAAACTAAAAATATCTATAATGTTCTGAAAATTCTGCAACATGCATTTTTTTGTACCCTTTTTTGTTACCTATGACATGCCACTATTCTGTATAGTTCAAGATAGTGAGAATTGCCCTCATATACGGCATGCATATTTATAAGTCATTTGTCTCTTATATGAGGGTAAAATGATAAAAAAAGGTTTATACACTAAAACTAGACAATGCTGCAGCCGTTATTGAAATACAGAAATCAGGCTCAGCTGTACAGCTCAGTTCCCCAAGAAAACAAAATGACAAAAGGAAGATATAAAATGCCTCAGTTTGTCAACCTAACATTAACACTAGTTGAACCCAAACAGGAAACAGGACTTCCGAAATTAGATGCCCGTATCCCTTCAGACAATCACATTATACAGCATTTAGAAGGAAACGATAACAGTTGGCTACAAATCCATCAAATAGGAATCTACATAAACGCTTACAATACCTTCTACAGAACAAATAAAGTAGGTATCACTAACCATCAAAATCACCCAGAAGGCAATTTCAGAAGTAAGAACGCTAACATTAACTAGGTAAAAGTTCAAGGATGTTAGTTGCTACTCACAAGAGCTTCCCTCCAAGTTTACAGATTCCACATGCATTGCATTTGGAACGGTCCATACCATCCAGTTTTGAGCCTTTAGGTTGAGAATAGTTGAGAGTATCACTTTCATCTATTCCATGAAGACTCTTCCTATCCTAATTCAAAGCATATACAAGATTAAGGTGGGCATAGTACATAATTTCCAAAAGTAATAAAAACCACACAATCATCTCAACTCAACAATGAGAATTAAGCACAATCGATGAACTACAGAAGGCAATAACATGAAGGAGCTAATGATGATTTTGACAAAATATTGAACATTCAGCCCTTATTTTGCAAAAACTCAGCCGTCTGTGACTTCACAACATCTGGGAGTAACATGTACAGGAAGATGACAATAATTTCCTCATAAGGGTGGTCATTCAAATAGTTCAGTAGACAGTCATTAGCCGCTACAAACATACAGAAGGCTAGACTCAAGATGGGAGAATCATAAAACGCCTGTTGGAAAGCTACGTTCAAAGGGGATGGGGCTGTGCTAGCCCCCTCACAATTATCATCACACAACTCCCTGCATAGAAATTGAGGACAGCTCGGCTAAAAATGAAAAATGCATAATGGAGGATTAGCCTATCCCATCAAATGCAAAACTTCAGGCTTGCCTGATGATTACAACTTTATAAATCCAAGAGGTGACACATATTCTTGACAAGGAAAAGCAGGAAAAGTACAAAGTGAATCTCATAACTAATTACTTCAAAAGGAAATACCTGAATTGTTACTGCAAGATCACCATTCCTGCGAAAAGAGCACAGGAAAAGATCAATGGTAAGCACTTTTTATTGTCATTGAAGTTCCTGAACAGCCAAGAGGCAAAAAACAAAACTAATCAAGCCTTTTACCGCACTTTTACTTGGAATGTGAGAATTTCATTTTAATATATTCTTCCTATATGTAAAGTGCAAGCAAAACCTTTGATTAGTTGGTGGAGTATATGTAGTTATTGGCACCTCTGAAAATTGAGTGTAAAAAAGTGCATGTAAGAACAAATTTAGCTAGCATACTAATTTCAGGGGCATTAAATCTGTCAAATTTCTAATGCTTTTAAGGGTTCTTAAACCTTTATGATATTTTCCAAAGGAATCACAATTTTAAGATAAGAGATGCATCACATACTTATCTTGAACCTTTATGATACAGACAATGATAGCCTACTTGCAATACCGACTATTATATATGTTCTAGCTAAACCAGTACAGCAGTGGTTGGCATAAGAATGATATAAGACCTCATAATCACAGTTCAGTCTTCTGCAAAAGACAAACACAAAAGGCAAGACACTCTAGAATTTTTTAGTAGACTGATTTCCAGATTCATAAAAACAGATTGAGCCGCCAACATGGAATCAATAATTAAATGACAAGTACACTGCTAATTGCAATTGGTAATACCTGGATTTCTTCTTTGAGCTCTCAAACCTTTCAATATCACTATCAGCATCGTGACTCTCTGGTCTCGCACTGCATCTGCCTCTGTTTGTCTCACCAACAGTCACCGGATCATGTGAGGTGATCTCCAAAGTAGAGGTTTGTCGCTTTATCTCCAAAACTGTATGATCATTACAGTCAGCAAGTTTGTGACATTCCTTTGAAGTACAGAGGTCTATTGCATTCTGATTTAGCTGAAATATATCCATACTAACTGCAACAACATGGGGTCACAAGCAAGATACATCTGTTTCAGAAAACCTATCATCTGCACTAGTACAATTTGATAATACCACCACAGCGAATACATCATGAGAGACCTGAAAACTATATCTTAAAGCAGGCAAAATATCTCATGCTTCAAGATATTCACCCTTACCTAACTGCACATCCTCCTGTTTTGGATCTTTCTCAGGACTATGCAGGGCATCCACACTTTGCACCTTGCCATTCTCGCATGGAAGTAACATTTCACAATCAACTTTATGTCTTTCCCTGCTTTTTACATCAATATGTGGCAGCTGATTCTCTGAACAAAATTTAACATTACTATGATTTTTTGAAGATGGAGTTTAGAGGAAAAAAACATATATCATATATACATTACCAGAAGGAACTCTATCATAATGAGAATCATTGCCTTTATGAGACAAGCTTTTGAAAGATGCCTGAATTTCATAATGTGATCCATCATTAAGATGGTGCCTTTCCGACATACTTCTATGATTGGTTTCTATTGTACGTGGATGATCTTGAGCAGTGCAAAGCATTCTGTTCTTCTCAACATTTCCTCCCAGATCATCTTCTCTTACACAATTGCATTTCTCTGCTGTTTTACTACTGCACTTATCTAAACTTTCCTCAACCCCTTCAACAAAACCATTCTCATCCACGTTATCCTCATTACCTACATCCATTTTGTTCAAAGAGGGTTGACTAGAAACAGTTTCATGATCATCATAGTCACCTTCAGTAGCAACCCTACATCCATCAATGTCATCATGAGAGGAGCTACTATGCCGTTGTCTGTGTTCCTGAGTTTGATCAATAATTTCTATCCGCAAAAATAAACAATAGAAAAGATAAGGTGCATTATATCAATTACAAAGAAAAAATAACACCAGAAAACGAAAGAATGGAGCAGTTCAAGGTACCTGGGTCTTTCTGTGAAGTAAACAATTTTGTATAACTTCGTGCATCCAACCTTCTTGATGCACTACTTTGTTTGTGGCTGGATGTCTTTGAAGTTGAAGCTTCCCCAGAAACTTTAGATTCATCTTTGCTAGATGACTTTGGTGCTTCATCAATAGTCTTACCTTTCTCTTTCTTTGATGCCCTTGGCATTTCACCGACAACCTTGAGTTCCTCTTTCTTGGATGAGCTTGGTGTTTCACCAACTGGCTTCCCTTCCTGTTCCTCACCTCGCGTGGAATCCCCACTACCCGCTTTACTTGTCTTACCACCTTCAACTATTTTTGAAACTAATGAACTGACTGTTCTGGATTTCTTTTTTTTCTTGGACTTCTTTTTCATCTTTTTCTTTTTCAACTTTTCGGAATTAGACCCTTCGTGCACTTTCAGTTCCTTCACATTTTTATCACGTTTGTTACCGCTTCTTGTTAACGGAGAGCTATATGTTGTCTGTTTCTCGTCTAAACCAGACTTGCGTTTGCTTGGAGGAAGTGACGAGTCTTTCTCGTCATCTATCAATTTCCTCTTGGTGCCAGCAGCAGAAGCTATTTGAGGCTTTGTACTGTCACGCTTCTTAGACTTTTCAGAGCTATAAAGGCCAGCTCCACTCAATATTTTGCTAGGTGTCACCACCCTAGAAGACCGCCTTACACCAGGGGAAGAAACCATTGGAACATTTACATTGGATTTCTTCAGAGGAGTCATTGATTCCTTTACTCCAAAACTGCTTCGTGTCCTCGTGCCCGACTCCTCGTCATCCAATTTTCCACCTGATCTTGTTACCCTTGACATTTCCTAATCGCAGTCCCACCAAAAAGATGTCACATTTAGAATAAATCCAACAATGGCAAGTTCACCCCTCTCCAAATCAGGTCACTATAAATATCAACTTTACCTGTTCAGAAAAGTAACTCCATGCATAAGAGCTCCTTCAAAGGTTCTGATTGAGCAAGAAGCTTCGCGATAGGAAAAAGGAAAAACATGCATTTAGATATTTAAACTATAATGTGTGTGTGACTAGTTTTTCTATAGTTAAAACGAACGCTGAGCCCTTCAAACCCTATTTAGTTGGAACTTATTCAAACCACTAAAAAACTGAAGCACAAACTCTGAAGAACAAAATTTTAAGGAAATGTTGTCAACAGTACACCAGCCTGAGAAACCGAGATTTTCAAGGGAATCCAAGAAGCGCCAAAACAGTATTAGGACGTCTATTCCAATTCAGGAAGATAGACAGGATTGCCGTCATCCTTGCCCCTTGGAGATATCCATTTGCGAATGAGATGAAATCGTGACTATGGAAGACAATGACAACACAGATGCCAATCCTACATTGCAACTCCCGCCCACTCGAGGCGGGAACTGCAACCCGATCCTCCACAGCCGAACCCTTCACGGCAAAAATAAGTCAACAAAGGCAATGCACAAACAAAACAAGACTCGCCTTTAAACGGCTCAAAGAGAGAGAGAGAGAGAGAGAGAGAGAGAAAGAGAGAGAGACAAACAACGCACCCCTTTTGCAATAGGGGGGGAGGGAAACCCTAGATCACAATACGTAGATTGAAGCCAATGAGAACCTATAAATTGCCACAGGTGCAAGGACGTTCCCAGTGATTACTGTGCGAGATTCACAGAGAACGCGAAGATTCAAAAGTCGGACGAGGATCCAAAACCATGGATTGAAGAGTCTACCTGCCAATCAACGAGTGTTAACTAAAGCGAAAGTACCGGAGAAAGCAAGCGTCCTATTCGTATAGGTTTCCGTCGACAATTCCATAGAGATGAATGGCATGGGGGTTTACCGTGAAACGATACTTGCTCGGAGACGACTCGATGAAACGCACAATCACCAAGCTCCCAAACGGAACCAAAAGAACGAGTTCCCCGCTGAATATTTTACACGGAGGAAAAGCTTTCCTCAGCCTGCAATCAAGTATCCAAGGGACCGCAGAATTCAGACAAATTCCTTCACGCGGTTTGGTGGAGGAATTTCAATAGTTGAGGCCCGATAGAGAATAGTTTTCGAGTCGCCACCTTTTCTAACGATGATTTATGCATCTCACCCCTTGTTAGTGTAACATTTTAAAGATCACACCCGAATTACTATGCGCACCCCTTTTCCGCCATTTTCAGAAATAAGTCAACTCATTTTTTAGAAATCGCATATTACCTCCGAACTCATTGTGGTTCCTCTTTCTCCTCTCCTGTGAACCCTCTCGTGTCTTCTCTTCTTGTTGCCACCGACTCAGCTAGATCCCGAGCTCCATCACCCTCCCTGCAGTCGGACCATGCAAAATCATACCCACCGGAGCTCCTCTATCGCGTTCTCTACCACAAGACAAAGAAAAAGAGGTTTCAGCGCTTGTTTCAAACAGTTATTTTGTTGTTTTCACAACTATACTGATCTCGAGCTCTGTCACCCTCCCGGTAGTCAAATACTGTTACATAGATGGTGGTCATTCTCGGCTCAGGTAACGGTTGGACTGGTCATCAAGTCCGTTACCTAAAGATGATAAGGCCAAATCAGTAACGGATGATCGTTACCGGGATTTCCGGTAACGGCTCCTTTATCAGCTCCCAGACGAGAGAAGCCACAGGAGGATAAACACGGGTGAAGGGGGAGCACCTGCCTATAAAAGGTAGGCATTACAAGCGTATACTCACGGTGAAAAAGAAACATAGAAAAGAAAATATAGAGTGTACCGATCTTCATCCGTGTAAAAACCCTGCATGGGAACCTCATGTCCATCACATCCACGTTTCCGCTGCGTTCAACAGAGGCTGCCTACCGGAAAGGGTCAGAAATCGTCAGATAGTCATCACCGGAATCCAGAACGGAGAGGGTAGCAATCTTCTACAGATACAATACATAACCATACCCACCGGAGCTTCTCTGTCGTGTTCTCTAGCACAAGATAAATAAGAAGAGTTTTGAGCACTTATTTTAAAGAGGTGTTTGTATTTTTAAAACTATATTCCCGAGTTCCATCACCCTCTCCTGCGGTCAGATGATGCACAACCATACTCATTGGAAATCCTTCATCGCATCCTCTTTTCATTTTTTGGTTCAGTGAGAAACTTTATTAATTCTTTCGAGACTTCATTAGTTTATTAGTTCTTTGATTCAGATAATTTTCTTTTCCAAATTCAAATATAGGTCATTAGTGTCTAAAACGTGTAAAATAGAGGATTTTGAACGGCTACCAAATACTACATAATTGACATAAGCCAATTTGTGGTAGGTATTCATCTGCAAGAGAGATGACAAGATGGTGTTGAGTGTGTTTTTGGTATTTCAAAAAATATATGTTAATATAAAAATAGTAAAGGATTACTATTGTCTACAACTTTTCATTTTGAAATTTTTTATGCTACCCGTATCTCATCACAGTCCCTCTCTCTTGTTTGCTCTTGTTGTTGCCGAGTTTAATGGAATATGAGCACCAACACCTTCTTATATAATTGAATGATGCATAACCATTGTAATTCCGTATTTTGTTTTTCATTCGTACATTCAACCACTTTTTGTACATTTAATATCATTGAACTGGAAACTATAAGCCAATTGGAGTTGCGACTCTAGATATGGGTAAATACGATGTAACGTCTTCCTTGATAGAAAGATACGACTGTCATCTTTCCACCTGACTCTGGCAATTGAAAAAAGAAACTTAATGTTGTTGGAGATTAAGTGAATGAGTCATATTCCTGTATTTATTTTATGTTTTGTGTAAAGTGAATCCTAATTGATAAGAATCGGGTCTAATTAGTACTAGTAAGTTAAGGCAAAATAGTCTTTTAAGTTATAAACTCTATAGTATATAACCTTAAACATGTTTTAGGGTGAATCATCATTTTGAATAAAAGATAGAGAGAGAGGTTGCTGCAGTCGTGAGGGCATAAACCTCCTTTTTTGCATATTTGTTAATGTAGATTTATTTGTTGATGTTCTTATTCAGATAAAAACAACATGGTATCAGAGCCTAACAAAGGTGATCATGGTGGTATCTCGTGTGGAAGGCGTGGGAGATAATCCCAGCATGTCATCCTTAACTGCACTTTGCAGAATCGCGTGGCTGCAGTGTGTTGCAGTTTGTTTATTAAAGGTGGCACAATTGGATAGAAAATCAGATTGCAACAGTTTTTTTTTATTGAAGGTTGCGGTAGATTTTCTTGATGAATAGAAAATCAACTTGAGTATTAAACAGAAAATAAGATTTTCTGAATAAGTTTGCAAAAAATCTGAAAGATGAGTTTCCTTATCGTAGAATTTGAGATTTGCATTAATCCAATCCACCGATATACCTGAATTTTTTCTTTGATTGAGTCCTACCATTGATTTACTAGTGAGTATATTACATTGAATAGTATCTTGATACCCTTCTACATCGTGTCACATGTGGTTGTGATTTGAGATTCATATTGGATTAAAAAAAAGGGGGGGAATCAAAGGCAAGCATTGATTTATAGAGTTGTGCTACTGATTTTATGTTTTAAAGGTGCTCTTTAAGTACATTAAGGAAGGGATATATCTAATTATAATGGAAAGAAATAAAATAGGAGATAGTTGTGATAATAACTCTTTGGATAAGAGAAAGGTATTTTAAATCACGAATTTCAAGCTAGATGGCAATAACTATTTACAATGGGCCACATCCATCGAATTAGCTCTGATGGCAAGGGGGCGATGAGATTATCTCACTGTCGACATTCATCAACTACCTATAACAGATCCTCTTTATTCCAAATGGTGTAGGTAAAATGCACTTATCGGTGCTTAGCTTATACAATCTATGATACCCTCGATTGGCAGTACGTTAATGTTTCTGGAGTCAACTAAAGATATTTGGTTAGCAGTTCAAGATACCTATGCTCAAAACAAGAATATAGCAAAAAAATATAATATTATTGAGAAGATCAATAAATGTAGACAGGGAGGTAGATCAATCAGTGAATATTATGTGGAACTAAGAGGCTTATGGAAAGAGTTACAGATTTATTCGAAAACAAAATGTCAAACTTGCATGCAAGAACACAATGAAAAATTTGAGGAATGAAAATTATTTGATCTCTTGTGGGGTATTTTATCAAAATATGAGGCGGCAAAAATAATATTCTTAACAGAGAAGAGCTTCCCTCATTGAGCACAATGTACTCCCTCTTACTTCGGAAAGAAGATCGAAAACATCTGGAAAAGCAAACCAAGATTAGCTCAGAGATTACTGCATTTGTTGACAGGAATCTCCTCATTCTCTCGTGAAAGATGAGGATATAGGCGTGGAAGAGGGAGAACACCTCTTACATCTGAAGAGAATGACAAATTGACTTGCTCTCACTATGAAAAGGCGAGACATATAAAGGAGACTTGTTGGGAACTAGTTGGTAAACCCGCTTACTATCAGACTAGACCTAATAAAGCTTACTTCAATAGTGATCAAGAAAACAAACACAATGTAAAAAGCAATGCAACTTCATTAGCTGACATGAAAAAAGAGATCAAGATACTTAAAACTCACCTAACTAATTCACAAGCTCCATCTACAGTGTCTAATGTTGACTCACAAGCTACAATGGCATACTCATTTTCCTTTATGGCTAAGGGTAATATATTTATTTATCAGTTCAGAACATGGGTTATTGATTCAGGTGCCACTGGTCATATGGTCAGTAGTCAAAATTTTTTCAACTCCTATGAGTTAATTCAGGGCAATATTAAGATTAGATTGGCAGATGATTCACATACTCCAATAGTTGGAAAATGAAGTATTATTATACCTTTCAAATTATTAAAAAATGTCTTACATGTTCCAAATATTTCAGTGAACTTATTATTTGTATTTGCCATGACACAAGATTTAAACTGTCGTCTAATTTTTGACTCTACTGGAAGTTATTTTCAAGAACTAAGGACGGAGAAGATCTTTTGTCAGGGTAGTATGCGGAAATGTCTCTATCTCTACGAAGAAGTTAGAGGAGCAGCAATGCAGTCATCAATAATTACAGAAAAGCAAAAGAGAGAGTTATCTTTATGTCACCAAAGACTAGGACATTTACCGTTATCAAAAGTTATAATGTTATTACCTAAATTTGCTCATTTTAATGATTTAAGTATAAAGTGTGAAACCTGCCAAAAGGCAAAACATTATCGTATTTCATTTCCTTTAAATGAAGAAAAATCTTCTAAACCTTTTGAAATTGTTCATTCTGATGTTTGGGGACCTTGCTCTACTACCTCGTTACATTATCATAAATATTTTATTTCTTTCATTAATGATTGCACCAGGGTTACCATGATATATCTTATGAAAACAAAAGAGGGAGTAAAAGATATTCTTCTTATATTTTATTAATTTATACAAACTCAGTTTGAACACAATATCAAAATTATTCGCAGTGATAATGGTGGTGAATATATGTCTCAGTCACTCCACTTATATTTCTTAGATAGGGGTATTTTACATCAAACATCATGTTCACACTCTCCACAACAAAATGGTGTTTTTGAAAGGAAGAATCGACACATTTTAGAAGTGGCCATAACTCTTTCACTTAGGTACGAAGTTTCAAAAATTTATTGGGGTGAAGCAGTTTTAACAACTATGTATCTCATCAATCGTATGCCAAGCAGGGTCCTAAATGATAATACTCCCTTTCACATCTAATGTCACTCTCAAAAACAATTCTATCTACTACCAAAAGTATTTGGATGTACTTGTTTTGTTCATATATATTATGATATGAGAGATAAATTAGATACTCGAGCCGTGAAATAAATTTTTTTGGGATACTCTACTACTCAGAAGGGATATAGATGCTATAATCCTATCAAAAGAAAGTCATATGTTACCATCGATGTTACTTTTCTTGAAGACACTCCATTTTATAATAAACAAGAAGGTCAGCCATCAAATATTGATTTACCTAATGTGACACCACTTCCACCACTTGAAAATCAGTCAAAACTTGAAAGGAAAGAAGCACTACTCCCTCCACAAGAGAAGGAATGAAATGTTTATACTACAGTTGAGAGGAAGGCCTTTTCTTCCGCATTAGTCTACTACTCTGTATCAAGATCCTCATAGTAAATCAGAAGTGACACATCCTCGGGTAATTCCTCAAGATCCTATTATTGAGCATAATGATTTGCTTATAGCTATTCGAAAAGAAAAAGGTGAAACTACAAAATACTCCTTACACAATTTGGTCTCATATACTAATTATCCAAAAGAATATCAGATGTTTGTAATGAATACAGATAACACTTATATTCCCAAAACATTTATAAAAGCAGAACAACAAGCAAAATGGAGAGCAGCTATAAAGGAAGAAATTGCAGCGTTAGAAATAAACCACACATGGCATGATTTACCACCAGAACGGAAAACAGTGGCATAGAAATTGGTGTATTCAGTAAAATACAAAGTTGATGAGAATATAGAAAGGTACAAAGTAAGATTAGTAGCCAAGGGTTATAGCCAATTACATGGCAATGACTATACAAAAACTTTTGCACCTATGGCAAAAATGAACACTATCAGAATTATTCTAAGAGTGATTATCAACAAAAGATGGAACTTATGACAATTGTACGTAAAGAATGCATTTCTTTAGGGTGATCTTCGGGAAGATATATATATGGATCTATCACCTGGATATGACCACGGACAACTGCCAAACAAAGTCTGTACAACAACAACAACTAAGCCTTTTCCCATACTAGATGGGGTCAGCTACATGGATTCTTTGTTTTCACAGATCCCTATCTTGTGCCATGTTAGCAGTAAACTCCCAATAAGCTAGATCGTTATTTGTTGTTTCTTTTCAATACTTTTGTGGTCGTCCTCTACCTCTTTTAATACTTTCAAAATTTAGTTTTTCTAACCTTCTTACAGGTTCTTCTTTTGATCTTCTTTCTATATGTCCAAACCATCTTAAACCATGTTCTCTCATTTTATCCTCTCTTGGTGCCACTCCTAATTTGTTTCTAATAACCTCATTATGTATATGATCTTTTCTTCTATGACCACTCATCCATCTTAACATCTTCATTTCTGTCACGGACATCTTTTGTACATGTTGATGATTAACTGCCCAACACTCAGAACCATAAAACATGGCAAGCCTAGTTGCTGCTCTATAATATTTACCTTTTAACTTTAATGGTATCTTCTTATCACAAAGAATACCTGATGCTCCTCTCCATTTTAACCAACCAGCATTAATTCTATGCATAACATCTCCATCAATTCTTCCATCACTCTGAAAAATTGACCCTAGGTATTTAAAACTTTCCTTTTAAGGGATGTAATGTGTGCCAATTTTAATTTCTATATCATCTGAGGTAACCAAATGATCAAACTTACATTCCATATATTCTATCTTTGTTCTACTAAGTCGGAGGCCTTTGCTTTCTAATGTTTCTCTCTATAGTTGCAATTTTCTATTAACTTTTTCCATAGACTCCTCCACTAATGCAATGTCATCTGCAAATAACATACACCAAGATACTTCATCTTGAATATGTTTTGTTAACTCATCCATCACCATTATAAATAAGTATGGGCTTAAAGTTGATCCTTGATGTAACCCAATATTAACTTCAAAGAAGTCTGTCGTTCCTTCATGAGTCCTCACATATGTTTTTGCACCATCGTACATGTCTCTTATAAGGTTAATATATGTCAATGGGATACCTCTTTTTTCCAAAGTTCTCCAAAGAACCTCCCTTGGTACTCTATCATAAGCTTTTTCTAGATCAATAAATATCATGTGAAGGTCTTTCTTTTTTGCTCTAAAATGTTCCATAAGATGTCTCAAAAGGTGAATCGCTTCAATAGTAGATCTGCCTGGCATGAATCCAAATTGATTATCTATTGTACTTAATACTTGTCTTAACCTACATTCGATAATTCTTTCCCATAATTTCATAGTATGACTCATTAACTTGATACCTCGATAATTCGTACAATTTTGAATGTCTCCCTTATTCTTATATATGGGTATAAGTGTACTTTCTCTCCATTCCTCAGGCATCTTTTGGTTTTTCCATATTTCATTAAATAGTCTTGTGAGCCAAGTAATTCCTATTTCTCCTAGTATTCTCCAAACTTCTATAGGAATATTATCTGGTCCTACCGATTTATCACCCTTCATATGTTTAAGAGCCTCTTTGACTTCATTCTTTTGTATACGTCGGTAGAAATTGTGGTTTATATACTTTTCTGACTTCGCTAAATCTCCTAAACTAATACTAACATCTTTATTTTCATTAAAAAGATTATAAAAATAGTTTTTACATCTATTTCTTATATCATCATTTACCACTAGAATTTTTTTCATCCTCGTCTTTTATGCATCTAACATAATTAAGATCTTTAGTTTTCTTATCTCTAGCCTAAGCTATCCTAAAAATATCTCTTTCACCCTTTTTGAGTTAAGTTTTTTATATAAGTCCTCCCAAATTTTAGCTTTTGCTTCACTAACGGCCTTTTTTGCTTTCTTTTTTGCTTTTTTATAAGCTTCTAAAGTTTCACTAGTTTTCTTAGCATAATGTAATTTGTAACATGTCCTCTTTGCCTTGATTTTATTTTGTACTACTTCACTCCACCACCCAGCTTCTTTTTGTGCCGGTACACCTTCCTTAGATACCCCTAACACATTTTTCGCAACTTTTCTAATATGTATAGCCATATTGTTCCACACATCACAAGGTGTGCCAACATAATTCTAAACATCTCCTTACAGGACTTGCTGTTTAAATATATCTTCTTTCTCGCTTTTGAGGTTTCACCATTTAGTCCGAATAGCTCGATGCACTCTTTTCTTCTTTGTCCATTTTTTTATTTGTAAATCCATAACTAAAAGTCGATGTTGGGTGGTTAAGCTTTCTCTTGGAATTACCTTGCAATCTTTACAACACGCTCAATCTTTTTTATACAAATAAAGTAATCAATTTGTGTTTGTGATAAGCCACTCTTATAAGTAATTAAATGTTCATCTCATTTTTTGAAGATCGTATTGACTATAAAGAGATCAAACGCCATAGCAAAATTTAAAATCTCCCTACCTTCCTCATTTATATCCCCAAAACCAAAGTTTCCATGAATCCCTTGATATCCTAATTCCTCTTTACCGACATGTCCATTTAAATCTCCTCCTAAATAAATCATCTCCCTTTGTGAAATCTTTTGAATCACCTTATCTAACTCTTCCCAAAAAACTGTCTTTATACTATCTTCTAGTCCTACTTGGGGTGCGTAAGCACAAACTATATTCAAAACCTCTCGTCCTAACACTAATTTCAACGTTATGATTTGGTTATCATATCGTTTTATGTCTATTACACTATCCTTTAAATCTTTATTTATGATAATACCAACTCCGTTTCGAGCCTTTTCTTTACCTGAGTACCATAATTTAATACTTGTATCCTCTATCTCCTTTGCTTTTTCTCAGACCATTTTGTCTCTTGTAAACATAGAATATGAATCTTTCTCCGAATCATAGTATCTACCACCTCCATTAGCTTACCGGATAATGTTCTGATATTCCAAGACCCAATATGAATCTTATTATCTAGGACTAACTTCCTTACCCCCCGCATCCATCCGTAATCAAAATGCGGAGACCCTCTCTGAAAAATTTTCACTACATTCGGGCGGCAATGAAGTGAGACTAACTTCTTTACCCACACCCGTCCATGATGTGGGAACCCTCTCTGTAATTGATTCACTACATTCGGGCGAAAATGTAGTGACCCATGCTTACTTCTTACTGCATTTGAGCTCTGCAGCACGTCGCTAGGCGGGAACACCCCAAAGCAATACTCATAATTTTTGTAATCCATATTATAAAAATCCGACGAAGTTTATGCTGGTTGTCGGAAGCCTAACACAACCCTCCTCCTTTATTCGGGCTTGGGACCGGCAATGCAAAGGTAATCCTTACATGGGCGGAGTTGCCAAACAAATTCTGTAAATTAATAAAAAATAAAAAAATAAAAAAAATCAGTAGATGATATTATCATTACAAGTTACATTATTTTTGCCAAACAAAGTCTGTAAATTAAAAAAATCTATTTATGGCTTAAAACAGTCTCCATGAGAATGGTTTGACAAATTTAGTGATGGTGTAATGAGTCTGGGCTTTAAACAATATGTGAGTGATCATACATTATTTATGAACCAAGGAAAGAAAACTATCTTATTATTAGTATATGTTGATGATATTATCATTACAAGTGATGATACCGAAGGTATAGCTGTTCTCAAGAATCAACTGAGTGCATTGTTTGACTTAAAGGACTTGGGCATATTACACTATTTCTTGGGCATTGAAATCATCTTGAAGAAAGATTGTCTATTCTTAAGTCAGAGAAAATACATTCTAGACTTATTAAAAGAAACGAGAATGGAAGATTGTCAGATATGTCCTACACCAATGGAAATTTCGAGAGATGAGAATCCTAATTCAGCTGAACCATACAAAGATATTGATAGATATCAACGATTGGTAAGAAAGTTAATCTATGTTACAATCACAAGGCCAGATGTAAGTTTTACAATTGGATATGTTAGTAGGTGGATTCATTTCCCATCTAAACATCATATGAATACACTATTTCATATCATCAGATACTTGAAATCTTCTATTACCTATGACTTACTATATACACCGCACTGATCACTTCATATAGAGATTTATTCCGATGCTAATTGGGCAGGTTCCAAAGTTGATAGAAATCAACGTGTGAATATGTAGTCTGTTTAGGAGGTAATATAATATCTTGTTAAAGCAAGAAGCAATATGTGGTGGGAAGGTCAAGTGTAGAGGCAGAATATCATGCTATAGCCCTCGGCATGTATGAAGAATTATGGATCATATAACTTCTTGATGAAATAGGTCTAAAAAGGAGGAATTCAATTAATTTTTTCACTGACAGTAAAACAACTCTTCAGATGACATATAATACAGTTTTTCATGAGAAAACCAAACATATTGAAATAGATTGTCATTTTATAAGAGAGAAAGTCTCACAAGGAATATTCAACCTTCTCTTTGTACGGTATGGGGATCAACTGACAGATATTCTTACAAAGCCAATTTCTGTTAATGGGTTAAAGAAGACTCTTGTCAAGTTGGGCGTTTCAAGTCTTCAAGACCCAACTTGAGGGGGCGTGTTGGAGACTAAGTGAATGAGTCCTATTCCTATATTTATTTTATGTTTTGTGTAAAGTGGATCCCAATGGATCAAAATCTGATCCATTAGGAATCGGTTCTAATTAATATAGTAAGTTAGACTCTGTAGTATATAACCCTAAACATGTTTTAGAGTGAATCATCCTTTTGAATAAAAGATAGAGAGAGAGGTTGCCATTTGAAAAAACATTATTTATTCCTCTAAGAGTTTGTTGGTTCTATGATTCGGTTGTTTTTTTTCTCATAAGTCGAGTAAGTATATCGTATGTGAGATGCAGGAAAAAAAGTCTCCGACGGTTGTCAAAGCCACTGAAGGTTACTGAAAGCTGCCGAAAACGTTGTCAGAATCATATAATGAAGTATGTGTTTGTAAGAGGGATAAAGGGGGGGAATGGTATTGGGGGTATTTTCAAATTCCTAAAAAAGTTGATGCGTAGCAAAATTGGTGTGGCAATAGCAATTGTGATTTGGAAGGAAAGTTTTACAATGAATATGCAGATGACCGCGAAATGGCGTTTATCAATGTGCAAATACATTTGGAGAAAAAGCCCGATGGCATGAAAATGCTTTGGCTATAGTTAATTATGCATTCAAGTAAGATCATTTTTAAGAAAAGGAGAAACATTTATTCGTTACAAAAATGTCGTCAGTTTAATAATCCATGTCATGGATGGTTTAGAAATCCTTGTTTATAGTGTTTCTTAAATAGGTAAGATGGTGTTAGCAGGCTCCTACTTGACAAGAAAACCCATATGTATTGAACTCAAAATCCTTCAATTTGAAGTTTCTTACGAAGTCAAGCGCCTAAGCTAAGAGAGGCGCATCTCCATTTGCATCTTTCTTTCTTCTGTATAATGATCGGCCGAAGCCAAATGCACCTTGCAAGCATTGAATTCATGGTCTTGAACTTGTGAGCTAATGCCTTAGTCAGGTAAGCTATTACTTGTTGTGCTCCTTATTTCTATACTCAATATAAACACAATATGAGTTTTGCAAGATAATCAATCAGGCGGTTGTTGGGAAACACTTCAAAAAAATTATCTATTTCACATGTGAATTGCATTTTTTTAGCTTATCCTGTTTGATATATAATAGTAGGGTGAACGAGTCAATCTTTGTCTACTTGATTTGGGATAAGGAAACACACTCTCGTAGTCTAGAAGAGACCTAGACTAGGATCTCATGAACCAATAAATGGTAGGTTGAATAAGAAGCATACAAACTGAGGGTTCTTCCTATGTATACAAGTATCACCAATAGTCAGCCATGATAATATATCAACATGATGTATGGCTAATTTCAACAAGCAAGCTCGATTAATATATAAAAGTGATCCATGTCCTATAGCATCCTCATCACGAGATCCGCAAAGAACCTGACCTCAACAAAGAAAGTTACAAAAGTGAATATCAATAGAATTAATTGCATATGAAAAAATCGACATTTATAGGATTAAATGAGTGACTGCAAATATTTTAGTGTTAGTTTTGCTTGAGGTGATCTTGTCAATGAAGATATTATATTTTCTCCACCAAGAGAAAAACCAAACAAGATGGTGAGACATTTTAGTCCACTTGTTAGCAGTGCCAAACTGTTCCAACACCTATTCAAATATTTTCTTGAAGTTACAAATACGATGCAGGTCTATTCTTGTGAGCAATATATCATCAGTGAAAAGTAAGTGAGACATATTTTGCTTCCTCCTAAAAAAAGATCGGTTTCAAAACTCTTGTTACCTTTTATCTTGCAGTAGTTATCTTGATAATTTGGTACAAGATTTCTGATCATACGGATGGTGCCATGGTATTTTTCATGCAAGATGCACTAATTTTGAAGTCTTTTAGTTTCTCTAGAGTCTTCATTGCTTAGTGCAACTCTCTAGAAGTCTAGTTACTCCCTATAAATTTAGTTATTTCTATTGCTTTTCTCTACCCTTGTTAGTATGTTTATTATTTTTAGTCTTGTTACATTTCCTATAAGAGTTTTATTTTTTTTAAAAGTCATGCTCTACTTTTGTATGCTCATTTTTTAATGTAATCCATATACAAAAGCGTAGGATTATTGGTATTCGGCTGATGTTAGAATTTTCTTTTTTGACTTCTATTTGTGCACCTAGAGTGAGTAAATGAAACCAACTTAGCTCTCATACAAGTTAAGTGGTGGTTTTCATGTGCGACTCAAGACAGAATTTTATGCTTAATTTGTTACCATGAGACTAAAGCTTGCTCTCCTTAGTAACTTGTATCACGATTGTTTTGCGATAGTAACGAAAAACACAAAGAAAAAGCAAATTGCTTTGACGAAGCAAGGGTGGCTCAACACAAGGTGAGGCCTAAGGTGAAACATTCAGATCATACATTCTTACTTTACATGTTATAAAATTAAAGATTTATTTAAATTTAATCCTCTTAGCATTTCGAAATGTAAAAGTTTTAGTTAGAGTTTTATAATAACATTTCTTTTTCAATTAGTAATATACCCAAGTCATTCAATCTTTCTTTAGACATTCTTCATCTGAAACACGATTTTATTAAATTTAGATAAAATGTAATAATATAAATTAAAGTGATAAATTTTTCATTACTTTTATTATAAACCTTTGTCCTTTTCTTCATGGTAAACTATATTGTTTTACCTATTACAAATGTAACATTTGAAGCCTTCTATAATAATAATAATAATCTATGAGTCTATTGCAGATGTAAAGTTATAATAATAATATTTGTGTAGAATTGGTTATATGTAACTTAATAAGTATGAACAATTTTGAAGCCCTAAATCATAAGAATAAAAGTTTTGAGATCTATGTGACTTAAAAATATAGAAAATATTTGAGGCAAAGTCATGAGATTAAAATTTTTAGGATCCATTGACTTAAAGATTAACGAAATTTAGGTCTTAAATTAGAAGGCTAAAAAATGTTGGGTCTAACAAAAAATTTCAGCTATTATAAATATAAAATAACAATAATGTTATTTATTTAAATTTGTATATTTGTGAATTTAAGGTTCAAAAACATTTGGGGCCATAAATCATAAGAATAAAAACTGTACGGCATATGAGACTTAAAATAGTAAAGGAAAATTTGAGGCCAAAAACAATGACAATAGCAATTTTGAGGCCTATATGACTTAAACTTTAAGAAAATTGGAGTCCTATAATCATAATAGTAAAAAATCTTGGCTAATAAAATTATGTACTATAAGAATTTTAGGCCTATTTTTTTTTTCCGAAAGGGCCTAAGGCGGTCACCCTACCGTCTTACATACGAGACGCCCTTGTGACGAAGAGCTGGTGATCCATAGAACTCATGACCTGATGTACACTTGATAACAACTGAAAAGGTGGTATAGATGCACATAATATAATAACCTTAGCCCACATGACATTAAATCCAAGGAAAACAAGTAAAGGCTTCGAATGTAAACATGCTAAATGCCTCCACCAAAACTGAATAGGCGCATGGGACCCGACAGATGGGGCATCAAAGGGGAGCCACAGGTGATATTATGTTTTATCATGATTTAGAGATTAAATTGAGGTGATTAAAGAATGATTAACACTATTATATTTGGATCTACATAGAGACATCACGTAGGTAGATGTATTCTATTTTTGGTTATGTGTTAGAGGTAGTTTTAATTGTTTTTAGATAATGCATAAGATTGTGAAATATTTATCAATGCTTTTAAATGAGTATATATGTGTTGGCTTGTGAAATAATATTTAAAAAACTTTAATGATTTATATGGATGCATGACATGAGTGTGATTGTGTGTGAGTAAACTACTCGATGGGTATGGATCTATCTTTTAGGACGATATGGGACATTGATGGATTATAGATGGACATATCTGTTAGTGCTAGCTCGTTGGTTACTATTGTAGGCTAGTGAAATACTATTGGTGTGGTACTACTTTTCATGACATTGTATGATGTTAATGGATTGTAGATGAACATATCAGACAGTCCTAACTCGTAGATGTGTTGAGTTGTGTTGGCTACTTCGTTGGTTGAGCTAGTTTACACTTATATTGCATTGAGCAACTCATATCGGTTATGATATGTTTAAGTTGGAGATAAGTGGAACTAGTCAATGAGAGTATAGAGTTTATATACAGTAGAACAAATTTAATACTTGATTTGAACGTGTAATTTTGATATGGGTATGTTATTTTGAAATAATCGGATATATGTGACTGTTGTAGATGTGGATGTGGTTATGTGGATCTTGGGAGATGACCCAATAAATGTTATTGTGGATATGAGACGTAGTTGTAGAGATATTGTTATGATTATATGGTTGAATGAATGACTCTATTAGTGGGGTATCTAGATACTTTTGTCTCGTGAACTCAAGGGGTCAGACTTGTGGACAGTTGTGAGGCATAAAGATCCTAACACGTTGAGAGCGTTGTTAGAGGTCACGTGGTTGGACATGAGTATGGTATGGGCAACTCCTACGATGTGACAGTGGTTTTCTATCCTATAGTGTTCATGATATCGAAACTAAGTTGCATATTGATGAGTGTTTGAGTATGTATATATGTTTTGTAATGTTATTGATTTTGTTAGATGTACATTTTCTCACTGCATGGTTTGAAATGGTGCATGTTTGTAGATGATTATATGTGGAGAGATAACATTATCTACGACCATAGTGTGGTGCTTAAATTTTATTTAATATTAATTTTATGTTACAACCAACAGAGACGCTGAGCACATGAGACATTGAAGCAAGACTTTGTCTTCTCTTCTATTGCTAAATGATATGAGAATAGTTTTGAATTTCTTTTTGTTTTAGCACAACCGTGTTGAATCTTAAATTATATTTAAATAAATAAACTTTGGACATGTCTTTGACTGTATGGGTTATACAACCTTTGTATTTGTTAATGGTTGGTGGGTATCAACAACTTATATTAATTGATGCAAATCAACAACATGAACCCTTTTAAGTATGTGTTGCCTTAAGGATGTGACAGGAAGTATGATTTCTTTTGGAAAAAATTAGATGAATCCACCTATTTATAAACTGTCATTGTATATAAGACTTTATTGCTCCTTATACATAAAGACCAAGTAACAAGCAGGGGACAAGACTGCTTACATAGATTGTTGCTTTATGCATAAGCCCTCACACTTATATATATATATTATAAGTAGGGAGGTTCAATTTCGTACCTATAATATTTTGTTGATGTTTAATTTCAGTGAATGAATACAGAAATATTAAAAAAATAACCAGCTTTAGGTATTTGCCAGATTTCTGCAGGAGGCACGTGGGCCTTCCAGTGAGTGAACTGGACGGACGGCATTGGGAAACCGTTTCTTTTCCTTTTTCAGTAGAAAGAAGGGAAAAATCCAACCGCTAGTGCGTCGTACGGTACCTTTTCCTTGTCGGCATCCTCGGCTCGGCTGACTGCAGTAGCGTCACGTCGAAGCTTGTGATCGATGTTTCTGGATTGCTCCCCATCATCCACGGAAAGGTCAATTTGCGTGTCATGTCGTATCGTATCGTTGAACACGACCCAAATTTACTTTTCAGCTGAACAGGTCGAAATCTGATCATGCAAGATTTTGCATCTCAAGATCCGATCCAGTGAGGCTCAATAATGCCAAGATCCAACCCGAGAGCATCCCTGAGCATGTGGCAAACACCCTACTTTATTTACTTTAGCATGTTGATGACGGTTGTTGTTTTAGTTTGATTACAACTCATGTAGCCAACGCCACTTGGTGTGGGGAAACAGTTCATTCTTTCGGTTTTAGTTTGGATAACATGTAACTTTCTTGGTTAGACAAGTGGCCTTTATCACTTTTCGCGAAAAGGCCACCATGCAGTTCAGTATTTTAAAGAAACTTAAGTATAACAATCAATTTCAAGTAGCAAGATCCATCCACCTTAGAGCACGACTAAGAAAATGTTTTCGTTATCAAACCCTGAACGATGATGACGGGTTCAGCACGCAGTACCTGACATGAGTTTCCAATTTAAAATGAACGAGTTCAAAAGAAAAGAAATGGGGTTCAATTTGATTGGACAACAACATTAGTTTAAGTATTTTTAGACCTGTCAGCTAAATAATACTTTTATACACAGATTCGGGTCAAATTGGCTTCACAAGAAAGTTACTCGCACCTTTCTTACAAATAAAAGTATAATACTACCAAAAAAAGGCTATAATACGGCAGCACATAACCCCCCAAGCCAAATCAGGCGGTTCATGTAACACAAAACAGGGTTCTCTGTCATGCGGTGTATCGCCTTCGAGAGAATAAAAAAGAACTTAAGGAAAAACTTTATATTAGTGTTGTGTGGTTTATTGAACATATACATTAATATCCTACAGTTAACTTTCTATATATTTACTCTCCAGTTTCAAAAACTTATTTATTCATAAAATTATTAATTTGACATTACACGTGGCTTATTGAGAATATTAACGTGCCAATATAATCCTGAAGTGACACGCTGCGATACATGTCCGATATGGCACATCCATCTCGCCTTTATAAAAGCAAGTAGAAGTGATAGCACACTTTTATATAAGGCAACAAATGTGGAGGGTTGGAAATTGGCTTGCAAAATACAGACTAACTTAGCACCCTCGCTACCAACATCTTCCACGAAGCTTGACTTGAATATGACATGTTCCTTCATGATATTATTTTGTTGGATGGGGTTCGCAACCTTATATATATATATAGATAGATAGATAAAAAAATTTGTGTCCAAACATGGTTGAGATCAACATGTATTTGGTAATATTTTACTTTTTTGCATAAAGATCTTAATAGTTGACATCAATGATTGAATGATTGATATATTTAAGTAGTTTTGAGCATGTACTATATATATGTACATATAAAGTGATAAATACTCAAACCTCATATGTGCTATTATCTTAACTATTCGATTTTTTAATTAAATTCTTTAATATTATTAATTAGTTTAACTAAACAATAAAGATGCTTGAGTGAATTTGAACATAAATGAGGTTTTAGTATTCAATATATATATATATATATATATATATATATATATATATATATATATATATATATATATATATATATATATAAAGAGAGAGGGAGATGCTCCAATCCACTCAAAGATGTCACCATTTGATCATGTTGATCAAATAGTGAAGGTATAACTTAAAAAAATAAAAAGTTTCATCGTACTTTTTTGTACTTAATATTTAATACATATTTTAAATTAAAGTCTCTACTTTTATGGAATGTGAAGATGTTTAAGCGGATGGCGTAGCCATTCTCTCTCTCTCTCTCTCTCTCTATATATATATATATATATATGTAAAGGTGTGCGCATGTCTGCACACGCATTAAAGATCCACATCCTGTGAACGGATCTGAGCAGATCCGATTCACGTGAGCCATTGCCCGCGGCCTCCCAGTAGGAGCGAAAATCTATTACTTCTAGGATAAAGCAAATATCTGGACGACGTCATCAAGAGAATCTTACTGGTGCCTCCGAATCCTCCACAAAGACGGGAAGCAGTCTCCTACTTGCGTTTCAAAGTAACTTCATTTATTTACCGTGAAAGTTGCGGTAAACCATCCTTAAACGCCGGATAATGGGATAGATTTTGATCCGAATATGCCGCGGAAGATCCTCATCCACCGTCTTCCCTATAAAATGAAACTGTGAAAGACGGAGATTTTAACTAAGCAGAAAATCAGAGGAGACGAACACATTCCCTTTCGTGTGAATAAGAGAGAAGCCGCCCCTAATTACTGAAGGATTAGCTCATCAGGAAGAGCAAAATGAGTGAGGGTTTGAGGAAAGATTACGAGCTGCTGGAGGAGATCGGTCGCGGGAGGTTTGGTAGGGTTTACCGGTGCTTCCGGCCGGAAACCAGCGAGTTCTTCGCCTGTAAGTCGATCGACAAGAAGGCCATAATCGATCCTGTCGATCGTCAATGTCTCGATAGGGAGGTCAAGGCTCACAGGCTCGCCAGAGGCCACCCTAACGTCGTTCAGATCCACGCCGTCTACGAGGACGACGCGTCGCTCCACCTGGTGATGGAACTCTGCTCCTCGCCGGACCTGTTCGATCGCGTCTCCAAGCGAGTCTTCTCCGAGCAGGAGGCAGCGGCAGTCATGGTGCCGCTCGTGGAGGCGATTGCGCACTGCCACCGCATGGGCGTTTCCCACCGCGACGTCAAGCCGGAGAACCTCCTGTTCGACGATCGGAACTGCCTGAAGCTCGCCGACTTCGGCTCTGCCGAGTTCCTGCAGGAGGGAAGAGGGCTCAGGGAGATCGTCGGGACACCTTACTACGTGGCGCCGGAAGTACTTAGGCTGAAGGAGTACGACGAGAAGGTAGACGTTTGGAGCGCCGGAGTCATCCTCTACGTACTCCTCAGTGGAATCCCTCCCTTTTACGGCGAGTCACCAACCGAGATATTTGAGTCAGTCCTTCGGGCCAACTTGAGGTTCCCGTCTCCTACCTTCCAGTCAGTGTCTCCGGCGGCTAAGGACTTGATGCGCAAGATGCTCTGCAAGGACGTCTCTAGACGCCTTTCTGCGGAGCAAGTCTTGAGTGAGTCTCGACGTCTCTCCCCCCCCCTACTTAACCATTTTTTCCCTTGGAAGTTCTATTAATGTTGTGCGACTTGATTTAGATTTCTTCTGCCGATGTTGCTTCGCTTATTTCTGTCTTCAAGTTATAAAGGAGTTGCCCTTTTCATTGGTTCCCTGGCCGATGAAATTCTTCCCAAGCAGAGAGTTTAATCCCCTGTTTGGTTTTCAGGACACCCATGGATGACAAGCGGAGGCTCGGTTTCAGCTGATCTGGCGTCCTCAGTCGCGTCAACCAGGTTTATGTCTCTGTGAAGGCTCCTGCGTCTGAGCGTGTAAATGAATACCTAGCTAGGTTAATTTCCCCTGTAAATGAGCCTCTCCACCCTTTCTTCCATGCACTCTCTCGGACAGAGAGTTAGCTAATGGATGCCAGCACGTCTATACCAGACGAGACTGTTTCTTTTGTAGATATATTTTCTTTTTACTGCTGCTGAGCTTCTCTTGTGCAAGGGAAAATTCCAGCATCTTTTTGACTTGTTTTCTTTTTCGAGTATATTAGTCTTCCTTGGAAGCGAAGTTTTGCATAAATGGTGAAAATATCAACAAAAAAAATCTTTCCCCTTGTCGGAATCTCTCCGCCTTCAGGTTCGAACCATTAATGTTGCCAAATTATATCCAGTAACGTAAGGTGAGTTTGCCAGATACTGATGAAGGCGACAGGAACAGGTCACGTACTCGCTTACAGACTTTAGCTTTAAATTCAAGCCGTGTGTGTGAGTGATTAACGAAAGTAAAGTTGCTGGTTGAAGAAATGCTGATACTTGATTATAGTATGCGTTAACAACCAGGTTTTGAACTGTGTATTACTTTTGGGCGTTGTGGGTCCTTCGCCTTTTAAGCTAGAGCCTGTGATTGCACAACTGGGCCCCTTGGCGTTTATCAAGCCCTTGTGCTATCTGCACTTTATGACAACGAGGACCATTCGCTTGTCATCTAGATTCATATATAAAACCATTCATTACTGTGATGAGCGACAGTGATGTTACAGACAACAATGTTTCGCTTTCTGGTGGTCCTTGGACGTGATATGTACAATAATAATAGAAGGCAGCGTTTGCCCTCTTCATTGATTATTGATTAAAGCACATTTATGCCTGAGAGGAACGGGGATGCCCTCCGAGTGGATAAGAGAGGCCATCATCCTAAACGGAAAGACTACAACTGTATATGATGGGCGATTCTTCCGTGCAAGAGAAACCAGTCAGACCGGGTACCTTACCGGGCTCTTGGTTATGGGCTAAATGGGCATGGCCTGAACCCGGTGAGACTTGGGCGGGAGTAAACCAAGTTCTCAAATATCAATTGAATTTGAAGAGGTCGTCGTCATCCTATACGAAACAGTGGATGACCATTTTTAGTCTTACAAGCAACGTTTCTTATGCATTCTCGTCTCACGTCACAAATGAAGTAGTAACGTCGTTGTACATACTCCTGGTTCACAAAGCTCTTTCACACATTTCCAGGGCAGACGAATTATTGGGCAAGAAAGCACTAATCACAAGGGGCTTCCATCCGCAAAATGCTTAAAATAAGACATGCTTATCAAAAGACAGTTGTATGCGTGAAGCAAAAGCTCGTTAGCTCAACGGCAGCGCACTCTAGTGCAATTGCTAACCCCCATGTGTGTGTTAGAATTCGGCCTCCTCTTGTAACAAAAAAATAAAAGCTTAGCGGGATTAACTTAACTGGTCAGATTTAACGCAGACCCAACCAGTAACAAAGCAGTAGACGGTCATTTACCCTGGTAAACGAACCGAGCTGTTCATGGAACTTGCTATTAATATATATGGATTTGGATAGAGCTGGGAAATATGGGTGATGGTCAGGCACAGCCAAACCGGGTCAGGTGGTCATGGGTGAAAGAATTGAGGTTCTATCCTTTGTTAAGATCAACCTGCAGGCTTAAATGGAAAGCATAGTGCTATCAGCCCATAGTTCTGTTCTCCTAGGCTCACCCTGCCACAATACTAAATGAGAGAAAGCTTGGGGGTTCCGTCGGCTGGGGATCGCACTTGCTGCTCCAATCCTGCCTCTTTCTTGGAAGAAAACCAAAATTCATTATGCTATCCAGCCCAAAGTCAATTCAAACAAGGAGCTACATTCCATCTCTAATCTAGAGATCCAATATAAAGAGAAACTAGTCATCACGATTTGATTCAAATAGCCTTAAAAAGACTCTTTTCAACCCAACACTCAAAGTGAGCTTCCATGAGCTTTCACTGATCACATATTGGCTCTGAAAGCAAAGCTCCTGCATCGAAGATGGGAAGACCACTCGGGGCTGTTAACTTCGCCTAAGCATGAAATTTTCATTTTCTGATTAAAAAAGTGGGAAGATGGAAATGCTGGAAACTTATAGGCACGGTAACCAAGCCTTCTGACTTTCCTCAGTTGCAATACCAGAACTGCATATAACGGGATTCCACATGACCCCCCTTCATCCACGAGAAGAAAAGGAAATACCTTCATGTCAAAACGCAACCTTTAGCCTCTGCTTCTAAGTCAACAATACAGAAAATTGACAGCAAAAGCCTGATTATTACAGTCAGCGTTATAATACAGATGTACAGTTTGTTCAATCAGGGAGCCCTCTCAAGCATCAAGTGTGGCTGGCAGGCCTTTTGCTGGGCCGCAGACTCTTCTGGTCATCCATATTTTCATCCTGAACAAAATAAAAATCACCAGTCAATGGCCAAAAAAACATGCTGAGAAAGAAAAGATACATCTCCAACTATACATCTCCTGTCCACAGGCCAACTAAGTATGCAAAGCCAAATAGGGCCCCCTATCGTTTCAACCTCAGAAAGATAATCTTAGTTATGACCGGTATCACCAAGTGAAAGTAAAAGCAACCCCTCAAAAATGAGTTTTTCGAAGCAGATGGAGATCTGACTATGCTTGCACCTTAGCTGATGCCTGAGTGTCAATATCCAAATTACCACTCCACGAATGAGTTGAAGAAGATTCACCAGCAGCATGAAATCGTGATGGCTCAGGTTTGTTAATAGCATTACTTGAAGATGGGGAACATGATGGGGGAACAACACATTCAGAAATGCTAATGCTTCTTTTTCTGACAGTTGAAGATTCAGCTGTAGACCGCAAGTCATCATCCATCCTTGAGGCCTCACCTTTGCACTCATTTTCTGGATAACCTTGATTGATTCTACCTCCATCCTCACCTAAAAGGTGCTGCTTACCTGAGCATCCCTGATTGTGATGAAACGTAGGCACTTTCTGATCTTGGCTAGAGCTACAAGGAGTAACATTTCTTCTGACCAGAACTCTTGGAGCACGTGTGCTGTCTGTAGCATCACATAAATTGTCTGCTACTCCTTCATTGTTGCCGTTCATTTTAGCAGCTTGGGCTGCAGCGTCCAACTCATCCATTACTGATATTGCTGCAATCAGGCGTTCTCTTGCTAAAGTCACATCGATAATTGGCCTTGGATAATTATGCCCAAGCTCCACCCCTGCAGCCTTAAGCATTAAAGGAGGTGCATCCCATGGATGATGGATCCATTCAGTAGGCAACCTTGCAAGCTCAGGCAGCCAGTGTCTCACATACTCTCCCTCTGGATCGTACTTAAAACCTTGGACCTAAGAAAAGCAGAGGAGATCTGAAGTATCAAATATAGGAGACTTGCCATAAATTGACATAACTAGTCTTATTTTATAGGCCATGCATTTTGCAGAACATAGTACACTAGATCACCATGGTAAGTAGAAATCTTCTCACTAAGATACATAGTCACCTGTCATGATGGCAGACTGTCTAATGCAAGTTAATGGCATCTTTAGATGCCAGATGCAACAAATGATTTGTCCGACTCGGGCCTCATAATGCGTGTAATCCTTTGACACACTTCCATCTACCTACTACTTACCAACATCCTCAAAAGCAGTGCTTTTTACAAAGAAATTTGCATGAACTTCTTGAAGGAACTCCAAAATGGTGTCCTCTGCAATTTATTTGAAGAACTGAGGCTTTTACCACATGCATGCACAGTATGACAATCCAAGCTATGCCTCTAGAGTTATAACTTGCAAGCTTCACCGTTTGACTGGACATAATCAGTCGGCTTGAGAGATGCAAATGCGAACCAAATAAGGCGCCAGCTGATGTGTACAGTGGAGAACATGTCCCTATGTGGTACCATAGGCCTTGCCACTAAGACAAGAATGTAAATGTATTAAGTTGATGATGGATAAGCACAACAAAAAAATGCTTGACTAAAGAAAGAGAGTGACACCAATTAGTTGGTATTGGCTACTGGAAGATAGTCTGATTGGAGAAGAAATCACCGTAGTAATGAATCTAATAGCGTCAAGAAAAGCAGAACCTTGAACATGCTAACCGCTAACTTATGGAATCAATCAGCCTATGAGGTTCAAGTACGAGGAAGTTACAGCACTTTGAATAGAAATTCCAGGACATACTTGGCATCTCTTACCTAATTTGACTTGTTTTCCAAATTAAATATGCATGGCAATTGCACGCTGTGAAACTAGAGCTTCACGCACATCACAGCAAGTAAAACATGATAGCACAAGGTTCCAAGAAAACAGTTGACTGAAGAAAACGTACCTCGGGTTCGTCCATGCGATCAAGCTCATGTCCATCAGGTAGACTTCCAGAAATATATTGCCAACCAAGGACGTCACTTTCCAAATCAGCATCCAACAGCGTATCCCAGAAGTACTTCATCCCCCATGTCCAAGGAAGCTGAAGAAACTTTACACAAAAGCTCGATACGATGACCCTAATTCTGTTGTGCACCCAACCAGTTGCCCAAAGTTCTCTCATACCAGCATCCACTAATGGATATCCTGTTCTACCCTGCCGCCACAACTTGAAATGCACCTCATTGTACTGCCATGGGAAATGTCTCAAATGGTCCAACAATGATTTCTGATAAGTAAATGGGAAATTGAAACAGATGTAACGTGCATACTCTCTCAGACCAATTGATCTGAGAAATAAGTTCACACTCTCCTCCGCAGAAGAATTTCCTTCTCTTGCCCACAGAACCTGCTTCATCCTCAAACACTGGTAGACCTTTCTTATACTCAATTCTCCAAAATGTATGTACGGCGACAGTAGTGAGGTCGCAATGCCCTCAACCTTCTGGCTATACTTTGAATAGTCTACCAAACGTTCAGAAACAAACTCATCGAGTGCCTTGTCTGCATTGCTCCAACCAGGAGTCCATGCTCGACTCAGCAATGCGTTGCTAGATTTCTCAGAGTCATCTTCCAGACCCAATTCCTCAATCATAGAACTCTTAACATTTCCTACAACAGATCATACAACAAATGTTAAGACAACCATAATGCCATACATCAAATACTCGAGACAGTATTGTGAAGACATTCGTACAATTTGAAATGGGTTACAGCCACAAAGACTCTGCTGAAGCAAGCTGCCTGGACTCTGGGAATTACTCAGGAGTTTTTTGCCAAATCAAGGAAAACCTAAACATAAGTACAGCGACAGATCGAAAAAGGTGAAAGAGGTGGCAAGAGTTTATCCCTTTTAGCATTTACAGCAATGCAAGCTTGTTTTGCATCAAGATTCCTAAACCCGCAAAGTTTTGAGAAGCCTCTACAGAAATTATGTTTCCTGAAACAGTATAATGAGCTAGGTAGGTTCAACATAGACTATCAGGAATATAGACCTGTACCATCAAAATAAAGTATGGACATCACCAGTGAGAACATAAATGTAAAAAATAACCCACATACCTTGGAGAATCAACAATTCATGCAACTAAAGAACAAAGCATAGAAGCAAGGGGTCGGCACCTCCATGGCTGCCGCAACCTCTCTTTCTTTATTTCTTGCTTAAAGACCTAATTACAATTAAGGCAGACTTTATACAGGATTATAACTTGAAAGACCAAAACGCCCTTGATTGAAAACATTACCTATCTATCCGTGACTCCAAATGGATCGGATTTTGATCCATTTGGATTCACATGACTCACTTACACATTTCTACTTACATAAACATAAAAACGATAAGGAAAATACATAAAGAAAATGAATGTGCTCTTCAACACGCTCTCTCAAGTTGGGTCTTGAAGACTTGAAATACCCAACTTGCCGAGAATTTTCTTTAATCCATTTGTTGCAACTGGTGATCTTCAGAACGAACATTAATTATATTGAAGATTCCTTGTGAGACTCTCTCTAATAAAGTGATAGTCGACTTAGATATGCTTGGTTCTCTCATGGAAGAGGCCGGATTAGACACCATCTATAGAGTTGCTTTACTATCTGTGAAAAAATTAATTAGAATAATCTTTCCCAGACCCATTTCTTCTAACAGTGATAAGATCCATAACCCTTCACACATGCCGAGAGAAATTGAACGATATTCTGCCTCTGCACTTGATCTAGCCACTACATATTGCTTTTTACTCTTCCAAGATACCACATTACCTCCTAGACATACTATGTAACCTGAGGTAGACTTTCTATCGATTTTGGAGCCAACCCAATTTGCATCAAAATAAATCTCTAGACAAAGAGATGAATGTGGGGTCTACAATAAACCATAAGTAATTGATGACTTCAGATATCTAATGATATGGAACACCATACTCATGTGGTGCTTAGATGGGGAATGCATCCATCTACTCACATAACTGACTGCAAAGCTGATGTCAGGTCTTATAATAGTGATGTATATAAGCTTTCCCACCAATCTTTGGTATCTGCCAACATCTTCATATGGTTCAGTAGTCTCCTCCTTATCTTCTTTTGTAATTTAAATGGGAGTAGAACATATCCGACAATCTTTCATTTTTGTTTCTTTTAGCAAGTAAAAAATTTATTTTCTTTGACTTAAAATTAAACAATCTTTACTTCATATAAATTCGATTCCCAAGAAGTAATGGAGACTGCCCAAATCTTTTAAGTCAAATAGAGCATGTAGTTGTCTTTTTAGATTAGCAATACCTTCTATATCATCACCTGCAATATAATAGTCTTCACGCCTCGGTTGATAAATAGTGTATGATCACTAACACATTATTTAAAACCCAAACCAATAATAGTATAATACCATTACTGAATTTTCGAAACCATGCACTTGGTGATTGTTTCAAACCATAGATAGATTTCTTTAGTTTGCATACTTTGTTGGCTTTCTGCTGTTGGTTATACCTAGGTGGTAGGTCCATGTAAATATCTTCGATAAGATCTCCTTGAAGAAAGACATTCTTCACATCTAACTGCCATAAGTCCCATTCATAATTGACGGTCATGCTCAGAATAATCCTAATAGTATTCATTTTTGCCACTAGTGCAAATGTTTCTGTATAATCAATACCATATGATTGACTGTAACCTTTAGCCACTAATCTGGCTTTATACCTTTCTATATTCCCATATGCTTTGTACTTCACTCAATATACCCATTTGCAACCCACTGTTTTCCTTTCCGGTGGTAACTGTACTAGTTTCCAGGTCTTGTTTTTCTCCAATGCTGTAATTTCTTCTTTTATTACTGCCTTTCACTTTGAATGTTGCTCTGCCTCTTCGAATGTCTTGGGAATATAAGTATTATCTGCATTCACCACAAACAACTGATACTCTTTGGGATAGTTAGTGTATGATACCATCTTCTCTAGTGAGTATTTTGCTTTTTCATGTTTTCTTTTCCGAAGAGCAATAGGTAAATCATCAAGATCACTAGCAGAATTTTGAGAAGTTACCTGAGTAGGAATTGGATCTGATTCGGGGAGAGGATTCTAGTCTCGGGTAGCAGGCTGATGAGAAAAGAGGATCTTTCTTTCACCTCTAGTATAAATCTGCCAATCTTTTTCTTGAACGGATGACATCTCTTCTTCTTCTCTTTCAATGTCTGGTTGATCTTGAATTGGTGGAAGAGGTATCATATTCGGTGAATGGATAGTTGATGCTTGACTATCTTGTTTGCCATAAAAAAGGTGTATCTTCATGAAATGTAACATCCATTGTAACATATGATCTTTTTTCAGGATCATAACATTTATACCCTTAGGAAGATACATCTAACAATCCTAACATCTAATTTATCTCTCAAGCCACTGTGTATGTGAACAAAACAAGTGCACCCAAACACTTTTGGTGGGTAGATGAAACTGTTTCTGGGAAGGACATAAGGAGTGAAGTGGAGTATTGCTAGGCATACGATTTAACTGCTTCTCCCCAATAGAGTTTTGGAACATCATAACCAATCAAAAGAGTTCTAATCACCTCTAAAATGTGTCTGTTTTTCCTTTCAGAAACACCATTTTGCTGTGGAGAATAAGAACATAAGATTTGGTGTAAAATTCCACGGTCTGAGAAATATGAATTGAGTGTTTGAGACATGAATTCCCCTTCATTATCACTTCGAAATGTTTTAGTGGTGCTATGGAATTGAGTACGCACAAACTGATAATATATGGGAATAATATTTTTCACTTCCTCCTTAGTTTTCATTAGATATATCATGGTGAATCTAGTACAATCATTAATAATGAACTAAAGTATCTATGACCATGTAAAGAGGTGATAGAGCATGGGCCCCAAACATCAGAATGAACAAGCTCAAAAGGTTTAGAAGATTTTTCTTCATTCAAGGGAAATTAAATACGATGGTGTTTGCCTTCTAGCAAGTTTCACAATTCAACTGCAAGTCATTACAATGAAAAAATTCATGCAATAACATTCTAATTTTCGATAAAGGTAAACGTCCTAATCTCTGGTGCCATAAAGGTAGTTCTTCTTTTTGCTTTTCTGTGATAACTGTTGACTGCATAGTTGCTCCTCTAGCTTCCTCATAGACATAGAGTCCTCGCCACATGCTACCCTAACCAAAAATCCTCCCCGTCCTCAATTCCTGAAAGAAACACCCAATAGAATCAAAGATTACTCAACATTTTAAATCTTGTATCATGACAAAGACTGACAATAAGTTGACTGAAATATTTGGAACATGTAAGACATTTTTTAATATTCCAAAAGGTGTAGTAATACTTTATTTTCCAATAATGGGAGTATGTGATCCATCGGCCAACCTAATATTAATTTTACCTTGAGTCAACTGATAATCATAAAAAAACTCTCTTCTACCAACCATATAATCAATAACCCATATTATGAATTGAGAAATAGTTACATTACCCTTAGCCATGAATGAGAATGGATATGCCATAGTTGCTTGAGAACCAAGGTTAGAAGTGGAAGCAGTCTGAGAATCAACTAGACGAGCCTTAAGCATCTCTATTTCTTTTCTTATGTCTGCCAGTGAATCTGCACTATTTTTAGTAGTTTGTTTTTCGCTTTGGTCACTGCTGAAGTAGGCTTTATTAGGCCTATTCTGGTAATAAAAACGTTTGCTTACTAGTTCCCAGCATGTCTCCTTTGTATGTCTTGATTTTCTACAGTGAGAATAAGTCAGAAGTAATTGATGATCTACCTTTGCCACATCCATATCCTCCTCTACCACGAGAGAATGAGGAGGTAGAAGAATTCCTGCCCACAAACGCAGTGGACTCTAAATTAGTGTTGGTTTCTTTCTCGAGGTGTTTCCTGTTCTCTTCAAGAAGTAAAAGAGAGTACACAATGCTCAAAGAGGAAAGTTCTTCTCTGTTGAGAATATTATTTTTAACGATCTCATTCTACTAAGAGATGCCCCACAAAAGGTCAAATACTTTTCGTTCTTCAAGCTCCTCATTACGCTCTTATGTGCACAATTGACATTTTGTCTTGGAATAAAGTTGCAATTCTTCCCATAGACCTCTGAGTTCTACATAGTACTCACTTACCGATCAGCGATCCTGTTTCACAATTTAATCAGTCATGCACTAACCAGTGCATTCTCCCTACACCATCGGGAATACAGAGGATCTGAAGTAGGTGGTTGAGGTATTTCACAATTTAAGTAGTCCCATCACCCTCTGGCCATGACTGCCACTTCTATAGATCTGGCCCACTGAATGTAGTTCTTGCCATCCAATTTCAGATTTGTAATTTGGAATTCCTCTCCCTTGTCTGAGAGACTTTGGTCACTTCCATCTCCAGTCTTGTTTCTTTCCATAATTATCAGAATCTAATCTCTTGATAGATTTGTGTTTGAGTATTTTCTAAGGTAGAGGTTTGACACTTAATCCTTACAACTATGATATTAGTGCCCGTATCAAACAATAATTTTTGGCTTCAAATCACAATATCTATTCATAACAATCAATGCTTCCAGCCTTTAATCACTCTCACGGTGTATAATTCCAAACGGCAGATGCTGATTTTTTTTTCCACAACAACAAATATTATACGATTCCTAGCTAAAGGCTATAACCCGTGGGTGTCTAAAAGAAATTTTACCTCAAGAGAAGAACTCAATAATTGTTTCTCAACATCATCAACTTACTTAATCCATAATTCTGGTTTTTCCTTCGTTTCAATCATTATTTTGAAGGAATTAGGCTCTGATACCATGTAGAAAAATAACCCACATACCTTGGAGAATCAACAATTCATGCAACTAAAGAACAAAGCATAGAAGCAAGGGGTCGGTGCCTCCATGGCTGCCGTAGCCTCTCTTTCTTTATTTCTTGCTTAAAGACCTAATTACAATTAGGGTAGACTTTATACAAGATTATAACTTGAAAGACCAAAACACCCTTGATTAAAAACATTACCTACTATCGATATGTGACTCCAAATGGATCAGATTTTGATCCATTTGGATTCACGTGACTCACTTACACATTTCTACTTACATAAACATAAAAACGATAAGGAAAATACATAAAGAAAATGAATGTGCTCTTCAACAATAAAGGTTGACTAAAAGATTTCGTGTGATAATGAGCAATCCCACAGAATTAAGAAAAGCACAAGTCTTTTCTCATCTCTAGTTAGGCAGGGAAGAGATATCCCTCTCCCATCAACCCTACTTCTAAACTGAGCAGAGTGAGCAGAGAACAGCTTGGTCATGAAGGGAATGAAGAGATTACTGCATGTATAGAGCTTCTGTTTTCTGATTTTGCAAAGAAATCTGGATAATGTACCATGACTCTCAACCAGGAGATGACAATGTAAGAAGAGATAAGGATGCACAAAAACCGGATCAGAAAGCACAACTACCCTGAGAAAAAAACCTTTGCCCAACCTTTAACAAGCTTACAACCTGCGCAGGATTCTTTTCAGAAAATTTTATATTCCAATCATGCAAAAGATCATCTGTAAACCATTATTCCAAACATAAAAAGGTAAATGAAATATGTCACCATGAAGAAAGCAAACCACACACACACACACACACAGAGAGAGAGAGAGAACCTGCTACTGGTACCAACCGCCTTGGGGGAAGAAGCGTGATTGGTTCAACTGACATTCCCATACACTTGTTCCAGTACGCTTCAAATGTTGTAAATGCATGTCCTGTTTCATCATGTACTTCCCAAGGTTCGTATAGAAGATCTGCATTAAAACTGTGAACACGGATCCCATGCTTTAGAAGTTTCTGCTTTACTTCATGATCTCTGACGAGAGAAATGGGGTCTGAAATAAAAGACATGTAGCGGCCGTAAGCAGACAAAACTGTTTGATATTAAAATGCATAAGAAACTTGACCCAGGTCAACAATATACATAATATCAACTTATATTGATGTTCTGAATCTTTGATAATCAAACCAATGACTAGCCGGCAGCGAAACTGCTATATCTTAACAATGAGGATAGGTTAGGCAGATAAGTGCATGAAGAGAGAGGGTGCAATTGACATGTCCGGCTCACACACAATTCTTATGTGCAAAGATTTTATACATCATAAAAACAGTGAAACTAAGCAAGCATGTTCTACCTCACCATTTGTATCCTCTTGGTACAACACCTCTTCTAATAAAGGTAGAGCAACCATACTGGACAATAAAGAACTGGTTTAAGTTAGATCCGCATAACCAGCAAAGCCTTATCTGGAACAGATGATTTCCTTGACTGAGATTGCTTTAAAGTACCTCAATATCTTAACATACATTAAGGGAGCGTATGCATGAATTTCTCAAGATATCATCATATCATGCACATGATGATGAGCCTAATGCATAAGTCTGTTGCAAGGAAGTAAATGGATACATGAATAAGGACCAGAAAATGCAAGTCAGTTGACAAGGCATGGTCTGCAAAAAGCAACAAGATTACAAGAGCACTGAGGATGGAACCAAGGAACTTCCTCTGGTTTAACAAAATTGTGACCACATAGCTTTCCAAATTTTCATAATAACACTAGAAAGATACTGACAGAGAAAAGGTATACCCAACTATACTTCAATGAGGATAAGAACCTCTGTTATATTTAAACCTAAAAGATTACCTTTTCAAATTAGTCTGTTTACTAAACACAAGTCACTAAGCATAGTCATAGTCCACCAATTTTCCAATCTAAATACCTTCCTAGGCTCTCCATTTGTGATAAATAATTAAAAGTTGATGAACTGAACCTCTTCATGTATATCAATGTGACAATGCATTCCTTAGGGCTAGTTGATCGAGTGAGTATATCTTGTCTTCAACAAATGCAAAGTGAGTATACCTTGTTCAACAAATGCAATCAACATCAGGAAATAATATGACTTTGCGGGCAATGTTCATGCTTCCTCACTTCATTCTAAGAGTTTGTATCTCTTGCCTAGTAACGTTGCCTTCAATAGTACCTTAAATTCCATTGAACAATAAAGCGTCCACCAGTTTCAACTTATTTCTGAAGGAGCATCGCGAGCAACCCTGTTCCCATCTAATGTTTTATTTCATTCATCATACTTAAAACTTCTACAGCAATTTTCAGAAAAGGAGTACGTCATACTGCTAGCAAGGGCTTTAGATTTACTTGAAAAAGCAAAAAGACAAGCAGAACATATAAACCGCATGTTGCATAGGCAACGGGAGATCAAGATGGTATGATCGCATAACTAATCAAAGCTCTGCACACGACCAAGTGTTTTTGGCAAATAAAGCTCCATTCTTTTGCGTTCCTTCCGGGTCTTGGTTTACGTACAAGGAAAACCAGGAAATATGCCTTTGGGAACTTCTACGTTTCGCATTGTCACTACCATATAGATAAGAGGACTCGTTCAAAGACAAACGCATATTCAGAAAAATAATTTCTTTTCAAGAAAAGATATCAATGTTACAACTCTTCCGAAAGAAACTCAACAAAAAGAAAAGGATTTTTAAGCCTGCAACCGGAATTGTTGTTAGTTTACATGAGTAACATGGTATAACTGGATCGGCACAATCATCTTATCTTGATCATCCGGTAGTTTGAATTTCGAGTAGCAGCACGATAGTATACAATGAACATAAAAGGAAGACTTGGCAACTGGAAATAAAGAGCATCGGGAGCCAAAAAATTAAGATATTTAGAGTGCTGATTTATACATGAGATGCAGCTGGGATTTACCCTCTTCCAAATCTGAAGTTTCACAAAGTGCAACCTCTTCATTTCATACTCTATCTCAACCATGAAATAATAGTGAAAAGCGAAGCATATAGCAGATAATAAAAAATAGGACCGAAGCATAAAAGCAATGAAAAATAGAACCTACCATAGAGATGGTTATACACAACTTGATCGGCACCAGTGGCGCTAATGCACTGCAGCAGAGCTTCGAATGTATCTTCAGCTTTAATCGTCACAAGCGGAGCACCAAGAGATTTCAAGGATCGGTCCAGATGAATTAGTGACTGCTTCAACCACCATCTTGAAACCCGACCAGGAATGAACTGCCCTTCTTCCTTAGGGCACCAAATAAAAACAGGAAGAACGCTCCCAACTCTAGCAGCAGCAACCAAAGCAGGGTTGTCGTCAATCCTCAGATCCCTCCGAAACCAAACAACAGTTTTACAAGGGGTACTCATACTCAACAGACCACCCTCCGAGGTCTCTGATTCCTACAAAATCTTTATCCCCATGTGCAACTACCAGGAGTTAGATGAAACGAAGGAAAAGGAACTTAAATAAGTAACTATATAAAAATCTTACAGTACATTGAAGATCGAAAGGTTCCCTACTTCTCTTTCTTCCACCATACTTCGATGGCAAGATTTCTAACCTCCAGAATAACATCAAAACATTTCTACAAATACTAAAGGTTGAGCCCCTTCCGGCACATGGTGCTCCTCAAAAGTTTTTTAAGTCTCAATATCCTAGGGTTTCACAACAGAGGACCATAAGATTTTAGCACTCTTGTCCCAAAAAAGAAGAAAAGCCCTCCCCACGAACCATCACAATTCCCAGGGAAAACCTAAACCGTTTTGGATATATGAGATCGATCTATCAATGTCACCAACTTAGGTAACTCCCCACTTTTCAGATAACGGTCGGCTTAAATTCTTACCTAAGCATTGATGCGAAAGCCCCACGCCCCAAGAAAGGACTGCGGGGAGTTGAAGAAGGGAACTCAAACAACCCACGAAATCTCTCCCAGATAGGAACCAATGGAGGAGAAGGAAAGAAAGGTAAGGTGAGAAGAGAAGAGAAGGAAGAGACCACTGATCATGTGACAGCCATGAATGAAAGGCCTCTGAAAGGCAACACAGAGGTGGAAAGAAAATCCAAAAAACAGAGCTCTATAGCAGCACAAAAAGAAGGCCAAGTTCAGCTTCCCTCGTTGCTAGCGAAATAAGGGTCCTTTTCTCTGCCTTGCTTAACTCTTAGATCATTTAACTGCAGTAGTTTCTTGTCATAACGACTATTTTATGCTTTCTTCTTCTCTCTTCTACTGGCGGAGAGGGGCAACCAAAGACGGTACTTTGCAGGATCATCGCCAAGCTGCTGGAGGGCACGAGCGCCCACAAGCTCTCCTTCCTTCTCGTATTGCGTGGATCAACAAAGTATGTTTAGTCGAAAGACTACTTAAAATGAGTTTTAATATTATTGTGACAGTAATAGAAAAATACATACACGCGTACATATCTATCAATCTAACTATGTATATGGGTGTGTGAGAGCTTGCGTGCGTGCCTGTGACTGACCAGATTTTACATCCAAAAGACATAGGTATGTCCTTATGAAGGGTTGACTAGGAAAAGTCTTCAAAGTAACTTTCAGTTATGATGATCTAGAACATGCAATTTTGGTGAAGGTGTGCCTAATCAACCCCAGCTTGCCCATCAAAAACAGAAGAGTTCTCCAGATCTCTTATTTACCGAAACCTCTCTGATTTCAGACGCTAAAATACAGTCGTTCTACCCTGAGAAAAAACCAAGGTAGTGGCAATTTCCGGCTATAAGATCTGGGTTCTTTGTCTATGAAACCAAGTTAAGACACTCGTTGGTTAATCAATCTATATCAAAATAATTATGAGGCATCTTTTATTGGATGTTATATTCTTAAACTCATTTTTATTAAACATATACCACTACCTCTTGAAACATAATCTCTTCATCCAATTTTTTTAAGAAATACCTTTCACACACACAATTAATTCTCTTTTTCCTTCATTCTTATCTTCTCAACCACGAATCTTCACAATTTTCCTCATTGAGATTTCATGGTACTTAAAAAGCAATTACATTATTTTTCAAAATCATTATTTCATTTCTTCTTGATCGTGCTTTTATTCTTTCTTCAAAGATCATGCTTGTATCTTTATTGAAGGATTGTGCTTGTATTCTATGTTAATCATCTGTGATTTTTTAATTTAAAATCAAAATTATTAAGTACAAATTTGTTTAAAAAAATATGAACATCCTTTTTCCACCAACGCGTGGGACAAGTCACCGGTCATGAAAGAGATGTGCTTGCGATACAACACCATGTGATTAATGTCGCGGCATGGCCATGCCTGGCAATATCGTTGCAAGAGAACTTCTTATATATTGGTTACCATGGTTGCATTAACTTATTATCTTGAGTTTGATTATTTACTTTGTTTGTATTTTCTGCAGATAAACATGATAGATGGATCTCCGATGTTGCCTATATTTGCATCTTAACAACGTTAATAGACACGATAGTATTAATAATTGACATTTACCATTTCATACATGTATTGCATATTATCTTAAACTAAGAAGGTCTAAGTGATGATATTGTATATAATGTGGATGATGATTAACAACTTGTATATTAAGTTACATGTTCTTTCTATGTTTCCATTATAACATTACTTTACCTACTTGATTAATTGGAAATATATAAATAAATTTGCTCATTTGATTAAGTATACAATAATTCTACTTAAATTTCTTAGCATGTAATGGAAGGTGTATTGCAGTCATACATATGTCGTACATGTGATTGTCTATCATTTACCAATAACGGAAGAAACGTTGTCGACCCAACCCTAGAGAGTTATACTAACGCAACATTATATATTGTGACTATAACTCAACCCATATTAAGCATCAACATTCAATGCTTGAAAATACACTAACTATCCACTTAATATGCAATATGTCGAAGAATATCATCGACACTACCCTCCTCTATAAAGATTGTAGAATATATATTTTGATGATATGCGATCTCTCAAAAATATAATTTATGAGCTTTAGGTCACCATGCTTCACCCTATCCTAAAAGCTATCCAATGATGAAGCATTCACTAGTATCATCTCGAAGAACATTTATCCATCTATCAATATACATGCTCATAAGCTAAAGTATTTGATATCTTGTTGTATTTTCAAAAATTTAACCTTCTCATAGTTTTTCTATCATAAGTATTAATACGTGGAGTGATAAAATCATGTATAATATCGGATATAGGATCAAAATTACTTGAAGAAGAAATATCACATCAAGAAGATACTCCACATGTTCGGTCATGTTAACATCCTCAGCTCCTACCTCCCTTTTCTTGAGTAACACTAAAGACAACTACCTCTTAATAAATCTTTAGAAAGTCTGCCTTTAAGACAATGAAGAGGTGACTCATCTAATATAATATGGTGAGGATTTATATACTTGTATAAAAAGTCAACTAACTTTTTCTATTTTTCTATTTTAAGATAAATTAATAGTTGATGAAAAATGTTATGTATCTTAGTTATATTTTTTTAGTCCTCATCTTTGCACAAAAACATGGAAGGCCTTTTTACCTCCACGTCAAACTTCTTTCAAAATGCATCAATTGAACAATGTTAGAGAGCTTCATTACTCTTGAAAAGAAAACTGATCTAGTGTGCACATAATAATCCATGTTACCTTATATGCTCAACTATTTGCACATGACTCATCTCTTGACAATTAGATCAAGTTCATGCCATGACTCTTTTTTAAAATTCTTATCATCTCTTATGTACAATGAATATAATATATGGTAAGAGTTCATGATTTCTCAAAAGATGATTTAAGTTATGTGACCTACAACTATATCAACTAATGAATTTAGGTTCATACTATATTGAACTTGTTTGTGGAGAAATCCTTTTAACTATGCATTTACACTCTAAACCCTTTCGACCAACACACTATAAGTAATACATGATTTGAAAAAAATAATAATGGATATAAGTGGAAATAAGTATACTCACTTATTAGTTAGTTGTATGATTATTATAATGTATTATCTTATCCGTCTATACTGAGATAATCCTTTCCTTATATGAGGCCAACCACTATTCTTTGACATAAGAAAGTATGAAAGGTATTTTTTTCAGTTCGCCACCTTCATAACTAATACCTCTATATATGTACGCTCTCATCTATTGAGTCAACGACTTTTCTCTAACTAACACCAAATGTGGTAGCTATTTATTTTTGGCACCTCCATCCATTGAGCCAATGTATCCTTAATGTTTTTGGCAATATATATGCATATGAAATGTGATGTCTTTGGAAAAATAATTTCAATTGCATTCATAAGTGTAAGATCACGATCACTACAAACTAAATAGAAAAAATTATTTGCCTCTTTCTCTACACCCATGAGGATAAATAATACAAAAAATTCTTATTGGTTGACATAAATTAACTTTCAAGAAAGACATCCTATATCTGCAAATGAAACAAAAAATTTCTTATTAGTTAAAATAAATGTGAACGAATATAACAAAAAAATAGTTTATACCTGTTTGTCTTGTATGCATAATCAAATTTCAATACCTTTGAGAATACAAGTAATAATCGAATTGATTGAGGATATTTAAAAAAATGTCACTAACAATGTTCGTATATAGTATCTTTCTATGCTAACTGTGGTACTAGTAACTATCCAATAAATATAATAGTTGTTGTAAAAAGTTTGACCACTCATATCATCTTTCCTAATTTTCATCATCGCATTGTAAATATGTCTTATTGTACTAACATTCATATTATCAAAATGATTTAGTTGTGACAAAATATGCTTCGACTTAAATGACTTTTGCTTATCTCTTTTGTCATACTATACTCAAGGCCATTCAATTTACTTGCAAATTACAAGGCTAGACGGTGGTTATATTTATAATGAAAATGGGCAGTATGATGAGTTTCAGAACAAGGCTGATGCACTGTCAGATGCCATGAAGCGCACCGCTTTTATACACAAGCGGGATCGGAGCACAAGCTGCACAACATTTATTCATTCATTCATCCTGTCTTCCTTGTGTGTAAACTTGAAGTCGATTTCTCTCATTTAAGGAGTCCTATACAACACTTGAGAAGTGCAGATGGGTAGATAGGCCATGCATGGGAACTGTCCTGTTGTCATTGAAAAGTATACTTCCCCCATTGCTCACGAATAGTGTGATCTAATCTTCTGGAATAATAACAATAATAAGTAATAAACTAAGGTGCAAGTTGGTCTGAATCGATTCCTGTATGGGTCCCAATTTGAACATGACAGGATGAGAAGCCAATGAGAATCCAGACTTTGATTGGATACGCTGCCAACTCGGGGGTGGGGTGGGTGTTCCTAACCTTCTTGTGACCCACGATATGTTGTTTGTAATTCAAGTTATGGATTCACTGTCTCTTGACAACGTTTTCATGGCCTCTGTCCATTTGTCCTAAAGTATCAACTCACGCATGTGACTCTCTCTCTCTCTCTCTAGCGGGAGACAAGTAAGGATCCTGAGGAGTACCCTGCGCACTTCTTTGAAAGACTAGTTGAATATTGCGGTGGGAGAAGGAAGGTTCTACATCTCTGTCTTCCCAATTAAGTAAACCTAAGCAATATCTAATGGTTGTTGTTATATTTACATTGTTTAATGAGCTACAAACTGGACTATCTTGTGCTTGCTGGTAATAAAAAAGAAGGCCGATTTTAGATGCTTCATGATCACATTAAATGCTGTCAACAAAGTCGAGTTTCTGGAGTTTAAATCTTCAGCGAAACTCCTCCTAATAGCAATCTGCTCCAGCAAAAAAAAATACTTCTACCCATAAATAAACGCATTATATTGAGCGGCTACCCAGGCCTGCAGCAGCTTGTGTAACAGAGGACTGGCCTTAACTTAGTGTTGAACATATATATAGGTTGCAATTTCACATTTTGAACATGTTCCGAGGTTGTGTCATAAACAGGTCAACCCGAAAACCACCCAGAATACTCAACTGAACACGAACGTGTTCATGTTTGACACCACTTGATTACTACGCTCAACTGATTTCTATCCTGCCAGAAATCAGAAATCTCGGTCGTACACGATTCTTCAAAGACATGGGACCATATGTATTAAAAGTTTTTCAGATTTCGGGTGAGATTGCTGCTGCCTCAACTTGGATGGATAGGTCCATCACTGAAGCTCTGGTCCCTCCCTCTTCGGCACTCTCAACCTCTCTCCAAGTTCAACTGCTCCCCCCAAGGGGTTCTCATCTGACCTGACAATCACAAGAGGCGAGTTCAACTATTCATATAAAGACCTGCCGCCAATTATTTTATTCACCATCCTACTTTTTTTCATATTTCATGCCAACATGTAAACGACGTGCCTAACGTGAACACATATTTTACAGGTCGTGTTCGTGTCCGGAATCAACACTCCTCACACGCACGGGACACGTTTTCTGAATTGATCCTTTGCCAACTACATAGGGTAATCGATGAATAAATAGGACTTGATCAAAGTATCGCCCCCAAACACTTGGTTTAATTTAGAGTGCCTGGGTAGAGGGCGGTTAGAAGTAGGGATGTTCATGAGCAGGGGATTCCTTACTCCCGCAAGGATTCACCTCAAAGAGAACATATTTAGAGAATGAAAATAGGGGACTAGAATGGGAGAGCAAGAAAATCTTCAAGAGAGATCGAGATAGCCCGATCGTGTGCCATGCTAGCAGTTAACTCCCAATAAGCTAGATCATTCTTTATTGTTTCTTTCCAACACTTTTGTGGTCGTCCTCTACCTCTTTTAATACTTTCCAAATTTAGTTTTTCTAACCTTCTTACAGGTTCTTCTTTTGATCTTCTTTCTATATGTCCAAACCATCTTAAACGATGTTCTCTCATTTTATCCTCTATTGGTGCCACTCCTAATTTGTTTCTAATAACCTCATTATGTATACGGTCTTTTCTTGTATGACCACTCATCCATCTCAACATCTTCATTTCTGTCACAAATATCTTTTGTACATGTTGATGATTAACTGCCCAACACTCAGAACCATAAAACATAGCAGGCCTAACTGCTGCTCTATAATATTTACCTTTTAATTTTAATGGTATCTTCTTATCACAAAGAATACCTGATGCTCCTCTCCATTTTAACCAACCAGCATCAATTCTATGTGTAACATCTCCATCAACTCTTCCATCACTTTGAAAAATTGACCCTAGGTATTTAAAACTTTCCTTTTGGGGAATGCAATGTGTGCCAATTTTAATTTGTATGTCCTCTGAAGTAGCCAAATGATCAAACTTACATTCCATATATTCTGTCTTTGTTCTACTAAGTCGGAGGCCTTTGTTTTCTAATGTTTCTCTCCATAGTTCCAATTTTCTATTAACTTTTTCCTTAGACTCCTCCACTAATACAATGTCATCTGCAAATAACATACACCAAGGTACTTCATCTTGAATATGTTTTGTTAACTCATCCATCACCATTATAAATAAGTATGGACTTAAAGTTGATCCTTGATGTAACCCAATATTAACTTCAAAGAAGTCTGTCGTTCCTTCATGAGTCCTCACACATGTTTTTGCACCATCATACATGTCTCTTATAAGGTTAATATATGTCAATGGGATACCTCTTTTTTCCAAAGTTCTCCAAAGAACCTCCCTCGGTACTCTATCATAAGTTTTTTTTAGATCAATAAATATCATGTGAAGGTCTTTCTTTTTTGCTCTAAAATATTCCATAAGATGTCTCAAAAGGTGAATCGCTTCAATAGTAGATCTGCCTGACATGAATCCAAATTGGTTCTCTGTTGTACTTGATACTTGTCTTAACCTACGTTCGATAATTCTTTTCCATAATTTCATAGTATGACTCATTTACTTGATACCTCGATAATTCACACAATTTTGAATGTCTCCCTTATTCTTATATATGAGTATAAGTGTACTTTCTCTCCATTCCTCGTGCATCTTTTGGTTTTTCCATATTTCATTAAATAGTCTTGTGAGCCAAGTGATTCCTATTTCTCCTAGTACTTTCTAAACTTCTATAGGAATATTATTTGGTCCTACCGATTTATCATCCTTCATATGTTTAAGAGCCTCTTTGACTTCATTCTTTTGTATACGTCGGTAGAAATTGTGGTTTATATACTTTTCTGACTTGGCTAAATCTCCTAAACTAATACTAACATCTTTATTTTCATTAAAAAGATTATAAAATAGTTTTTTCATCTATTTCTTATATCATCATTTGCCACTAGAATTTTTTCATCCTCGTCTTTTATGCATATAACATAATTAAGATCTTTAGTTTTCTTATCTCTAGCCCTAGCTATCCTAAAAATATCTCTTTCACCCTCTTTTGAGTTGAGTTTTTTATATAAGTCCTCCCAAATTTTAGCTTTTGCTTCACTAACGGCCTTTTTTGCTTCCTTTTTTGCTTTTTTATAAGCTTCTAAAGTTTCACTAGTTTTCTTAGCATAATGTAATTTGTAACATGCCCTCTTTGCCTTGATTTTATTTTGTACTACTTCACTCCACCACCAAGCTTTTTTTTGTGCCAGTACACCTCCCTTAGATACCCCTAACACATCTTTCGTCACTTTCCTAATATGTATAGCCATATTGTTCCACATATCACAGGGTGTGCCAACATAATTCCAAACATCTCCTTGAAGGACTTTCTGTTTAAATATATCTTCTTTCTCGCTTTTAAAGTTCCACCATTTAGTCTGAATAGCTCGATGCACTCTTTTCTTCTTTGTCCATTTTTTTATTTGCAAATTCATAACTAAAAGTCGATGTTGGGTGGTTAAGCTTTCTCCTGGAATTGCCTTACAATCTTTACAACACGCTCTATCTTTTTTTCTATAAATAAAGTAATCAATTTGTGTTTGTGATAAGCCACTCTTATAAGTAATTAAATGTTCATCTCATTTTTTGAAGATTGTATTGACTGTAAAGAAATCAAATGCCATAGTAAAATTTAAAATCTCCCTACCTTCCTCGTTTATATCCCCAAAACCAAAGTTTCTATGAATCCCTTGATATCCTAATGCCTCTTTACCGACATGTCCATTTAAATCTCCTCCTAAACAAATCATCTCCCTTTGTGAAATCTTTTGAATCACCTTATCTAACTCTTCCCAAAAAACTATATTTATACTATCTTCTAGTCCTACTTAGGGTGCGTAAGCACAAACTATATTCAAAACCTCTGGTCCTAACACTAATTTCAACACCATGATTCAATCACCATATCGTTGTATGTCTACTACACTATCCTTTAAATCTTTATTTATGATAATACCAACTCCGTTTCGAGCCTTTTCTTTACCTGAGTACCATAATTTAAAACATGTATCTTCTATCTCTTTTGCTTTTTCTCCAACCCATTTTGTCTCTTGTAAACATAGAATATGAATATTTCTCCGAATCATAGTATCTACCACCCCCATTAGCTTACTAGATAATGTTCCGATATTCCAAGAACCAATACGAATCTTATTATCTAGGACTAGCTTCCTTAGTCCCCGCATCCGTTCATAATCAAAATGTGGAGACTCTCTCTGAAAAATTTTCACTACATTTGAGCGACAATGTAGCGGGACTAACTTCTTTACCCACACCCGTCCATGATGTGGGAACCCTCTCTGCAATTGATTCACTACATTCGGGCGAAAATATAATGGCATTTGCTTACTTCTTATTACATTCGGGCTCTGTAGCATGTCGCTAGGCGGGGACGCCCCAAAGCAATGCTCATAATTTTTGTAATCGATGTTATAAAAATCCGATGAAGTTTTACGTTGACTGTCGGAAGCCTAACACAACCCTCCTCCTTTATCCGGGCTTGGGACCGGCAATGCAAGTTTGATCCCTTACATGGGCGGAGTTATGATCCATCCTCCCATAAAGCAAAAAAAAAAAACTATAAGAGAAAATACATAAAAAGAAAGTGTCCCCTCTTTTTTGAATTTGTGAGCTCGTCGTTTTATCCGTAATAATATGTTGTATAAATTAGGGTTTTCATTTCATATATAAAAATAAGCTCCAATGTGTGTTGTAGCGTCTTTCTTTTTCTCCATGAGTTTCCGTAGGAACATGAGGACTGAAATGAGGGTTTTTTTGTCGTCATAAAGATGGGGATTTGGACCGGGTTTTGAAATGGGTATGAGGCGATAACATTGATACCCGGTCCCATCCTCTCTCATAAACATCCCTAGTTAGAAGTTCGACTCCCATGTTCACTTACTCCGGCCCGGCCGCATGGCCAAGTTGAGAGCAACATAGACCAAACGGGGACAATTAAGGGTCCAAAAGCTCGGGCTTGTGCACTACCATCACCTACAGTAAGCCTTGTAGCTCTCCCTCCTCGTCCCACCTGTTGCTTTGCTTCTCAGTGTAATAAATAGAAGAAAAAAGGGGTTTAATCCATGTGAAATACCACTAAATAAAGGCTAATTAGCTAACTTGCAAGTTGCAAGGTGTGTGTGTGTGAGAGAGAGAGAGCATTTGGACCTGCGTTATAAGCCGAAAGAGTGGATAGGATTGTGTCACAAGGGTGTGCTGGCCCTAGCAGTGCTCATTATGACCCAGGGGGATTGGGAACAAAAAGCATCCCTGCAAGTGCAAGCAACTATGCATGGAAATGCCCATAAAAACTCATTATAAAGGAAAATTTTGTTCTTATCCCAATATACTTTTTGGTAACTCAAAAGAGTAATTGGATAGTTTCTCACACTACAGGAAGTCTTCGACGAACCTTTCATCTCCAATCCGAAGCTTAGGGTAAGAACACCACCAGACAGATTTTGTAAAATGAATGGACCAATGACACATCAATGGATGTCTTCCGTAAGAAATTCAACTAAAGCCAACTGATTAATATTGACTTAGTTTTGAAAATCGTAAAAGCACACGGGATTCCTTGAAGTTTAATCTGGAAGGTTTGAAGAGTTGCTACTAGACATGGCTGATTCCAGGTAGATAGGAATCGGCAATTCGAAATTGCCGGGTTCCGTTCCTTGAATTTGTGGGGTTCCATTCCTTGAATTCGTGCATCTTGGATTTGTGCACGCAGTTCAGTGTGCCGCCGGAATTGATATTTTTTTGTTAAATGAGCTGAAACGACCAGAATCAGACTGATCGGGGCCTGAATCGAACATCTGTGAACCATTCTGCTTGGAAATCTGACGCCGACAACATTGTCACCAAGTAATAAACAGAAAAACATAAGGGATCCAAACTCTTGAGCGTGAATGTAAATATTGCAATAGAACCAAAAACAAGCTTTGTTCCGCATTATAAATGAACTTGGATGTGTCTTGGTTTTCATGGAAACAAACATTGCCCAAGAAGCAGACTCTTTATAGCTCGCAAAGTGATTGCCTTGTTCAACCTGACATATCGACGAAAACTTTAACTTTCTACCAAGCAGGTGGCGGTACGCTGGCTGACATTGAGGGTTTCTTTGATTTTTTGAGGAAGTATCTGATTGAAATCACAAGGATAGATGACCTACATATACAAGCACAAGAAATCGGTAGCCGTTTATGGTATTATTGATTAAATCAAATCAAACCAATACTGGCCTGAATCAACGGTTTCGAACCAAAGCAATACTCTGCCCTTTTAGATGTGTCCCGTCGTCCCATGGCCATCCATATACAACGCATTGAAGAGAATAAATGGGATATGAGCACTACGGGTTTCTCATGAGACTTTTGATGGTGTTGATAAGAAAAGTAGGATGTTAAGCGTGTCTGTCTTTAGTCGTCAACATCAACATAGAAAACTAGGAAAGGGGAACAAGAAAAACTAAAGTACATAAAAAAGAAGCACGTACAATGTTTTTTTTTGAAAGGCAGGTCGGGTCTGGGTCCGGCAAACCCTTAACAAGTGAAAATACAAGCGTCGGGAACCAGTCTGGAAATAATTCTTTGAGGACTTGCTCTGCCCTAACTTCTTTGACAAGTGTATGTCTACAAAATCAGCATTTTGTATTTAGCTCTTTTAATTGCGAAGATAAAGAAACATGTAAGTTGGGTCATGGATCTCATAAATTTCTCTTTTGGTTGGGGCAATATAGCAACTTCAACTTACCGCGCCTGAACAGGCAGCTACCCGTTTTGGCTTAGCTTTATGTGGAAGTTCGAAAATTGTTACGGATAGATGCGTGTTAGATCGAGCAAAACCAACTGGGTTCTCTTCTGGGTGCAAGATCGTAGAGGGCGCCGGGTCCTAGTAAAACGCCTACACCCGCGGCGCCCAACGGCCCCCTGCCCTAGAAAGGGGAGAGAGGTGGGGATCTCGTCCGTTCGAAAGGCGCGCGGGAAAAATGGACGCCGATGGTTCTCTCTCTCCCTCCTTTTCTTTGTTAATCGACTGAATTGTTATTAAAGCCTGATTTAATTGCGGATTTTGGGTGGCAGTTCAACGGTCCGCGTCCAATCCAACGGTTATGCTCGCTGCTCTGGTGAGCAAGAGGGAGAAGCTTAAGGATGAACTCCGTAAACTCGAAGATCAGGTCTTTCTTTGTTTCTATCTCTAACTCGCCTTTCTGATTTCCATCCTTTACGTTCCGAAATTCGAAGTCGTCTCTGATGGTCGTTTGATCCTAGGGTTTGTCAATTAGGGCAACTAATTAGGTTTCTTTTATCCTACCTCTCCCAATTGACAACTTAGTAGTTTAAACGGTTACTCATAACGTCCGTGGAAATTGCTACCAAATATTTCGAATTCTATGCTATGCGCCATATTTCATAAGGTTAATTGGTTTACTTAAACCACATTAACTTTGATGCCCACCCTTTTGCTAGTTTGTGTATGTTGTTTAAGTGATCGATTTCTTTCTTTTTTTCTTTTCCTGTTTGTGTTCGAGGGAGTTTGAAACAGAGTCATTTTTAAATTTAACGAACGTCTCTGATGTTGTTAATTAAGTTCAAGGAGCGGGTAGTTATGTTTAACCAGTATGATTTTTATGTTGTGTGGTTCTGTAGCTGTATGAATTGGAGGGAAATTACTTGCACGAATCCACCCAATGTGGAAACGTACTGAAAGGGTTTGAGGGATTTCTATCGTCTTCCAAGAGCACGACAAAGTAAGGGATTCAGTATTTGGCTGTAGTTCATTCTTGCGGCTGTTTATGTTTTTTCATGAATATGTGAGTGCTAGAAAGTTTTTTTATAACCTGCTTCAATTACAGGAGGTTATGCTATTTGAAATCATTCAAGTACTTGTATGGGCATGTTTACAGATCTTGACTTTCATGATCAAGTCGATCTTTCATTTTCAATCACCATCTAGAAGCCAAATTATTTTCTTTTTAAGATTGGTCAAAATTCATCTTATTTTCATCAATTTCTGTTTTATTAGATAGCGGCAGATATCAAAGTTTTCAGCCGATTTCCTTTTAACTCTCAGCTTGTCATATCCTGCATGGATTTGTGAATGCTTTCAGATTGAGAATTGTTGTAAGCTTTATCATGGTCTCCAATGTTAGAGGACTAGATTTCTAGTAAGCAATTGATAGTAGGTCTTGCTTAATTTTTGTTTCTCAGTTTAAAGCGTCCAAGGAAGTTGCAGCCTGAAGATAGGCTCTTCTCATTGTCCTCGGTGACTTCGCCGGTGGTAATTGCCATATTGAGTTCTACCATGCTATTGTTTGAGCATCTAGTATAGGCTTTCTCTTTCTTTCTTGTCTTTCTCTTTCATGCCCTATGTAGTGAACAATGAAAGGTTTATGACCTGATCTAGGTATACATCTGTTAACCCATATATATTCGCTAATGGCTACCATGATGTTATACTTTATATGCTACCACTAACAAGATGGAATAATACAACTTGTTTAGCTTAGATCATCATTACTGTGAGTGTATAGTACATATATTGTATTCGATGTCTTGGGGCTGATTGGGAGAGTGTCTTGGGGCTGATTGGGAGAGGCATAAAGTATTCATTCCACATTCCATTCGTTCATAGTTCCAGTCTTATCTAAACTTCTTCTTTTTCTGCTACATAGGAGCTGCTTTCTTAAATTGAAGGGGTGTTCCTCCTAGGTCCCTGGCCAATTTGTTATTCTGTTCTGCTGAGAAAACAATAGATATGCCACCTCACCATATTAGATTTCCTTGGTGCTAGCAGGATGCTGGAGTCCTGGTGTTGAACCTAGTTTAGAGTAGAAATCCAACTTGCTAGGGAAAGACCAACTTCTTCTTCTTCTTCTTCTTCTTTTCTTTAAAAGGATAACTATATAAGAAACTGGAAACACCTATATTATCTTATTTGTTTCTTTCTTAAGTCCCTGTCTTGTCTGTGTGATGTGTAGCTAACTCTCCTTACTCCTTTTATTTGTTAGCTTATTTCCTTATACTTTCTTGCATCGTTTGTTCTTTATTCTTCCATATGTTATTTGGACTGTTTTCTACCTAAAGGCCATTTAACATATTCTAAACCAAGCCATGCCAAAGAGTGCAAGAACAGAATGTCTTCCATGCCAAGAGTGGCTTGAAAGCCCTCTAATAACTACATAAAGATAGTTTTGTTATATAAGATCTCCAGAGAACAAGTTATTTTCAATAAGGAGGGTTAAGGCACATCATGCAAAATCATAGTCTAGTGAGTGAAAAATTACAGTAGAAGTAACAAAAGAAAATAGAAAAGTTAAAATTGAGATAATAATATCTTCCCAAATTGTGGAGTTCTCTACGTCTTTGTTTGTTTTCTTGCTTAATTTCCTTTGTAAACAGATTCCTGTACATTATAAAGGAGACATGATCTCATGGGTCATATCTAACTTAGGGTTGCTGACAAAAGGTTTGACTATAAAAAGGCAGTTTGTGTTACATCACCATGATAGTTACCTTAGAAATTAATCTTATTATTATTTATTTGCTAGCAAATCATCTGCCATTAGAAGGGTGGATTGTGGTATTGCTGGTATAGTTATCTTAGCAAGTAATCTTATTATTTTCTAAATATTATCTGAACACCTGCAGATGATATTTGAGATAAGAATGAAATATATCGTATAAATAGGGCTCAATTGCTACTTTATATCCATGAATCACCCTCTTTTTTGTCCCTCTGTGCATTTGCGATATAAGAAAACCTATGGAGAGAACTTTTAATCGAAGGATCTATAAATCAATAAAGTAGGAACCAAAAAGACTATAATATGATGATATTTGCATGTTTAAATGCATAATTGATCAGGTAAGGTAGCATTAAATTGCAAGTACCTAAGTTAGACAACATGGCAAAGCTTCAGTTAGGAACATATTTCATTTCATTGTTGCATTCAGGTTAACCTAGAAGACAACGTTTGCACCTTGCCTCGTTGAATCTCATTCAACACCTTCTTCATCAAATAACATCACTTTCTCTGCTAACTGTCTGTTTTCAGGTAGTGGATCACGGGACTGGACGTGAAGGTAACAACCAGTTCTAAAACTGTTTTTTGTATTTTATTTAGGTGCAATGGATTTGCTTTCTTAGATATGAATTACTAATTTTCTGCAGTATATTTATGCAATTGAGTTTTCTTTTGGATAAAAGATGGTAGGTCTGAATATGGCCGTGCAAAAGGTGCTGGAACACCTGCTAGTGGACAGTAAGTACTTGTTCTATTTCTTATTTTCATTACGATAAAAGTAGCCTTCATGAAGAAAATTGCGTGTGATTCAAAATTTACCGGTTAAAACACTAATGTTTGACATGCTGATGCTATCAATTGGTAAGGTGGTGAATCTTTGTTGCATGGGCACTCACCATCGGCAGGCACTGAAAATTCAAAGAGAATGAGCATTAGAGTGGGTTTGTTTGGTTATGACTCCTTGAACCTCAGGTCATAGAATTGTCATAAATAGCTGCCTCTTAAAAAAATTGAAGCATACAGAATTACTTGTATATTACTCCTTTATTAGGAGAAATTTAACAGTTTGACCTTCCAATCAATAGATGAAGTTATTGAATGTGGAAATTGTTGGTTGTGTAAGAAAAATCTTGCAAAATGACTTGGTGAAAAAGAAAGTCTTGCATAGTGACATGAGTTTTTCTCGAATTCCATAAGACGTTAGTTCAAAGCTCATATGGCATTTGAAAAGCCTTCACACATTGAGGAGGGTGGTTAAATGTAATAGAATGTTGGGTTGATTTTAAACACCAGACCAGTTGGGCGGCCTTTTGCATGTTCCTATTGCTTTGGTTATACTGATGAATGTGTTGCCAAATATGTGGATAAATCTTCACCTGTGAAGTCAGCTATAAAGGCTCTTCTTTGTTGGTGATTTAATTTAGAGCTGTTTTCCTTTCTTCCTATTCTTTTGTTAAGAGATCTTCCTATTTTTTGTTAAGAGAAAGTTCCTAAGAAGTTTCTCTGTTGGAAGTTTCCGATCTCTCAAAGGTCCTATAGTCCATTTCAAACTTCTGATGAAGTTTATGCAATAGCTTCTAGCTTGACCACAGATTCAAACCTTCACGTGGAACAGCTGCATATTGGAATGTCCGGATGGTCATCTAGATTCTAGTTTATCTTTGTTATATAATTTTTATGTTGGCATTTTTCTTCAGAGGAAAGCCAAAGAAGGGAAGATCAGCTCTAAGAGATGGAAAAAGGGTTAGACCAAGCGAACATGAAATAGATGATGAAGATGATCTTGACTTGAGTTTAAGATAACTGCCAACATGGTATATTTAAATCACGGGCTGCAATTTAATTACTTTTTGTATTTGGCAGCGTTAGGCAGGTCTGTTTGTTTTTGCTGTTTAGTTGAGGGAGGATCTTATGTTCAGCTCTGGGCATGCCTAAGCAATGAACCCCTTGATAATTGTGCTCACGTTCTAGTGGTTGTATTCTCATGGCCGGGCCATGCCTTATGTGCTTGAAGCATGCTACTTTGTGTACCTATAGAAAGCTTATCTAGAATTTGCATTTTGAGGACAAAGTTTTTGTTACGTCCAATTCTCCTTCTTGGTTTTCATTTAAGTAGTCGTTTTCATGGCATGCATTTTTTTAGCTTGTATATGCAATTGATTGAACTAAGAGGCTTAATCAGACGACAATTAAAGAAAACACTAGGGCACTTGGTTACTTCTTACTGTGCTTGCCCTTGTATTTGAACTCTATGGGTACCAGACCCAAGGGTTCACGTTTTTAGCGTTTCTTTTTCTCTAAACTGGGGGTCTGGCCGGCTCATAACCATCATACCCCCGACTTATCAGAGGGCTCACCGCCCTTTCACTGTGCTGTGCCTCTTGTGCTCTAATGCTGAATGTCAGCCTCCGTTAAGTTTTTTATGTTTTTCCTTTAGATGATCGCTTGTTCCAGAGATCCGAGAATATCTCAAATCCACTGCGGTGCTGTACAATCTCACGAACATGGACGTTGAAGTCATGGTGCATGTTTTTTTCATGGTAAGAAAGGGCTTAGTTCAGATGAACTATTTCATTTTCACCAAGCACGAAAAGAGTTTCACAGTTGATAAATGGCCCTTTACAAGATTGTCATCAAAGGACGAGAAGAGTTTATAAAAAGAGACGCCGAAGTCTTTCCTCATGTTTCCTTTTCATGATAAAATGGACCCAGTTCAAACTCTCTCATTTGACAATCTGAAACCAAACAGGAAAAAGAAGTTTGTGGGTGATCAACGATGGGTTTCATACAATTGGGCATCGAAGTATGGAAACGTTTGATATATGAAGACTATGCCAAACCGTTTCATGATTGTTCTAATCGTCACAGAGAAGGTACCACTTATTTGCTTGATATTTGTACAAGATACCTAAAGACAGGAAAATCTCGTTCTGGTGCTTTTCTACATGGTAGTATTGTGTGACAAGAGGGTGACGTACTGCATCGGTCTCAGAGAAGTCCCAGGGACTCGATCGCGAGTGGCAGTCAGGGGATCTTAAGAATTCGGCCATGAAAACTTGGAAAGAAGTTCCACATCACAGAATGAAGCACAGTAGGCATGCCGTTGCTTCAAAGTAAACAACCCGAAGTCTTTACGTGTGTATAACTCGAGAAGAGCCAATTTTTCGGGAGGCTTGTGATTGGGGACATTCGGCTTAAAACTCCAAGGTTAGTTGCACTAGGACCTACGGTACAACGGCCACAGGAATTGAGACGTCCTGCCCTACAACAAGCAGAAACGCACTCCCACCATATACAGAACGTCCTCTCCCCTACCCCATATATACATGCAAAGGGGCCTAAGGATCAATAACAAATCTTTCAATTATCAGAAATTAAACCCAACTAACTTTTTCGAATCCATCTTAAGTGCACCAAGAGAACCAAACAATAAGATTGAAGTTTGCTGAAAAATAAGCTTGCTAAAACGTTAGCTGAAGCTCGTGTTCAACACTACCGATTGCCTGAATGACGTCACAACGCAACTTGCAGGAAACTTTGAAGCTTAAAGTTGAACTTCAGAACGTAGGCTCCATTTTTGTTTTGGCTTGGTTAGCTACGGCTCTCCTTCTCTGCCAACTAGAGACGCAGCCCATGAGATCAAATCCATGATAAGTACCGTTCCCCCCGCTCGGCTCCCGAATAGTCTTACGGACTATGTGTGAATTTCGTTGTATGCATTTCTTTCCAAGCATCAAGATCCCCTAAAAGTACGATAATCGTCTTTGAGGTTAGAACAATCTTCTCTATTATTTTGAAATCTATTAGTTATACATAATTATTTTAAAATATATATCGTATGGTCAAATTATAAGTATTCTGCACATATTTTTCTAAGTAGCACACGTGCGTGTGCGTGAGCACACACATACATACACGTATGGTAGTAAAGAAATAAAAGGTGCACGGCATTATCATATTATAGAGCCACAGCTGATCTGTATATTTAATGTGTAAAAACATATTTGATAAATCGATATATTGAATACTAAACCAAGAACAAATAAGAACGATAATGTTGAATCTTCGATAACATCTCTCTCTCTCTCTCTTTCGTACACACTTGTATATAAATATACATATATGTATGAGAGAGACTTTAAATATATTTTCTGCTAGAATCTTTGATAAAAAAGTTGCTGCAACTTCTTGAGTTTTGCTGCACGCTAGTGGAGGACGTAGCTGTCTGACTTGACCACAAGCATAAAACCGTTTGGCCAATACACAAGTTTCTCCTGAAGGGCCAACAACCCAAGGAAATTTTCACAAAACTCCGAGGAAGTTAGGTATAGCTCCAACCAATTTCTGCCGACTTCTGGTGGAGCTCTGATGATTCTCCGGTGAAAGATGGATGAAGTTTGATGCAATATGCAAATAAGTGCCAGAAAATTCTAACTTTTTCTGAAAGGACCGAAATTTTAAAATTCTTTAAGACCATATTCTAGCATCGAATCCGTTTCCAAACACAGGAATCTGACGCGGACAAAATTGAAAGTTGTGTACACTACAATCCGAACCAAAGCCGCAAACTAAACTCGCGGCGCGGCGCGGCGCAAGTGCTTTTCTGCTGACGGATATAATAACCAACTTCAAAGATGATGGTTATGACAAATAAAACCGAGTCAAACAATCACACGAGTGGCTGCATTAAAAACGAAGCTGGTGTGACGTTGCTTTGAACAGTGCAACAGACAAGTACTAAACCCACTTTGACCATGCACTATCTTATAGGTGCGCACCTATATATATATATATATAATAAAATAAGGCCTGTCTAGAAAAATTTACCAAGATACTGACATTGATTTTCTCTACAACTATCTTCTAAAGCAGTCAACAGTACACGCCAGTACGCATCTACCCTGGTCTCTTTTCTTTTTTCTTATTTTAAAAAAATATTTTCTATTTTTCATATATGACTAGCCTAGACGACTAAACAAGCATATCATTACTGCACTAGAAAAGTGGAAGAAAAAAAAAATGAACCTTGTGGTATCATCATGGTAAGATAACCTTTAACCAAGGGCCAAGCCCTTGTTGGAGGAGATGATGTAGGAGATGTGTTGTCGATGTAGCTGCTTTAGCATATGATAATAATGAGGATGGTCATTCACGTCCTTCACAACAACATGGACCTCTCTTGTAGAGAGTTTTTAGGAAAGATGAAGTAGAAGATAAGGAGGTTGATCCTCTTTCTTTTTAGGTTTACTTTCAACTTTACAAATCACATCACTTATAAGGTGTAATATGATTAAGATAATTTTAAATATGAATTTGGTTGGTAATTAACATGAATTTCCTTGAATATGATTGTGATAAATGTATCTCATATAAATATACAAAGTTATTGAAAGTGATCGCCACACACACTCTTTAAAATAACAGACGGTGAATGAAGGTTAAGTCATACAGCCAGTAGGAAGAAGATTGTCTAGTACAAGGTTTTTGGACCATTATTGCTCATCGCTTTTATTAAATGATGGCAACCGAATATAAACAATTTTCACATATTACATTACAGATGAAAAGATAAGATTGCATACGAAAAGATAAGATGACTATTACTTTAGATTATATCAACCCTGAGATGAATAGACACCTTTTTGCTCTTACGGAACATATGAAGGCGCAAAAAAAAAAGGAAGTTTTTTAACGGTTACCATGAGGATCAAGTAAATAAAGTTCGAAGGTATGAAGTTGGTTTTTGATTTGGCATATGCAAATATAAAGATTTGGTAAAAAAGTTCAAAATCAAAACCAATTGAGTGCGGGTCTTGTCCCGGTGTCAGTTTGGATTAAAGTTGAACCACTTGATGATTGAGCATTAGTTTCTTCGATACACATTCCGCTACGCCTTCCATGGTCAACTTGAGCCTGGTCGCAGAACTTTCCCCGTTTTCGATTGCGAAGATGGTGTAGGAAGACCCATATAGATGCACAGATAGAAAAAAGTAATTGAAAAATTCGTAAGAAAAATGTCGCATTTTATTTGACAATGAATCATGTTGGAGCGATTCCTTCAAAAAGAAAAAAGCTTAAAAACGATCCCATGCCAAATGATCTCACGTAGGATCTGAACCATCGAACAGCTACGGGTGCCGATCCAAAAGCCTACATCGAATCAAGAATCGACTATGACACATCCATCTTCCTGCAAATTATTGATTGAAACAAACTGATAATAGTATGCACGACGCTTAATATCAGAAATGGGAATAGAAGGTTGATCAGATTTGATAGGACCGAAAAACAATTACAAACGGACCCCGGTCAATGTGAAGTGCAAGCTAACGTAGGCAACAAAACGGAATCCAACTTGGTATCCTCCTCTCTACTCCTAAATTATTCGGTACGGCAGGGCTCCTCGTCCATCTCTCTGTGGATATTTCAGCTCTAAGCTTGGCGTCAGTGACTGTGACCCACTTGGATGGCAATGGCGACTGAGCAGTGAAGGAACATTTCCTTTTCACGGACCCAAGACAGAGGGTAACCCACTTGATTGATTGGAGCAGACGGTCTGGTGGTTCAATATATCTTCTCCTACCTATGGGTTGGTCAAGGTTGGCAGCCTCGTCAGTCAATGCAACACTTGCTGTTGTGGGTCTCACTACCGGGTGAGAACCGTGTCTCTCTTGCTAGCGTCCCATGTATAACAATTAACCACAGAGCGTGTCTCTCTTGCTAGCGTCCCACGTATATCAATTAACCAGAGAGAGAGAGAGAGAGAGAGCACGCAAAGTTTGACTTCACACAGTTGCACGAGGTGGGACGTTGATCTCAATTTGACATGCTGCCGCAACATGCACATTTGACGCTCTCTTTTCACCAACAGTAGCTATTTAGTGAGAGATGGAGAGAGTTATATGTCACGGCCTTGAATGAGAGAGAATTATTATATACTCTGTTGCACATTAACTAGTTGTCTAACAAACAGATAGGAATTTTGAGTTAATTATATGTATAATACCCAACGTTACATTCTAATAGTAAATTGTGCGTTTTCTTTCTTGTAGAATCCCTATTGTTAATTTCTTTTATAAATTAACTCGTAGCTTGTCTAAAAAGAAAATGATCACTTGTTACAAAGCGCCAGCGTCTCTTTTAGGTTTTAATTATTCTAGGCAAGTGAAGGACTGCAGATCCCTAGTAGATATGCAAACCTCCGATTGAGTATTGAACCTTTGACCTACAACTTGAAGATTATTTTGGGACGATCTGCTATGTATCAACGAGTCATTTTTGCTAGCTAAGTTGTGTGCTACCAAGCAAAACATTAACTAATTCATTTGAAACTCTTAACCATTAATATTGCTTGTCATACATCGCTTACCATAGTTTCACATTCTCCGCAAGGTTATTGTCGATATTTCTAGTTGAACATGTCCTTCGATCGCCACGGATACTGGAAAACATCATTGTCGGGTGACGACATCTTTCATCACCACCACTAGTATATTTTGCTGGCGATAATTTCATTTGCTGCATGCAAGAACATTTCACACCACACTTCTTTTGGATGAAGACCTTTTGAAGCAAGCATGATCCACACAATAATTAATTGCCCGATGAATGAGAAGCACTAAAATAAATTTGCTTTTAAATTGAATTATCTTTTTAGCGTTTGTCAAAAGCCAAGGTGCTTGCCCTGTTAATATAGCAATGCCGTCTCAATTATAACAATAATACAAGATCTATAAAGTTGCTCAAAGTAATGATATATTGCTTATCGTGGTAGGGCAACATAAAGGTTTCATATCTAGGGGGAGATACGATACTTTTGAAGTTGAAATTTCTGCAATTCAAGGCCATAATTAATATGTATTTAACAATTGATTGCACTATTTCCTTTGACTAAGCACTATAACATTGCTTTTTGTTGTCATATTCTTCCTTCTTATCTTTTCATGGCAAAAGAGAAAAAGAAAGCAAAACTGTTTTAATTCATTTAATAGTGTCGATTGTGTGATGCATTTGTTTGCAAAGTTGGCAGTCATTAGACATGTCCGATTCAGAGCTGGACCGACAGTGCCAACCGAAACTGAACCTAACTAGAAACCAGTTGGACCAGACCTAGATTCATTACTGAACCGGAACCCCCCGGTTTTGGTCCATTTTCATTATTCTTTTCAAAATTTGTAGATCTCTGTTATATGGTTCTAGAATTAAATCAGAATTGGAACTGGAACCAAAACCGGCCTGGTTTCGTTTCAAGGTTTTGGGAGAACTTAGTCGTCATGAACTGAGACTGGGTTGGTTCAAGTGGTTTGGCACTTGTTCCCCTAAAAGCAAGGTTTCAAGTCTTGTAATAAATGGAGAAAACCAACATTAGGAGAGCTTTAACCCCATAGTGTTGGAGAGGCTGACATTGAAAAACAAGATTTATTCTAGTCTTGATACCTTCGCTCTTTTCGTATAACATGTCTTGAAAGTCGTATGTCTTCCTATATAAGGAGAATACATTTAATTCATACATGAAATAGATTAAACACCCTTCAAGTTTACCAAAAAAAAGAAAAAAGAAGAAGAAGCAACTGTTAGAATTCAAAGAAAGCTTTGTGGGCTTGAACGAAATGGAGGAGCACGTACGAGCCTTGCAGATGACCTTGACGAAACAAACCGGTCAAAGCGGGGACTGGTTACCAGCCCGCCTAGCAATCCAAAGTCCATGCTGCCAAGTTGATAAGTGAGGACAAAATCTGTGCTGTTGACGGAATATTTGCTTTCTTGGTGCCTTTGGCCTGCTAACTAAAGCACTACAGCGTTGTTTCGTCTTGGCAGAGCGTCTCTTATAAAATTGACATATTCTTAGTTTTCGACCGAAAGACGCACTTCATTAATTGCACTAATTGATTTCATGTATGTAACATCCATTTTAAACTTAAATCTTTATGAATCATTCTATATTTATATTTTATTTTAAGAATCTGAGCATGAATCACATGAGTAATGAGATGGATGGATCACGGGGCCAGAAACAAACACAGCAAGGCTGGCAAGCCGACACGGACGTCGGCACCTGATGGGTGCGACGGGCCCCCAGCCCTGATGAGGGTCATCCTCATGAAATATATTTGCCTCGATCGCCTTCGCCAATCTCTTAAACGTGATGCCCTTATATTATTTTAAAGTTTAAGAGTTGATGCATTGGTTACTTTCATCATTTAAAGGCGTTTTGCTTCTGGTCCATATGCTGAAGAACTTGCAATACATCCACATATTCCCCCAGTTTGGCGTATTAAAATGCTTGTAACCTACTTGAACTTTACAGCTTTAGTTTCACAAAACTTCGCGGTATTCAGGGGTCAAAATTTTATGATTCAATTGCTTACACGTTTCTCACCTAAATTTCACCCAAAAAAAAGATTTCTAGGTCCGCACCAGAATACGATACATCACATATTCCAGTTTTCAAGATTCAAAACAAAGATATTTTTCAGAGTCCAAAACTCCTTACTAGAGGAGGTCGAATCCCAGTTTAATTAACGACCAAGACAATCAATCCATGGTGGAACGCATATAAAACGAGATTAAAAATAGCTTACGCCAGGTAAATATGGGACGCCAGTTTCGCTCTTACAAACGTCTCGATTTCTATATAAGAAAGTTATATATTTTTCTAAGTTTTGGTTTACTTATAATGTATATTCTGGTCTAAGTTTTCGTCGGTCCGTATCTATTTGTTTTTCTAATAAGTTGCTTCTGACATGGATTATATCTGTACATTTAAAACAGCCTAGTGTGAAATGGAAGAAAATGAACGCAAACATAGATAAGATTGATCTAACAATTTTGTAGTTAAAATATTTCCTAGGAAAGCATAAATTCATTATCCTCCAACTCACACACCTAGACAACCATACACCTATATGTGAATATATATATATATATATATATATATATATATATATATATATATATATAGATATTTATATATGAGAGATAATGTATGTGAGAGTTGCTAGACATCATTTAATACTATATATATATTACTTGACTATCACACGATTGTGATGTCATACAATAGGATGCCTAATAACTTCGAGTTTCTCTCTCTCTCTCTAGAGAGTTTCCGCTATTGTTCACATATTTACTGGTTTCCATAGATTTACCATAAAGAAAGTATCATTGTTGATTTCAAAGGAGCCCTTTTCCGACTTGCATACATCATCATTATTGACTAGTGTATGAACGCATGCAATGAAAGGCAAGTCAATAGGACTTTTCATAACATATTGAATAAACGGCTACATTTTTCACTTGCTTGATAACGAAACCGTTCCAGCAACTAGTCTTTAATCGATGGTCAAGATTCACATGAATTTCCTTCAAATTTTTTTACCTCTTATTTCACATCGATCACGTATGAAAATGCTGTGAAATTAGTCAATTCCACACAACAGTTTTTCTTTGGAGCTATCATAATTCATCCATTGGGATATTGGTTTATATTTCCCTTTTTCACATAGGCACATATATTCGTTAAGGAGAAAGCACAGCATACTGGTGTCATCAACAAACACATCTCTCATCAGCCATACTTAACTTAATTAAGCTTTCATTAAGTATAATAATGTCATCACTGTTGGACTCGTCGAGGATTTGAGGGCAATTGTACACGAAGAGTAACAAACAACTCACCTGGCTGGGGGCTTAACTCACAATTTGAAAGTGTCCTGAGATCTGGCTTCAGACTTCTCTTTGTACCAAAAAAAGGCACTAATTATTGCACACTTTTTGAAAGGAATTTGCATTTAAAGAACCTAATTAATTTCCAATGGAAGTATGAGTACCTGATTAATTTGGGAAGTCTATATGATGCGAAATGGTGAACAAAGTCAAGTTCATTGTTATGGCTTGTACGTTACTTGAGCATGCCCAATAGTATTTTGTTCATTATATGAATTGCAGTCACCTGACGGGTGATAGGGGCTGACTAGCTCACCCGTAGTTGGAGGTTGGCAGCATTAGCTTTGTGGGACGGGATCATGGTTTCAAGCTCAAACCAAACTCTCTCTCTCTCTCTCTCTATCTATGTGTGTGTGTGTGTGTGTGTGTATATATATATATATATATATATATATATATATATATATATATATATATATATATATATATATATATATATATATATATATATATATATATATATATATATATATATGCATTCCTGATGTCAGCTCATATAGAATAGCAAGCCAGCTCTTGTTAAGTTGGTTTAGATCACAAAGCAAATACGAATGAGGTGCTTCAAGAATAAACCAATTCGAGCAACCCTACCTTGTCGAAGCACTGTTTCGAGGGGGGGGAACTGGAATCCTCCTAATTAAGAACATTTAGTGTTTCCTACTGTTGATGCTGAAAATCAACACCACCGACAGTACTGGAACCTGATCTCTATCTCATCTCATGCGTCTTACCATAAAAAGAAAAAGGTTTTGGGGGCAACCCTACTGTATTGTATTTGAGTGCTGCCACCGCCCAGCAAGTCAAGGGTATTAACTAGCCTTAGCCTTGAATTGGAGTAAAGTCTACAATACATTTGGGTCGTTTCAATACCTAACAAGGCCCTTGAGCTTAATCTTTCAAAGACATGTCATGCTGGCAATGTCCACACCGCCATTCGACCAATAAAGTATTTGGCAAAACCCCATTGGCTAGACGACTGTTGTTCCACGATTTGAACTTCAAAATAAACGAGGAAGGCAACAAATTAAGGAGCAGAGCAGAGAATGGTCCCTTTCTTGCCTGCCTGCCTCTTTCCTTCACTCACCCTCCCTTCCACATCTCTACTCAAACTTTGTTGGATTTAACGTTAATTAAGTTGGTTTTATTAAACTCATGCATTAATAACATTTAATTTATGTTGATATTCAATTGATGTATCATTCATAAATGTGAAAGTCCAAGTGTAAAAAGTCACATTTGAGGGACTTGTACATGTGATAACCAAGATGAGACAAAGTTTAGTCTCATAGTGAAGAATGAGACAAACCCACATATCCTTTTATATAGTTGGTAGCTCATGAACCTTATTTTAAAGAGTTTTGGTAGGACATGCCAGACTACACATGAGCGCACGTACACATCGGGCTGGGCTTGGGATTGAGTGTCTTCGATCTATCTTTCTGCACGAAAATCTTTTAATCTAACAGTTAATAGTGCTTATGTGGGAATGGTTACGGGATAAAGAGATACGTCGTTTGGATCAGATTCACAATTTGTGATGTAACACGCAGTCTATAAATACATGATTAGGGCTCCCTAATCAGGGGTTTTGCAGTAACACTCTTTCTCCTCCTGCCTCCATTCTCTGCTCCCTTCTACCCTGAGTATTCCCAGCAGTGTGACTGCTCTCAATCGTCCTTCCCTACAATCATAGGTGGCTGAGGTATGCTCGACTCGATGTCAGATATGTGCATTTCGAGTTGTGTGTACGATTTATCCTATGAGGAAAGTGCAAGTACCCATACGTATCCATAGCGGGGCATTGATTTCTTTAAGACAAGTTCATAAGAGCGACTTGTACAGATAAGTTCTTCTTCTGTTTTTTATACGGTTTGTTTATGACTTACTTTGGAACTGTGACTGTTGTTATTGATTGGGACATGTTTATATTTGGTGCATATTGGTTTATTATGTATATATTTCTATTATTTTTACCAATAGTTTTAGAGAAATCACTATTTTTATAGTAAACAGATCTATGACTACTACCTTATGACCTAAGGTCAACTTGACTTTGATGCCAAAAAGTTTGTTGGTCCTTATTTTAAACATTGTCAACAACATATGAAAATTTGGTTAACCATGTTATGGTTGTATTTTTAAATCGAGTCAAATTATCCTCAACCTGATAATACTGACCTTAGAAGCTCGAATAAAATCGTTGAGTAAAAAGATAATGACACCTTGTGCTATTGTTGTATTTTATCGGTACTGTCGAATATTTTATTCGACGTATGTAGTTCTTCACCTTCCACTACAACTAAAGGTTTGTGGCCTACATTGGATAAAAAATACAATACTGAAGACTCAGTCTTGAAAGTATTCTGTGATAAAGTTTCTTAATTATTAAATGGTAGAGGGAAAATCTGTAATCGAAAGGCTCATGAATTTCAATTTTTATGCCATGGTCTGAAGGAAGCCGATATACAACTTCCTGACAAATTTATTGTTATGTCTATTGTTGAGAAATTTTCTAAGTCTTATAAGAGTTTGGACCTAGATCTCAAGGACAAGAAGTATAAAATATCCCTTGATGATTTAATGGTAGACATAGCAATAGACGAAGACCATAAAAGTCAGAAACCTATTATGCCTATAGACAATACCCTAGGATTAAAATGACAGTCGAAAAAAAATAACTTAGTGATCCTAAGGAAAAACAGACAAAGCATAAACCAAATGCCAATATCCAAAAGAAACTCAAAAACAAACTATGTTGGCTTTATGGTTAGGTTGGACATTGGGCAAAAAGCCAAGGAACCTGTGGTCGTTGAAGGAGCTATGATCAACATTGTTATGACCATTGTACCTGCTAGTGATATGTATCTATCCATTAAACCCCATCTTCCTTTTGTTTATGAGTCACAATATTGGATTATAGACAATGGTGTTAATATGTACGTTTGTGATAACCAATCTCTGTTTTTGTCTTATCAGGCTGTCTGTGGGACAATATTAACCTTAAAAGATCATTCAATTGCTAAAGTCAAGAGTGAAGGGTGTGTACACATGAAATTTCATTCAAAAAAGATTCTAACTCTTGAGGGAGTTACACACATTTGAATAATTTATCGGAATATCCTTAGTTGTCATGCTTTAGTTAGTGTGAGATTACGTTTAGATCGCAAAGGTAATAAAGTCATCATTACATGACTTAGTATAGGGTATTCTTTGAGAAGGACTATTTTTGTGATTTAGAGGATGTATTTAAAATTAATGCAAAACTAATTGTTGATTCTTTTATGAATTTTAATGTTAATAATGTCTCTATTTCTGTTTCTTCTTCTTCTTTGTACAATGTTGAATTATTTGATGTATGACATGCTGGGTTGGGTCATGTAAACTTTGATTTAATGAAAAGTATGATGAATTTAAATCTTATCTCTAAGACTGTTATAGATACAAAACTTAAATGTGATATATGTGTGTAAGCAAAACAACCTACGAAACATTTCCATATGGATGAAAGAAAACCCAAGATTTTAGATTTGGTGTACACTGATATTTGTAAATTCAATTGAATGACTATGAGGGATAACAAAAGATATTTTATTATGTTTATTGATGATTTAAATAGATTCTGTTATGTTTACTGACTTAAAAGTAAAGATAAAACTTTAGAAAAATTTAAAAGATTTAAAAATGAAGCATAAACTCAAATAAGGAAGCTACTTAAATGATTAAATTCTGATACGGAAGGACAATATACTTCAAACCTTTCCAAGTATATTGTCAAAACAATGATAATGTTCATGAGGTTATTGCTTCGTACTTTCCTTAGTCTAATGAGATAGCTAAAAGAAATAATAGAATCTTATGTGATGTGGTTAATGTTTTACTTCAAAGCTCTGGTTACCTTCCTACATATACAAGGAATATTTGAATATGGCTTGTCATATTCTAAATAGAGTTCACCATAAGCATAAGAAAAGTAATCCCTTTGAGCTTTGGAAAGGTCGAAAAACCAATATCAAATATCTCAAAGTAAGGGGTGTCTTGCAAAAGTACTCATTTATGAATACAAGAGAAAGAAATTGGGACTTAAAGCAATGAATGCTATATTTTTGGGTTACATGGAGACAAGCAATACATACATATTCTTGGTCATTACATATGATGTTTCTGGTATATATGTCAATACAATAGTTAGCTCTTTGATGCTATATTTTTCAAGAATGTATTTCTCATGAAGAATGGAGTCCCCCAAAGTATGTCTTTTAGATAGTTTGACCCTACTAATGATTTTATTCTCGATCATGTGGAAAGGATAACAAATGTGGGGGGACAATCCTGATTGTGTTGTTTTAAGATCAGATGACTAAGAAAATAACCAAACGAAAGTGAATTAAATGATCTACGATATCAAAGGACTTTGAAAGTAACTTTGTTACTTTAAATATCGAGGATGATCCTATCATCTTTCAAGAGGTTATGACCTCACATGAGATTAAGTTTTGAAAGGAAGCCGTTAATAATGAAATCTAGTAAATTCTCTCCAATAGTACTTGAGAATTGGTGGATTTCCTCTTAGTTGTTCTACTGTAGGTTGCAAGTAGATCTTTAAGAAGAAATTGAATGTAGATGAAACAATTAACAAGTACAAGGCCAAGTTAGTTTCATAGGAATACACACAAAAGGAAGGAATAAATTACTTTGATACATATTTTTTAGTTTTTTGAAATACCATCTTCCGAGTGTCTATAACACTGACCTCTAAATATAACCTCACAATCTATCATATACATGTAAAGATGGTTTTCTTTCATGGTGACCTCAATGAAAAAATTTATATGGATAAGCTAGAGGGATTTATGGCTCGTGTTAATGAGTTTAAAGTGTATAAGCTTGTTAAATTATTATATTGTTTGAAACACACTCCTAAATAATGACATAAAAGTTTGATTATGTGATATCATTTTTTGATTTCGTTTTTAATGATTATGATAAATGTGTCTATTGCAAGTAGGTCAATAATGCTTTAATCATTCTTTGCCTATATGTAGTTGATATATTATTTTTTGGTTCAGATATAAGAATAGTAAATGACACTAAGTAATTCTTATATAGTAAATTTGAAATGAATGACATGGGTGTGGTTGGTGTGATTTTAGGGATTAAAATCACACGACCTAGTGATGATATACACATATCAGTCTCACTATATTGAAAAAAATTTAGAGAAATTTGGATATACAAATTGTAAACCTTTTAAGACTCTATATGATTCATCTGAGATTGAAAGTGATATTCCTTTGTCTCAACTATGATATTCTCAGATTATTGGTAGTTTGATTTATCTAACCAACTATACATGACCAGATATTGTATTTATTGTGTTTAAGTTGAGTAGATATACCAGTTGTCTATATAGAACCCATTGAGAAATTCTAGACAAAGTACTTCACTATATGAAGGAAATAATTTTTCATGGCGGTAAACATCTTTTAGTTCTTGAAGGATTTGGTAATGCTAGTTAGACAACAAAGAACTTCGGGAGTAATGGAGGTCACTTAATATGTGTTTCTTGTGGGTGGTGGCTCAATCACTTGAAAATAAAAAAAAGCAAACTATTTTAACTCATTATACCTTTGAGGCAAAACTGTGTTTTGGATGAGACTGCATTGGATCATGAATGACTTAAGGGACTTATGTCCAGCTTACATATGGTAAGGAAGTCACTTCCTACAATTTCAGTATACCGTGATAACATGACTACAATTGCTAAGATCAGTAGTTTCAAGTACAATCAAGTCATGTTTGTAGATTTTGTTGGATCGAAAAATAACACAACTGATCCTTTTAGTAAGGTTCTATCAGTAGCCTTAGTTGAGAAATTCGGGTTTATGATGAGACTGAAACCTACGATTTATTTACAAGCAGTGATAACTCAACCTAACTAAGGAGAGATCTCACGGAGTAAGTTTATTGTGGTGGTAACAAGCTGTTGGGTGAATAGGACGATACTTTGTATTATGTGATACTTTTAGTATTTGTATATCTTTCTCTTGTAAACCTACAATATCATTATTGTAAGTTTAGTAAGAGATTATTTTCTAAATGAGATCGAGTCCTAAGATATGATGCTAGCACTACATCGTTAGGGACATTCAACTAAGTGATTGATATTGTATGATCGTAATAGTTGACTTAGTTTGTTCCATGAAGTCAATCATAATATAGGATATGGATACATGACCATTAATGTATCATTCTTAAAGATCATACTATAGTCTTTTATTATGTTATTACCAATAGACACCTTTACACCCAAGGTGTAGATTCAAAAGATATATTCACTTAATTCCTTTAAGGGTAATATTGGATATTTGAGGTAACGGTTTAAACTGGAAGGTACATTATGGAAAGCATAATATGATGATTGGATTGAGAGTACACTTTTATACTTAAGGACTTGTGGGGTTTATTGGATTTAATATTAATTAAGTTGAGTTTATTAAACTCATGCATTAATAATATTTAATTTATGTTGATATCCCAAATATTCAATTGATGCATGTGAAAGTCCTAAAATATAAAAAGTCACATGTGATAACAAAGAGAAGACAAAGTTTAGTATGAATGAGACAAAACCACTTTATATAGTTGATAGCTCATAAACCTTAGTTCAAAGAGCTTGAGGAAGACATGCTGAACTATACACATGTGCGAGGTTAGTCTTGGACTTGAGTTTGAGAATTATTTTCAGTATAATTTTTTTGTACGAAATTCTATTCCTCGTGTGGATGTATTTCGAAGGTTTTTGCCAACAAACTTCATAGTGACACTCTATTACTCACGTGTCCTCATTCGTAACACACTACTTGGCAGCATCTCCGAGTCCTTCAGTGCACTAGAAATATGAACGAATCGAGAGGCAATGTATCTCATGTGGGACCCCCAAAACTTTGACTGCTGAGGGGAGAGACCATGACAGCAATTTTAATGGCCCTCTGAAGTATCGCCGAATCTACAGAGGTCCCCGATTCTCAGTATCCTCTCCGCGTGATCCCAATCTGTGTATCCTCATACTGTAATAAAATAAATGCATCAATACTGACGGCGGTCAGTCACCGAGTTAACTCGCCAGCATTCATTATACAGTAAGATTCAAACACATAACAATGCAGCACTCAGGCCCACATGGGCTCTCAACTTGTATGCACGGATGGCAATTTCTAGGTACCCATTTTTGCTCCTTTTAACGAGAGACGAGATGGGTCACGTTTAACGTATATTTGTTTCGCTTTCATTATATATTTATATATAAATAATTTATATTCATAATATTTTTATTTTATTAATACAAAATATCATTAAAAATTATATTTTATGTAAAATATATATTACTAAATATTTTTTTAAAAGAAAGTACAATAGAACGGGACGAGATTCCAACGAAAATGTGACATAGATGCAGATTTAATCTCTCAAAACTCGCAAGACGGGATATATAAAATGAATCGTAGAGGGAGATGGGTGAGGGAAAACCCGCTCCTTTTCCATCCCTACTTTTATGTCGGAGGGGTTGTGAACCCAGAACCGTCTTCGACCTCTCGTTGCACTCAAAAGAAAATAAATAATAATAATAATGCAGCAGTCGCCATTTTCCACGAAATTGCAGTTTCCCACGTGCATTTCGCTTCCTGAGGATGGGCCCTCCCTCTAAAATTGGAGGGTTATGTTGAGCCTCGCCCCTTCCTCCTTTATAAATAACGATGGGCGCTTCAGCTGAAGGATGACAATCCGTGCGAGGGTCCTTCCTTAAACAAAGGGCTTGGCGGTGAGCTCTTTCGGGTTTCATCAAGGAGAAAGAGAGGCAAAGATTAGCACTGCAAATTACGGCAGTGAGCAAAGAAGATGGTGAGGGCACCCTGCTGTGAGAAGATGGGTCTCAAAAAAGGACCATGGACTCCTGAAGAGGACCAAATCTTGGTTGCTTATATCCAGAAATTCGGCCATGGCAACTGGAGGGCACTCCCTAAACAAGCTGGTAAATACCCAATTCCAGAAACACGGTTCTTCTCTCTATAAACCACAAAAACAACGAATAAAGAGAAAGTTCTCTTGATGGTTCTCCCTTTTGGTTTTCAATCTCTTCCGCTGATTGGTGTTTTGCAAACATCTGCAGGGCTGTTGAGGTGTGGCAAGAGTTGCAGACTGAGATGGACTAATTATCTGAGGCCAGACATCAAGAGAGAAAATTTTACTAGGGAAGAAGAAGACACCATCATTCAATTGCACGAAATGCTCGGAAATAGGTGAGGAGCCATTTCAATTTCACTTAATGAGAAATATCAATTTTAAAGATTGAGAAATATGAGTCACTGGATTCACTATATGGGCACTGGTGCTGAACGTGGTTCTTGAACGTTTGGCTTTTTCAGATGGTCGGGGATCGCAGCGAGATTGCCCGGAAGAACTGACAATGAGATTAAGAATGTGTGGCACACCCACCTAAAGAAGAGACTGAACCCAAATAAAGAGCCCACCACTAAGACTCAAGCTTCAGATAACAAAGCCAAACAGCAAAGAGAAGCGAAGCCGCCCCAATACATAGATCTCGACGCGCCGTCCATGAACTCGGAGGAAAATCCGGCGTCCCCACAAGAATCAACAAGCAGTTTCTCGTTTTCCAGCACTGAATCCGCTTCTATCATTAGTTGCGAGAACAGAACTACCATCAGCTCAGCAGCCGCAGACGAGTCCTCCATGGACTCCTTCGAGACTAACATGTTCCAACCCTGCAATTCAACAGCGTTCTGGCCGGAAAATCTTTCCGACATGGACGAATTCTGGTCAGAGGCCCTTAAAGATGAACAATATGCTATCGACGTTAGTGAGTTTCCAGCCCACAACGTCATCGAGCCGGCGTTCAATGCGCCCCTCTCCCCATTGCCGTTTTCCATGTACCAAGACGATAGCATGGATTTCTGGTTGAATGTGCTCATGGAGGCCGGCCAGATGAAATTGGCTCCGGAGATTTGATGGTTTGGCCGGAATCCTGCAAGAGACAGATGGACAACGAAATACACAAAAGAGAATCTCGTCTTGTTTAACTGTTTTCTTATAATTTTATCCGTTATGCGAGCAGGTGAGGTTCTGTAAACTTTCGTCCCCGAGAGGGACAATTTCCCTGTCCGCGTGGGGAAGGAAATTTGGCCGTAGGGGAAATTTTTTAAAAGGTCGGTGCTTAGTTGTGCAGCTATGAGGCAAAAGAAGAAAAAAAAGAAGGTAATGTATAGATGAGGCAGATAAGGAGATACGCTTCGTGCATATATTGCGAGAATTGCTTAATGAAAAAATTTAACATGATTTCGGTTTGCAAAGGCATCATTTACATGTCAACAAGTTAGTAACTCAAGATTTATCCACACGGTTGATATTAATGTAATTTTCTTTTATGTGCTGCTCAACAAGATTAATTTTGATATATAGAGAGCTTAGACTATCTATTCCGTTGAGAAAAAAGTGCCATTATCTCTCACTATATATATATATATATATATATATATATATATATATATATATATATATATATAGAGAGAGAGAGAGAGAGAGAGAGAGAGAGAGAGAGAGAGAGAGTTCTTACACTATCTATGCCCATTTGATTGGAGAGATATATGGTTTACATTAAAAAGTCACGATCAAGGTTACTTTTCGAGAAAAGGAAAAAGTGCACCACATATATATTAATCTAAACCGTTCATCTTCCAATTGAATGATCTGAACTGAGATGATATCGTTCTGTCTCACTCTGTATACATACATGTAAATGTAATTGTAACCGTGAAGCTAAGATGACACTCTTCCCGTGGACCTACTCTACTTTAGAGATCAACCGTTTGCACCAAAAAGATACGGTCTTTCTGGCAAGATGGTGCAAAATCAATTATTTATAATATACTGAGGTACGAATTCAATTTTTGAGAAACTGAATCTAGACATGGTTCATGCTACAAGACGTGACCCACATGAATTATTCGTGACAGTGATGCAATGAGGGGGGGCTTGATAGACATGATTTTATTGAAGATATTTGTCAAGATCAGAAAGCTCGTCCTATGGTCCTCTTTGGTGGCTTGTGTTCTTCGTTAATTTCATTTGGATTTGACATAAAATGAATATTCTCGCCTTTGGTTCTCTACAACTACAAGGTTTAGCTCATGGTTCCATTGGGCCGTCGATCCTGAATAGTCTCTCTCTCTCTAGTGCATCCAATTTCTGAGCTTCAACTTAAAGGTTTGTCTGAGGTAACCCCTATTCAAGAGAGTTGTGGCTGTCTATGCATGAAGACTTTGACTTAAGAACTCATTATAACTTTTCACGTACCTGTACTCCAATAACGAAATCAAACTCGAAATTTGTACGTAGTCTTCTCATAGAACTACTGCTTGGGACATCCGATTGTAGTTGGTAGATTCGAAACCGACTCTTTCCAATCTTTGAATGATAGACTCTCGAAGAAGATACTTGGGTAAAAGTAATATTGGCTAACAGGGTTAGGTTAAGGAAATATTGAATAAACAGTTGCGCAACATAAAAACATATAGAAGATGCATGGAGTCGGAAGTGTGGTGGTTCTCAAATAGTTCATGAGCTGCTTCCGAATTCTGGTGTATCCAAGTAAAAAGCTGAGCACAGGATGACTCTCAGTGTCGCAACAACTCCGAGGCCTGAAAATTTCCCTTGCATAAGTTGGATAATTAACTCTTGAAATTCGATCTCTCAGGAGGGAAAAGAATTGAAAAACGGGTGCTTTCCTGTGATGCACTCTATAATCTTCTTTAATTTGGATATGAGATTCTTGTATGAAGTGCCCTTTTTGCCAACTAAAACTATAAGTTGGCTTCTAACTAATGTCATGGGAAGGTTTTTTCCTACATACAGTTGAGGAGGACGAATATAGTCACTTGTTCTTTCATTGTCCTTTTGATCAGACCATCAGACATGATCATCTCGTGCAATGCTAATTAAACTATCTTTGATTGCTTTTAACCGTGACAAGGCTGTCGTTGGAAGGAGATTCTCAACGTAGGTCCACGATGTATCTTATAATGGCTTTATTCTTGGAGATGTACTCATGTATGCTCCATGGTCTGATTGCTTTGGTTGTGGGTGCCTCATGATCTGGTTGCTTTAGTACTTGTGGCCATATCCCTCATATGCGTAATCACATTACACATTCCTTTGATTAGCATGGTACGTACATGGGCTCCAATTCAAATCGCCAGCATTAGTGAAATTTAGCGTTTACAATCAGAAGAAGAAATAGTTGATCAATTCCAGAACTGCTAATTAATTTGGCCTTTAATTACCATAAAAGTTATCAGCTGCTTAGGCTGCTCATCAATTATGCGCCACATAATACGTTTCTTGACACCCAATTATGAGAAAACTCCTTTAATAATTTTTTTTTAACTTTACATTGACGTAGTTAGTGTTGATGGGCAACTCCTTTACGTCTCTTAATTGGCTTTTGTTTTGTTTCGTGCGCCAATACCATACAACAGTTTCTTCTTTTTCGTGGTCACAGAGGGAGGCGGAAGCTTGACACGGACGTGCACTCCCTGGAGTCCAACTCCCCACCTGTATGTACCAAGGGCATCAGAGCGCCCCTAACGCTCTTCGGTGCAATATCACACCACTGCGTTTACAGGGAAGGGCATAATGCATGTTCGGTGGAATCCGCAGGCTGATTAATCGGGAGCACAAACTTCACCATAATATTGGTTTAAAACCTGAAAATATTATAAGAAACGAGAAAGGAAAAGACAATGTTTCGCTAACTCGTCACCATTAACTCAAACAATCAGCGTCGCAGAAGAAAGATGTTCTCTTGAGACTTTAGATGCAGGGCAATATTGTATCGTATAAGAAGAGTTCGCACTCGACAAGCACACTTTGAACTAGCACATCGGTGACCTATTTTTAGACTGTAGGTATTGGGGTTACAGGTATGTCAGAGGGTGCTCCTCTCTTCTTTCATAAGTTGATTTATAAGATTGAGGCAACTCTCTGGGTTCCCGGGAATCTGCACAAGTATTTCAAGTTATTCTTAGTAATTTATGAAAAGTTTGCAGACAACATATAATTTTCAAGTTATTTTTAATTTATGGAAAGATTACAGATGCAGCAGACTGGCACCAAAGGAGTTGTAACCTTAAGTGATGGAGTCCCATCCTTAACCAACAATCTAGTTTGGGCTCCGGTCGAAATTCATGTTAGATGGAAAAGAGAAAAGAAACCGTTAGTACTTTTTTCTTTCACTTTGTCGATGTAAGATTGGACGAGTAACATACTGTTCTTCTATTTACTGAACCAGCAACAGTAACTCTTGCAAAAACATATCCTTAAGATGTAATTGTGCACACTAAGAGAGAGAGAGGTCGACTTCGTTGATTCTTATTGGAGATCATTCTCTTTCTAATGTTGCCACTTTACCCCAAAAGAGTAAGATCATGTCTTATCATTCCAACACTTGTGAGACCTTCGATCTGTCTCTTAAAGTTTTTTAACGCTAGGGAGATATCCATGCCCCACCATCGTACTCATGGCCTGTAACTTGTGATGCCTCTTTTAAAATATTAACCAGCTGATTTCCAACACTTTTGAGCTTATAAAGTTATTGAAAAAGTTTTGTTAAGAAAAAAATTGTAGTAGTGCACCAGTCATTGATGATCCCTTGCAAGATCAGTGCAGATAAACACAAGCCAGCTTTATGACTTCCCTGCGTTGAATCACGTCAAAGGATGACGTATAAGTTTCTTTTAAGATGGTGTGTTTTTCTCAGTTAATCTTCTAAAGTTATCCACTAATTAAATGATCCTAGCAATTAATTATTCCCTCTTACAGTCGCAGCTCATCTTCAAGAGTCAGAACGAATCAAAGTAGGGTTACAACCAACCTGACACATACGAGTAAGCCTGCACAAGTTAAATACTTATCGCCTTTATCTCCCACTAGCAGCAAACATGCTTTTACCTAATTATCTCTGAGATCTTGACAAATTTTTAATGGATTTTGATGCTACTTAGAGTTAAATGCTAATATTATAGAAAATAGGGCACAATGCCAAATAAGAATCCATATAGTCGGCCCCATTTAGTGTGTGAGATTGAGCCTGGTTTCATTTTCGGAATGGGATATGGTCTCTAGCTGGAAGAGGCTGATTCAAGTCTCTTTCAACTTTTGGCATCATATGTCATGAGGATGGTTCAAAGTCCCTTTCGTTCTTTTTGAGTACTGATCTCTTTAATCTTAACAAACGACACGCTGGGACCAAAGTACAAACATGATCCTCTGGTGGGTCTCCCATCCACCAAAAGGAAAAAAAAAGGCTTTGGGAAAAACTAACGAAGAAAAAAGTTGCTTTGTGCATGTAATAATATATATAGTAATGATTTTTGCATTTGATCAACCATCACTAAGCCTCTTCAAGTGGCACTAAGGTTGTACGAGTAATTTTTTGAATTGCAAATAGCCATTTGATTTTGTCCTAGTTTACCGTTCGCAGCAACATTATCAGAATCGGCTTTAAACAAATTCTTTTCCTTTCGGTAATATTCAGAAAAGATCGAATTGAGTCGGCAGTTTCAGAAACAGAAACAATGAGAACTGCATGGAACGAATCAGGAGAGTTCAGCCGATTAGACAAAAATTTAGTTGATTCTGCCCCTCCGTGAACCAGCCTGCGTCGAAAACCGTAACATCCCTCGGCACTCAGGAGCCATGTGCGATCAAAACCAGTCTGCATTTTGTTACTCGAAATGGCATTGACTGCTGAAATCTATTCCAAATTAAGCTGAATATCGGCTCAAGCCCATATTGAAGAAGCAAAGGATAAGCCATGTGCAGAAGAGAACCATTGTTTTATGCTTAAGTTTAAAACAACTGCACTGCTGCCCAAATATGGATGCCTCAGCTTCCCCTTTTTGCTGCTTGCTGACAGCTAATATCATCTATAGAGAGGCTGAATCTTTGCGATTGTACAACTAGATGCCTACATCACCTTCACATACATTAGCACCTTACCGCATAAATCTACAACAATAATAGAAAGGTCGACGCATTCATCTCACATTCATCCGTCGAGTCATATGGATTGCACTCTTTATTTTTTTATTTTGTGCTGCTTTCTGATTCATCTTATGGAGGCTCAACCTCTAATTGAAAGAAAAAGTTGCGTACCTTGGAAGGAAGGATTAAATATTCAAATCGAATTGAATACAAAATTTGAAATTCAGAAACACTGAAATTTGATTAGAAAGATCAAAGTCGGTCCATTTGAGCTTCAATGCAACCTGTTCACGGTGGGAAAGACAAATTAAGTATTTTGGATATACTCAAATTGAAGTGTGTAGCAACACTCTATTGAGCCACACTTTAATATAGTAAACAATAGTAACATCAAAATTAAGTATATCCATCGCCCAATAGCAACACTCAATCAAATCCATGTTTACTATATTAAAGTGTGGCTCAATAGCAACCATCGGAGTTGGAAAGACAAATTTTTATCTCGTGTGGGAAAGGAAATTCTTTTGAAGACGGTGGCCCAATCTTTGCCTACACACTGCATTGAGTATTTTCCTTGTGTTGGTCTCCTTATGCAAGGATATGCAACAAATGATGAATGCTTATTGGTGGGGATCGAACCCGTTGGTTAGCCTTGGAGTGGATGTGCTCAAGTAAGCAGAAAGGAGGGCCTGGGTTTCGCCACCTGTTGCTTCAATTTAGCTCTTATTGCCAAGCAAGAGCGACATCCTTACCAAACCAGATGTTTTTGTTACTCAACCATTCAAAGCCAAGTACTTTAACCAGGTAGACCTATTTGAGGCAAGCGAAAGGTCCAATTCTAGTTTCGTGTGGAAGAGTATTTGGAAGGTGTGTTACCCATACTTACACACCTGCAGCTTTTTGACCTCTTGTAAGAAGGCAAAGGACCATGGAATGTGAAGCGGATTCAATAGTTGTTTCCTACAGAGGTAGCCTCATTGATCTTCCTAATCCCACTGTTGTCATTTTCCCGGGAATGACGAACAGTATACCGCATTGGTCCCGGGGCAGCAATGCACTGCGAACAACGGGTACAAAGTGGCAACCAAATTGTACTCCACCTATCACTTTGCACGAGCTGCCCGACAGATGTCTCTCTCTGGAAGATCTTGATTCCACCGAAAATCAGAAATTTTGTTTGGCAAGCTCTCGCAATGTGCTTCCTACAATGGCCGCTCTTGCTCATCGTAGCATGCAGCTCAATAATGGCTGTCCTATTTGTAATGCGAAAAAAGAAGATGTTGATCATGCCTTAATAACCTAGAGGATTGCAATGGACTACTAGACCAGAACCCAAGTATAGGCAACCGAACCAAACTCTCCCACCCTCTATTCTAAGACTATTACTAATCAAGACCATGACAAGACAGCACACGTCAGTTGCTTGGCGTGGAGCATACAGGATTGCACGCAATCGCCTGCCGCGGAAAAAGGCCAGCGTTGAATTTCAGATAGCATAAATTGTAGAGGCACCATGATCCTGGACGAGTGGAAGAAAGCTAACGCGAACAGGCAAAACACCACCTGCCCGCAAAGTAGCTTACAAGTTCCAGCAAATCAGATTCGACCGAACCCCCTAGGGGTGAAAGGTTAGCATCCATCTCTTCACCTAATTGTACTTCAAGCTACGCTACGGTCCTTAGGGATCATTCTGGCTAGCAATGTTCATGGACGGGGATCCCTGCTCTCTGAGGGATCGCATCCTAAACGGGGTGGATTTAGGGATACATTCGGGGACAGATGAGGAAGCTGAAAAGTCTTCACAGGATCAGGACGGTATTTCCTGCCTGGCGAACCTGTTAATGTCAATCGTGATTCATTGATGATCCTAACTAAGAATTAAATTTTTTATTATCTTGCCTTTAATAGTTGTGGAGAAAAGAAAAGTTTTGAGAATTTCTTTTATATCAATTGGAATGAATAAGCAATATTAGAACTTGCTGTAGCAACAAGTGATATTTTAGGTTAGCTGTCAATAGTTTCGTTTTCTATACATACTTTTTTGATGGATTATGATGATTCAAGATTTTTAGTTTTAGGTACGAATGCTAATGAAGTGAGATTCTCACGCCATGAAGATTCACGTGGTTTTCGAAGATGAGATCTCATGAAGACCCATGAGGATGGGGAGACTTTTGGTCTCCGTTGCGGGATGAAAACAGGGATGGAGAGTGGATTTCTAAACGGGGCCAGGAACAAGGACATTGATCCCTGCACCCGCCCCGTCCCATCAGCATCCCTAATTCTGGCCAATTCCTCTCAGGCCTCTTCAGGTTCTACCCTGAACAGTTAGCTCCAGCTTCACACCAACAGCCTTAAGAGAAACTCTACTACGGCTTAGGCAGAGCAACTGTAATCATTGCACAGTGGAAATTAATTACACAGAGATTGGCAATATCAATCAGAGTGCAAATATCTACTTCGTCTATTTCAAGATATCTCAATTCTCTGGTCTCTTCGATCGGCCAATGATGCAGCCCACACCCAAGCAAGGAATGATTTTGTTTCAACAACCCCCAGGTGGAGTTTTCAATCTCCTTAATATTGAGAACGTGCTGTAGTTTGTCCTCTCTAGTTCTGTTTGCCAGAGGCTAATGTTTATTTCCCCTTGATGTACTGCCACCAAGGTAACTGGTACCTTTGTTTATCTCAAAAAAACAAAAGAGTTCAAGAAGAAAGCTTTCAGCAGTCAAAATTGAAATTACATGGAATAATTGCAAACAGCAGAGACTTCTAGCGGTTAACTGTTACACCCGCAATAAAAATTGCATTATTCGAGATCCCAATGGTAGGGTTCAAATGAGAAGAGTTGAACACACCTCGCTTGGAGAGCGAGGCTACTCAATCAAGAGAGGCATGAATAAGCCAGAGCCTTCTCCTCTGCCAGCTCCTGTGCTGTTGCATCCATTTTCTTCCGAGAAAATTCATCAATGGGGAGGCCTAACAAGAAGCAATTGGAGAAGCAAATTAGCAAACTTCAAATATGTATGACGGTTGGCTGCAAAAATGGCAATCAATTTTGAATGGAATCGTCCTCCAAAATCTCTACCCAATCGGATCTAAAATGTGAAATCATGGAGAATGAGATTGATTCAATCCACTGGCAAAAAAATTAGTTAACTAACAAAGAGAAAAAAAGAAGCAGGCAGCAACCAGCTCACCTTGGACAATAGTCCACTCTCCGTTCTGGCAAGTGACTGGGAAAGAATAGATAAGTCCAGCTGGAACATTGTAAGATCCATCGGAATACACGCCCATGGAAACCCAAGTGCCCTGCGTCTCAAAACAAGGATAAGATATTAAAACAGTAGTTTACAAACTTTATACGAGGACATAAGTGCTAGAATATGAGTGGGGGATTTGCCTTGCAAATAAAAGATGGAGGCTTGCACAAAATCATGAATTGCAAATTACAATTCAACTGATTAAAGATGTTGATTCACAAGCCTAAGTGTTTCAGAAGGATGACGGTAGGGATACAACCTTAGGCGTTCCAAGAACCCAATTGCGGATGTGATCACAAGCAGCACTTGCAGCAGATAACGCACTGGAGAGCTTGCGTGCTTTGATGATGGCAGCACCACGCTGCTGGACAGTAGTGATAAATTTACCGTTCAACCTTTAAAAATAAACATACACATCTATTAACATGCATAAAACCACATCCACGCACACATATAGAGAAAATATAGAAGTACAAAAAAAAGCAGAAAATTGGAGAGAAAAAGAAAAAAAATGTTACCATTCATCATTAGCAACGAGCTGACGAACAGGCTTCTCTGCTCCCAGAGTATTAACAGTAGCATGATTGACATCGGGATACTGAGTTGATGAATGGTTGCCCCAGATGATGACATTCTTCACATCAGAAACTTGCACGTTCAGACTTTCAGCAATCTGACCAAGTGCTCGGTTATGATCCAACCTTGTCAGGCATGTTATGTTCTTCTCAGGAATTGATGGAGCAAACTCCTTCAGAATTAATGCATTGGTATTTGCCGGGTTAGCCACAACCAGCACCTGTGAAGGAACCAAAAGAAGAAGAAAAATGACGTCTATACATCAATGCACACCGGAACTAGTGCAACTGTTATTAAGATGACCTATCACAAATGTCAATCACAACGGCAGACAAAAAGAAGAAAGAAGGTTGAGTAGAATCAAAACCTTGCAGTTTGGTGCTGCGTACTGCTCCAGAGCAGAGGCTTGAGCTTTGTAGATGGAGACATTTTTGGACATGACATCTTTCCTCTCCATTCCCTCTTTCCTCGGAAATCCACCAACCATGACCGCCACATTCACACCACTGCAAGCCTCAACAACATCCGTAGTAGCTACAACGCCTACATTTCCAAATTTTAAAACAAGTTTTAGATTTAGATTTAGGAGTGCTGATGAAAAAACATATATGCACCCATCTAGGCACAAAAAACGTTCACATGTCAAAGAGACAGACCATAAACGTGGATATAGGCCAAGAGTAGAAAAGGCTATTGACTTTGCACCATTATGGAGGCAAATGGTACCTTTGAGAAGTGGAAATGCAGCATCAACAAGCTCCATTTTCACCCCATTCAGGGCTTCTGCAGCAGGTGGAATATCAAGCATATGCAAAATAACAGGTTGATCAGCTCCAAGCATCACACCCCTAGCAACCATAGGAACAAGCGCATACCCAATTTGACCTGAAAATAGATAAAAAAGTATATGTTAGAAACTTTGTAAGAAGCTAAAACTATGCGATGAAATCAATTTGACCTCAAAATAGAGAAAATCTATATGTCAGAAACTTGCAAGAAGCATGACTGTATCAACTTAAACTATGTAATGAAAGCATCATTATAACAATATAAAGCTAAAAGTGATTTGATATCTCTAACTATCTTTTCTATTTTAACTATTATATGAAGGAATGATCCTTTTACATAACATATGGACATTTTCTCTTTATAAAAAGAATGCATTCAATGCAGAGCACCAAGAAGCGGAAACAGTTACATAAAAAAGAACGACTCCAAGAACCTATCAAAATTAACAGATCCAGACACAGCATAAAGACATTTAAAGGCCTGCCTAACAACTCAACTATTTAAAAAGCTACATAACTTTGCAGCTACTACGTTGCTGCCAACTTTTTAAATCAAGTTGCAAAGTCTCTTGGTCTTAAAGGTAGTCACAAGTCACAAATGACCCTTCTTTGATTTAAGAAAGGGATTGATTGTGTCCCCATAAATGATTTGTTCAAGGAAACTTACTTTGCATGTGAGATGACTAGCTCTGGAAACAAATGAACCAAATACTATTGATAACTTTAGGAGGCTGCTCAAATGAATTTAAATAGAGTAGGAGGGTTGCATTAGGCTTCCACAGCTCGTGTAAAACTTTGTTGGACTTATCTATCATGGATTCTACAAATTATGATAAGGCTATGTGTAAACAAAGAATCCATGTAGCTGACCCCATCTAGTATGGGAAAAAGGCTTAGTTGTTGTATGTGGCAAGTGTAATATTGAAAAGGAAGTAAGCAAATTTTACGTAAATATCTGGTTAAAATCTTTTGAGTTTCTCTTCTATTTAAAAAAGTGTAATAGCTGACCCCATCTAGTATGTGGCAAGTTTCTCCACACTATATCATGTTTAAACATAGCAATATCTTTTGAGAAAAGCGTCCATAAGTAAAAGACATGATATCTGCAAAATATAAATTACTAAGCTGGCCTCGATCAAACCTTGCGCAAGCTGTAAAAGTATAGTTGTGTGTGCGTGATCTATAGAATTTTCACAACTTTCAGGAAAACCATAATTTCTTACTTAGGACAGTCTTTATCAACAGACAGTAGCTCTAATCCAAGCTTGCACGAAGGCTCACTTGTAGTTAGACATTCGCTCTGGGCAGTTTTAGCCCCAAAAGTTTTGACGAACTCAATGAAAGTGAAAGCTACTTGAAGACTTGTTCAGCTATATCTTAAGAGGTAAAAACAACGGACATTTAAGCAATAGATTAAAAATTATGATATCTGGCTGTCATGACAATTGAATGCTAGTCAAGGACTTCTGATCTATCGCGTATTTGAATTCCCTGAGCCTTGCCTGCGCACAAGCGATCACGAAAATGAAAATCTACAAGGAAAATCTCATCCTGAGGCTCAAAGGAACACATATCAAGCATCGTTATAAAGAAACGCTCGAAACTTCCGTATTACACAATAATCCAAAACAAACCACCCGATCTAATTTGGATTCATACAAAGATCTTATCAATCAAAGGTTCATCGTAAATTCAAATCCAATCATGCCGCTGAAACCCCGAAAATTACACATAATAGAAATATATATTTGAAGCCGATCGACGAAGTAGCAACAAACGGAAACATCTGCATGCATGTGTGACTATATTCGAGTCATGAAGTCACACAAAACCCAATTTTTCAAAACTAGTAACAGATCAACGATGAAAAAGAAGAGGAAAAGAGGAGAAATTCTCTGACACGCAGCCGGGATCAGAAGAGAATAACGAGAAGCGACTCAAGGGAGAAGAGAAACGAAGGGAGCTCTCACCGGCTGCGCCGGTAACAAGGACGCGAACGGGTTCCTTTGCCATTCCGTCGGATCGAAAAGAAACGTTCTCAGAAATCTGCGAAGGTTTTGGAGACGACGACTTCCCGCTCGCGAACGGGTTCCTTTTATAAAGACTTCTTTCTTTCCCCTACTTTCTTCTTTTTACTTGGAGAGAACTTTCGTTGTAGCCCCTGATTTTAGAGTCATTTTGAACTCATTCCTCCCTTTCTGATAAAATAGGAAAACGTTATCATTATATGTTTCCTCAGAGACAATCAAATTAAACGGAGAGTTAAAGTATATCAAAATCACTCTTCATTTTGCACGAAGAGCAATAGCTCACCTGACTAGGGGGTCGACTGATAAGTTGAAGGTCATGAGTTTCATACCCCTTGGGCATGTACCCAAAAAAAGTTCACTTCATTTATCCTTTAAAATAAAAACAATGTGAATCAATGAATTTCATTTTCTAACAGGTTTCTAATCTGCATCATCATGTTCGGTGTGGCATATTTAATAAAATATGTGCTTTTTATTTACAAAAACCCAATATGTTACAACCATTATATGAAGCTTAAAATGCACAATTTGTTTAACATTAACTTTTAGATCTTATAAAATTTTCAATATTAGACTTAGGTGGTTTGTTCCACCTGGCTTTTACACGAAGCGATGGCGGGTACCCATACCTCAATTTTGTGCCCCCTATCCACCCTCAGGACAGGACAGGATGGGTTTGGGTCTTTTTCTCCAGCAGGTAATGGGCCGAGTGCTAAACTGGGCTTGTGTTTCAAATCGAGCTTAGACCTTTGCTGCCCATAGCTATGGCTGTATTAGGTCATCTGGTCCACTTAGCCCTGGTTATCTGCTTAGTTCAAATTGGACGAGACTTCCGATTGGAACTAGCCTTGCAACGTGGCCAGCCAATCAGCTTGACTTGAATGTCACTCGGACTAGATTGGTTCAGTCTGAACCTTGGATGGTCAACTCGGGTCGTATGTGATGATGGTTTTGAAACTCGAAGACATGTTGTTGAAGATGATCAATGGAGAGTTTTGGTATCTCCGCATAATATCGTATGATATACTGATTCCTATCATGGATCATCTCAAACTTGGTTTTGAGATGTACGGTGTGGATGGATTTCCCCCGGGAAGTCATAAGGTATCTAAGTCGAGCATATATGGACTGAAAGAGTGTTTATTATCAACGGGATAAGGATTGGCACATCTCCTAGACTTGGCTAGGGGGTTAAGTAAAATGAAAGGTCTTGATCTATCTGCCCAATCCTAGCTTTGCAATAAAAGAAAGAATAGTGCTCAAGGAATATTCGTCGTTGGAGGTCATATATACTTTTTTTTTACTGGTGGGTGGTGGGTATATTGCCTCACCAAAATGGTCCTAGTTGACGCGCATACTCCTCCTGTTGTCCCTTGTCAGGTTTCAGGGTTTTACTGGTGTTGCATCGTTTTTAATCAACAGGAAGCCTGCTTCAGCACACAAGTCGCCTTTATATATTGATTAAATGACGTGGTGGACACGATTTCTTAATTTCACATGCCGCAGTCTTAATAAATACCACTTGAACAGTGCATCATACACAAGCATCATTTTGAGAGGAAACAAAAGTAAATAATTTAAATAACAGAAATGAGAACGTGTGACCAACAAGGCAACAGAAATGAGAACGTGTGACCAACAAGGCTGGGTTTAATTCATTCTTATATATATATATATATACATACATATATGTGTGTGTGTGTGCGTGTATATGTGACTTACAGAAGCCACTTTAATTTATGGTGGCTGAAACAGATCTGCAAATACTTGAAAGCCATATTAAATATACATGTGTGTGTATTAAATTTTTCGGTTATATTAATCTTGAGAGTTTGTGGCACTTCCTTCTATGAATAAGGAGCTAGTGACTGAATTTGACATGAAATTTACTACTTTTTAGAAGCAGTTTTTTTTAATTGGCAAGCCAAGACCCCACCAGATGTGCACAAGCCGGGTATCAAAATTGTGACCTTTTTCAGCTGAAGGTTCTAGAAGGCCGAAGGAAGCCGTGGCTCCTTGTGCACGTCTTGCCAATTAGTGACGTCAAATGAACTGTTTGATGTGGTATTTATTCATCACAATAAACTATTTGAAGTTGTGCGAACATTGAACTGTACACCTACTCATGTTCATTGAGGCAATGGGAAACCACAAAAAGCTTGCTATTCGCTCTCATTTTATGGTTAAATATAAAATTTTATTCATATATGCCTATCACAAGTGGTGAAAATTAAACGGCCAATGTAGCCCCTTCACTATTTTCTTCTCTTGCTACTTAGTTAATTTATTTACGAAATTTTCATAACTTGAATTTGAAATCATGTACTTAAACAAGTTGACGAGTTTTATTCGTTTGTTTTATCTCATATACATATTTCGGTAATATATTTGTGATCAATACCTGAGACCAACTTCACCAATTTGGCTGACATATTCCTAAGTATAAAATATTATTCTAAAGAGAAAAGTTAGCTACCTAAAATTAATATGAACCTTTCAGCACTTGCAAGTCACAAGACACAAGCTGAGTGGTTTCTACTTTGTTTTCCCGCTGGCCAAAGAATACAACTATGTATGGGCAATCTGGAGAGAGAGAGAGTACCAGCCTCATAGACAACGTTGCTACCATAAAATCCATGTATTGATATGATCCTGATACCTATATTGTTTCCACTTGTTTATTGGCTTGCAAGCACCCAATCTTTCAATTTTTTTTTGTTTCACACAATACGACACATTCTTTTTATTTTGTGACTTATATAGATTTTTATCTTTTTTTTTGTTTTAATTATCGCTTCACGATATAAAAATTAAAGTATGGTAGCATATCATATGATATATACGAACCAGCATCCTTTAAGATACATAGCCTAATACTTCTCTTTTTCTTTCTGTACAATGGGAGTCCATAGCCAGATACACACTCTGGGTGTTGAACTCATGACATTCAATCTTGTGAGTTGGCCCCCTAGCCAGGAAGCTATTGCTTTGTGCGCGTCTAATACAATATTTACAACATGAATTAATACACAGAGCTACGACACATAGGGCAGAGGTTCTTGTACACCATCCAATCCCTGATACAGACATTGTGATACATGTGAGAGCACCCCAACCGCTTCACCTCGCACCCAACTTCGAATCCATCCATGCAAACAGTACACACCATGTCCTGCCTAAACCCCGTGTCGACACACACCGTGTCGATCTCCTTCAGTCGCCTTGTTGCTTCGTGTTCAGTTAACAGTTTCCTTTCTTGTGCAATGTACGTATCAATCACCTGCTCCTGCACTATTTCTTCTCTCCCGGTCGCAGCCTCCTCGAAAGAAAATGCCAACCTGCCTAATATGTTGATGCGTTCAATCAATTCATCAAGTCTTGAATTTAGGTTGCTAATCTGTTGGCTCAAGGACTCAAGTTGTGTCAGCAACCGAGTGATGCGCTCACAAATTGCATCCCATGCAGACACAGTGATCAGGGCACGCTCTGCCATGAAGAATGCTTTCTCTTCTTCCTTGAAGAGGCTTCGTCCCTCCCATGCATTAGAACCTCCATGATCGCATTCATTGATACGAGTGACTGATTAGGCAAGCATACATCACCACCTTCAGCAAACAAGGAATATGTCCCACTAGCTTCACTGGGATCGGTTTTGCAAAATGCTCTTCTTTTACGTTGGGAAAAGGATATCTTCCTTTGTCAACAACCCGTTTTTTATGCCTTAAACTTGCTTCTTCCTTTTCTTGGCACTAGAAAGAATCCTCTATTTCCATATAGCTTTTCGCATCTCATTCGATGGATGGACCGATCGGATTTTGTGATACTTGTAAGCTTGCATGTATACAATGGACCCCATCGCTTCAATTCATTTCTAGCATTGAATAGCTGAGAAACAAGAATCCATGCCTCTGAAAGATGGTCAATTATTAAGGGGACTGCTTGTCACATGTCGACTTTGTTTCAGGGCTTGGGCCACAGCCTACCAAAGAAACAAGGAGAAGAGAACCAACCAAACACAAATTCGACAAACCATTCCCGTATGAAGGATTCAAACCTTGTTTCCTTTTCTTGGAACCCATTTCCCTGTTGGTTGGTTAGGTCCTAAGTTCATATTCCAAGTCAAATGAGAAAAGGTATTCCAATTTTAGAAGTGATGCATCATGATAGAATCACTTGGCATGGCTTCTAAGGTGGGCTCTGTATCATGGTCACATTCAACAGTGGGTCATGCTCTTCCTTTATATCTTTAAATTTTGGATGAGGCACAAATCCTCCTTGCCCCAATGCAGGGACCCACAACTGGGTTTCATACCTCAGCTTCTAGTCTCTCTCTCTCTCTCTCTCTCTCTCTCTCTCTCTCTCTCTCTCTCTCTCTCTCTCTCTCTCTGGTTTAGTTCGTACAAGTACTGAATGAAATCAAATACCACACACCGTATTTCAATCAAGTGATAAATTCACCAAAAAGTAGAAAATCTATCTATAAATCATACAGCATGGAACTAGAGGAAACTGTACTCTGAATTCTGATAGAACTTTTTATTTTCCCAACAAGGATAAATAACAACAATTCAAAAGAAAATGACTGGCCTGAGCTGCAACAAATAAACCTTTTTCATTTAAAATGGTGAAAGTACTCACTAGTAATTCCTATATGAGGGCCTGCATACCCAGTTGCTGCATCTCTCTTAGTCTCGAGCTCCTCGGCATGAACCTGCTGCATTGCCCAGGAATACAACACGGTGTGGATAGTGTCCTGCAAATCAAATATCAATCAGCGATGCAACACCAGAGCATCAACAAATCTAACCAATACCAAGTTAGGGGTCTAGTTTCTAACCTTGCCGCCTTCTGTAATCGCACCATGTCTATCTCTAACACAATATATCTGCTGCGTTTGGAACTACATTGACAACATAAACAAGCACATATTAGGCCAAGCAGGAAACTGAAAATAAACTTAGGTCTGAGAATTTATTTATTCCATCACAGAATGTTAAAAAAAAAATATGAAGTTCCTTACTGCTAATATGATTATAGGCGTACAGCCCATTAGCTTGGTTTCCCTTACTTCCACTTCAGAAATATGTAAAATTTGCACAAAGTTGAACGAAGCCTAACAATTAATCAAAGTCGAAGACACTTCTCAGTTGACTCTTTTTTTTTCCTTGGTAGAGACAATGGAAAGCCCTTCCTACACATGCGCACCCCCAGGTATTGAACTTAAAACCTTCAATATGAAGGTTCTTTAGAGTCAACCCCCTAGAGAGGAGAAAATAGGCGGACTTTTCTGGAATCCAAATCATGTAAACATGGTTAGTGATATTCAAAGTGAGATTTAAACTTGAGGAACCTGACTAAAATGTTCTACTGCACCAACCCCATTGATCATACCTGAGAAAGTTTACCTGTCCTAAAGAGTTTACACCAAGAAATTTCAAATGCAACCTACTTATGGTACATTCTTAAGAGGCAGATAAGAGGTATCACAAGGTCCATTTCAATCAGAGAAATAAGAACTATTTCCATCAATGCATCTTGACCAACTGAGATACCTTGTTATCAAAAAAGATACCCTGGCTTTCATACGCCATCTTCTCTGCGTTGCACCTTTCAATTACTTCAGACGCACAGTTCTTTTTCAGCGCCCCCATGTCGCACTTTGATGCCAGAGTACACCAGTCAGAAGGTCCACAAACGATTGATCCAAAATTTACATAAGAAAAAGAACCATAAACAGAATTGACTCGATATCGCTTACTTTCATATAAGCCTGAAGAGTAGACCTGATCATCTCCTGAACTTCGGCAACAAAATCTGGCAAAGAAAATGTCCTTTCCCATGATATGCCAAAGAAAATCAGAGAATGCTGTTAAAAGCTTGAAAACTACATCACTAGATTGAGGCAACAAACATAAATCTTACGGGTCACGGCGCTTTATTTCCTTAAAAGAAAGAGCAGCAGCAGTCTCTCCAAACACAGATTCATTTAGAATGGCCAATAAAAAATTAGCAGTTAGATGGAAACTATTCACAAAGGAAAAGAAATGAAAACGAGCAGGGACATTAGCGTTAAGTAATGAAGGCACAGACTCTTATATTTTATGAACAGGATGGTCGCTGGTCTCCCATCGTTCTCTCATGTCCTCTGCGATCTACAACATAACAAAACAAACAAGCAACAAAATAATCAGATTGTTCTTTTTGGTTACAATGGAAGGCCAAAACCTAACACACACACATGCGCCCCCACAGGGATCAAACTCGCCACCTGTGAGTAGGCATCAGAGAACCCCAGTGGTGAGCTAACGCTCTTGGTGTAACAAGCCATCAGATTTATCTGACAAAAATGTAAACTATCATCAAAGATGATGTTTAAGTGCAACATACCTCTTGACTCTTGGTAACTACAGGTTCACTTAGCCCACTTGCACGCTTGTAAACAGGATGATTTTGCACCTAGCATGAAAGGACATATCCAAATCAGAATGTCCATAAGATCAGTCATTTCTTTCATACACACTGATCATGTGCAAAAAGAATATAATTCGGAAAAATTAGCAGTTGACGAAAGACTTTACAAATCCAAACACCTTATTCTTGAAGTCTTCCCACTTCTTGCTCCAAAGAGATTGTTTCACAGGTACAACTACAATATCGGTTGCATAACTCTTTTCGACCTTTAATGATGTAGCTGCGTGTTGTATACGTTTTCATTTGTTTGGGCTACCATTATGCTCGTCTTTTATGATGTCAAACCCCTTTGCCAAATCCACAAACTTGGCTTCCCCCAGCGTTTCAAAGGCAGCTGTAACCTTCGGAGAAGCAGAGGAGACATTATACTTAAATTTACTAAAGAATGTGCCTGAGGTACTAGCTTCTCCGTGGTTATTGCTGGCATCTGCTTGTCCATCACAAAATAATGCACTTCTAAGATCATCTGCAGAGGCATTTGATGAACTTGAAGTAGTACTTCTTCCTGAATCTTCCTTTCCAAATCTGAATGTTACTTTGACCTTCATCACATAACGAATGGCATCACGTTAGTCAATTTGCAAAGATATGCACCCTCCCCCATGTCAACAAGCACATGCAAGGTAAATGGGCACCTCTTCCTTAGCACCTGAAATTTTCTCTTTCACGTTTGCTGAAACCTGAGAATCATATATAGAACAGAAAAGTCAATCTTGGTAAAATGGAAATTTATACCATAATCCAAATTGCAGTTGGTGTTGGTTGAAGTACCAAATTAATAACCGAAGGAGAAATGAGAACAAGAAAATGATTCATGCTTTGCTGCTAATGATTCTATTCTTAGATAAAGTAGCAAGGAAAGCAAAACCAACTTTGAACACATATCCGGAGAAAATGCTACCATGCACAAGTAGATCATCATCCACAGGCCACGCTTGGACAAACAAGGGGATAATAATGAGAAGTCAATAATATGCATATAAATACCACGTTACAACCCAATACAAAGTAAATCTGACTGCAACCGCAAGCATGAAATCCTATTATCAAAGTACAATGATAGTAACTATTCTCTATGTCGAACAAGCTTGGGTAATAAGATTGTGTATGCTATGAAGTAGAATGAAAACCAGCTTAGGGAATTAATATTTATATACTAAAAGAAGAAAAGAAAAATAACTTAAGCAGTGGAACCGGACAACAATGATTGTCATGCACTAAGACAATAAGATGAGCAATAACATAAACATGAAGAACAACAAGTGTCATGCACTAAGACAAGAAAATAAGCAATAAGCAAGTATCATACCTAAACACTCCCAGAGGAAAATATGCAGATTATTAATGAAAAAATAGTTCTTGAATACCTCTACTATCCATCCACAATTAAGCTACCCTAAGCAGGTAGGTCCACATGATGCAATCATTATACTCACCCCAATAAAACATTCTACTAGCAGGAGAAATAAGTAACCACAAACCATCAGACCAACAAATAGTCAACCTTTACAAGAGCAAAGCTAAGGATGAGAGAAAGCTTTAACAACCAGAATTTTCTCAAACCAAGTTGTTTCCAAAGCCACATGGTATCCAGGTAGACATGTACAATCATCGCCACTATGAAATGGAATGGAGCCACTTTATGAAAGTAGTGGCCAACCAAATGATGATACAGTGCACCTTTAAAGGATGAAAGTAGAGCTGTTATATGAGATACCAGAGAGAAACAATTAGTACCAACATGCACGCATGAATTCCCTCTGAAATGACTTCTAGCATGTCACCTTCTTTGCTAGCTTCAGTGTCGGTCCAAACACCATCCACTCGCTTGTACAGCTGTTCAGTTGTTTCCTTTGTTCTGCATTTGGTAGTTCACCATCTCTCCTAAATCAGACCTCCTTTGAAGCTTCCGTGAGCCTTGACATACACAGTATATCTCAGCTTGTCACTAAAAAAAGCACGAGCCTAGAAAGTGATCATCCTTGAATTACCTGGCCTTGAGATCTTCTTTCACACCTTTGAGTTCATCTGCTTTTTGTTTCAACTCCTTTAGTGTCTGTTGGAAACCCTGATTGCTAGGAACCACCAACTTAATCTCAGACGATGAAAGCAAACAAATCATATGAAATCAAGCATACATTTTGCATTTGGCACTCATAACTTATTAAATATAGGGATTCTCCATGTATGGTACTTTTTTTTTCAAAACAGTAGACCAATGTTGTTGTTAGTGATCTAGCGTCCATACATGTAGCTTCATAGTGCACTGGGTAAGCTGACAGAATTTCAAACTTAACAACTATTATGCTAACAAGATAAAGCACAAAAAAGTTATAACATATTGAAAATCTTAAATGCATCACAAATAAAACAATAGCCACGTTTTCAAACCAGAAGTACAAACAAGTTTGCAAAACACAAGTCATCATAAATTCATAATGCCGATCAAAATACTCAAACATTGTTTTTCATGATCAAGTACAAAGAAGAAGAATAAGAAGATACGAAAAATAAGAAGAATAACAAAATCAAGCAGCATATGGAAAGGATGGTATTCTTTATAAGAAAAATACTAGAAGTCCTAAAAAAGGTTCAGATGCCATAAAAGTAGCATTTTATCTTACTTATGTATAGTTAGGTACCTGAATTAAAGTTGAAAATATGTAGGCAAACTAGTATCCACATACGTTTAAACATCGTAAAAAGTGTCATAAATGTAATTTTATTAAAAAAAACTTATGGACAAAAATACTGTAGTTATATTCTTGGTTATAAGTAAAGAGAAACAAAGAATCACAGGCACTGTAGTCAAAGGTTATTACAGTTCATTGCGAAATTAACATAATGCCAATGGACCAAAAGTGCAGTTTCTCACTGCAGTTAAATGTGCATTGTTTCCCTCGCATATTTTAGTTGCTTTTATACGCTTTAGCTGATACTCCTTTTGTCGCCGGAAATTAGAACGATCATGCACAAAGACGTCGCTGAGCAATATGTTGCTGAGTCAAGGGCATGCAGTGGAAAGGGAACTTCGCCGGGCAGCTGCTTCTCAATTCCTTTGGTGAACACTGGTGTGCAAGGCCAGCACATATAGGCCATGGGACAACCTGAGAGTTTACTGCCTCGATTTCAAGTGCAAACCTTCCAATGCTGTTTCTCATTGTAATAATCAACAAGGGAAAATAGCAATGTGATGCTTGTGCTACCATGAAACGGCAACATTTTTTCGTTTATAACTCAGAGAGACACTGCCCTCTGGAGATTTAGAGTGTGAACCGCACGGTATAAACTCGGAGACTACAAATCATGACCCAGACGCCAGAGCATTTCATCAAGCACCTTAGAAACAAATGCCGTATGCAGTGCATTTTTAATACGAATTGTCCTACAGATATGAGTTTCATGCACAAGAACCCTAGCTAACAAGCACCAAAATTCTTGGTAAAAAGATGAGGATGTTATTAAGGCTTAAGAACCAAAAATCTTGCCCTTTTTAGCTTATAAACTCTGATCTACAGATACAACGAAGATTAAGTTGGTAATTCTACGACTTTTTGAGCATCCCAGAATTTTCCTTCAGTAATATTCAGCACAGCGATCTTCAGTCTGGAATGATTCAAGTCATTTCACTTTCTGCATAGTAGACTTTGTTTTGTATCATAAACGTGTAGTTTTTCCTTATCTACGGGCATGATGGCACATGTCCAAAATCAACCTGAAATCTGGTAGAATGAATCACATTGAATTTAGACCTCCCGGCAAATGCCATGACTGTATAATCAAGTCATGAAGCTGAGGTAAATCTTTATCTTCTCTAATGAGTTGGACAACCATATCATGATTGAAACATATAGAACTTCATCGACAGATCATACCAATGCAGTCGGTGCAACTTCTTGAGTTGACTTTTCTGAAGAGACGGGAAAATGGTGGGCTTGGTTTTGT